>CM042383.1:14740806-15183306 GCA_023634145.1 Thymallus thymallus | reverse complement strand
GCAGGAAAGGGGGGACCAACTCCATATTAATGCCCATGATTTTGGAATGAGACGTTCGACGAGCAGGTGTCCACATACTTTTGGTCATGTAGTGTATACCCATGTATAAGTAGGTCAACAGATGCATGAAACAAACGTATATGTAGTTGAATTCATTCCGTCACTGTGTGACTTGTCTTTTTGTATATCATGGTGGTGTATAAACAAATGGGTTATAGAGCAAATATCATAATTATCACAACATAGGTTGTAATATGGCTTTTTTACTGGCTTAGCATCCTCAGTGATTTTACCCACGCACCACTACTGTTTGATTTGGATTATGCCTAGGTTTTGGGTTGAGCTGGGGTGTGGACATGAAGCTAGGTTAAGGGTTAAGGCTAGGGTTTGGGTTGAGCCGGGGTGTGGACATGAAGCTAGGCTAAGGGCTATGACTATCACTACCCTAGTCGGTATTTTTCATACTGCAAGTCACTTATCTAATGCCAGACCATACTTGTCCTATCTACAGGCAAGCCACTTTCAGTGTCTTAGCAAACCTTTGTCAGGGTTACTGTTATAGCTAGCTTAGCTATATGAAGAACGCATGTCTGCACGCTTTCACATTGTACATCCCTCTGACGTTTAATGACATGTCCCACTCATTCTGACCACCCATTCATACCTACAGCAACACACTATCATACACCAAAACAACCACACAGCACACAATATAGTACATAACAGTACAATATATCTGTATTTTGTATATTAGTTATGGTTACTAATAATCAGGTTTCACCTTTGTGTCTTGAGGGCAAAGGTGTACAGTACAGTGTGATCCAAAACAATCAGCCTAAAAAGAGAATCCCCCACTTCTATCAATCAATTCTGATGTTCTTTACTGCAGATTAGATTATATCTACATCCTGGACCCATTCAATATTATATAATTGATTCTTCGCCTGGTCTCAGTTCATTATGTAAGAGCAGGTGATTTGTTGTAGCTCTACACTCTGTATGGTGTGACTACGTGACGTACAGTGCCTTTGGCGTTTAGATAGCAAAGATCTGCTGTGTCTTCAGCCTTGTCACTTTCTCTTTTCAGTCAAATTGGAAATACCTCTCAACGTGCTCTGTCTTGTTTCGCACATTCATTTACGTTTGATCAATATCTCACCTAAATTGAATTTCTTGGTTATTTCTTAAAGGTTCAAGTAAACAATGACAATCACCTAATGTGTTTAATATAATGGAGAGTTTTAAAGAATGCTTTTGAGCAGTAGCTTGGAACATTGCCACGGTGGGGGCGTTTCTTTCTCAGGCTGATACAGAGAGACTCATCCATGCTTTATTACAAGCAGGCTTGACTACTGTAATCCTCTCCTGTCCGGTCTACCCAAGAAAGCCATTGGTCAACTGCAAAACATACTGAATGCTGCAGAACGGGTAATGACTAAGACCAGACAGAGAGCACATATTACACGGGTTTAAATGTATCTGCATTGGCTGCCTTTTAGTCATTCCGTTTTTGTAATTCTTTAGTTTTTTTATTGTATGTTTGTTGTCAGTAAATATTTCATATTTTTTTTTTCATATTTTTTTATTCATTTTTTCCTGTGAATCACATTGCGTTGGAGTCAATGTCTGAAATGTGCTGTATAAATAAAGCTTGATTTGATTTGATCTTGTTTGTTTTTCTCATCAAACTCTCCTTTTTTGTCATTTTACCAGAGTGATTACCTGTTCAGGAGTCTTATGGCTTGGGGGTAGAAACAGTTGAGAAGCCTTTTGGACCTAGACTTGGCGCTCCGGTACCGCTTTGCCGTGCGGTAGCAGAGAGAACAGTCTATGACTAGGGTGCTGGAGTCATTGACAGTTTTTAGGGCCTTCCTCTGACACCGCCTGGTGTAGAGGTCCTGGATGGCAGGAAGCTTGGCCCCAGTGATGTACTGGGCCGTACGCACTACCCTCTGTAGTGCATTGGAGTCGTGTCTGGCCATGCAGTCATGGGTGAACAGGGAGTACAGGAGTGGACTGAGCACGCACCCCTGAGGGGCACGTCCTGGTAATCCGTCTGGCCCTGCGGCCTTATAAATATTGATCTGTTTAAAGGTCTTACTCATATCGGCTTCAAAGAGCGGGATCTGCTACATGCATTCCTCAGTGTTGCTTGCCTCGAAGCGAGCATAGAAGTGATTTAGCCCATCTGGTAGGCTCATGTCACTGGGCAGCTCGCTGCTGTGCTTCCCTATGTAGTCTGTAATAGTTTGCAAGCCCTGCCACATCCGACGAGCGTTGGAGCCGGTGTAGTAGGATTCAATCTAAGCCCTGTATTGACGCTTTGCCTGTTTGTTGGTTTGTCGGAGGGCATAGCGGGATTTCTTATAAGCTTAAGCAGGATCAGGAGTATGATTACCAAATTATGATTTGCCAAATGGAGGGCGAGGGAGAGCTTTGTACGCATCTCTGTGTGTGGAGTAAAGGTGGTCTAGAGTTTTTTTTGCCTCTGGTTGCACATTTACAATGCTGATAAAACTTTGGTGAAACAGATTTTTCCTGTTTGCTTATGGCCATAAACAGCTCACTGAGTGCGTGCGGTCTTGGTGCCAGCATCAGTTTGTGGTGGTAAATAGAAAACAAAAAATATAGATGGTCAACAGCTTATCATGAGATACTCTACCTCAGGCGAGCTAAATCTCGAGACTTCCTTAATATTATATTTTGTGCACCTGCTGTTGTTTACAAATATACACAGACTGCCACCCCTTGTCTTACTGGAGTCTGTTCTTCTATATTCCCTGTACAGCGTACATACCGCCAGCTGTGTGTTATCCATGTCATCGTTCAGCCACGACTCGGTGAAACATAAGATATTACAGTTCTTATTGTCCTGTTTGTAGGATATTCGTGATCGTACCTTGTCTAATTTTATATCCAATGACTGTACGTTGGCTAGTAATTGTCACACCCTGATCTGTTTCACCTGTTGTTTAGGCCTACCAGCGTTTTCCCCCTTTGCTCCTGCCTTGCTATTGTTATGTCCTAGATTTTCCCAGTTTTGGCCCCTACTGCCTCCCCTGACCCCGAGCATGCCTGCCGTCTTGTACCGTTGCCCCACTACTCTGGATTACCGAACTCTGCCAGCCCTGACCCCGAGCCTGCCTGCCGTCTTGTACCTTTACCCCACTACTCTGGATTTCCGAACTCTGCTTGCCCCTGACCTATCTTTTGCCTACCCCTATTGTGATAATAAACATTTGTTATTCCGACGTTGTCTGCGCCTGGATCTTACCTTAGAACGTGAGAGTAATACTGATGGTAAAGGATCCGCCGGATCCTTACAAGGCACCCCGACCTACGTGCCCGATATCTCAGTCTCTTTCTCCTGCGAATGATGGGAATTTCGGCCTTGTAGGGTGTTTTAAGTACATCATTCCCATCAGACTCGTTGAAGAGAAAATCCTTGTTGAAGAAAAAATCTTTGTCCAGTCCGAGGTGAGTAATCGCTGTCCTGATATCCAGAAGCTCTTTTTGGTCGAAGGAGACGGTGGCAGAAACATGATGTACAAAATAAGTTACAAATAACGTGAAAAAACACACATAATGGCACAATTGGTTAGGCGCCCGTAAAACGGCAGCCATCTCCATTATTAACTGATAACTGTACCACTGTTCTCGGATGATTGATGTTCTACACTCTAAAACAAATCTAGTTGTTTCAACTAAATATGAGTAAGTATATACACAGCCTTTTGTGGTTATTTTTTTAAATTTATTTTTTTACAGTATAATGTGTGAATATGTGTTGTGTTTCTTAATCCTCTATTTACAGCCAAAGTTCAGTTTGCTGAGGGTGAATGAAGTGTTGATTCAGAGGCTGATTGTAGCAGGTTTGCACAGCTGTGAACTTATGCATGTTGTAGTAATCCGAGGCGTCCCTGCTGGTTGTTGTAGGTTGGGCGCACAATACGCACTGATATGGAATAGCCTGTTTATTGGCTTTACTCTAAAACAATAGTGCAATCATTAACAAGAACAATATCAAAACTTAGCATGCAATTTTGAGAAAGGGCATTTGAGGACCAGCATGTGACCAGTACAGTATGACTCATTTCTGCTTTATTTGATAAACTGTCAATCTATCGTCATAGAGACGACTGACCTGGAGATTGCAAGGGAGCGTTTGGTTGGTAGAGAGTGGCATAGCGGTTCATGACTCATGACGAGCTCCACCCTCCTCTCCAACCTCAGCGCTGCTTTTTTTTGCCACAGGAAGGACCAATGAGAAGACGAGATGGCAATGTAGAGGTGTGTATGGGTGGGGACTCTAAAAGGCAAACTTTCCTTCGCGTGAGTCATCATCCTGTAAATAAGTTTGGGTTGGGACTGAGAAACATACTACCAGTATAGGACTGTAAAACAATGACACAAAGTGACAGCATTATGAAATTCAACAATGGCTTTCTGTGTAAGTGTGGCAATAGTCTTTCATGCATTATTGCATGCTCTTTAATGGCTACAGCATTTAATGAACTGCTAATCAATGAAGCCACAAGATGAGCACCACCATAGGGCTACAGTACCTGTGGTACTAGACTTTTCACAATCAAACGTGAGTAAATGGTTCCATTTCCCGTGCGACGAGGACTGCCAGACTCATTCCCACATTCACTTAATCCCTTGCATACATACACATGTATTAATAACTAACTATTGCTTGACTAATGGTATATGCATCCTCTATAAACAAGACTTATCCATCAGCAAAGAGAACCACACCTCGGAATGGTCCCAAATATAGAGAGCAAGGAACTCCCATGAAGCTGGCTTGACTCCATGCTAGCAAGTATTCATTGCTAACTCCTGTTTATTCTACATCAGTGGTTCTCAAATACTATTTGAGAAGGTTCGGTCACACAAATATCCTAGGTGGCAAAGTTCCAGATGGATATTGTAATTTATCAGCGTCGTAACAAACCCCCACCTCACAACCCATACCACCCCAAACTGTTCAAACCCCTCTTGTTGGCAGATTCTACACATTTTCATGTGCTGGACTAAGGACATATTCATTTCTGAACACTATACAGGTACAGGTAGATCTCCAATGAAATCTCAGAAAAGTTCTGAACAACCCTATATCTATCTAACTATCTTCTCTCTCTCTCTCTCTCTCTCTATCTTTCTCTCTTTCTCTCCTCTCTCCTCCCCCCCCCCCTTTATTGCACAACAAAAGATGAGTTGATGTCACAAGGGTTCATATCAGGTGCTCCATCTACCTTTCATGTGTATCATTAGTATACTTTGTGGTAGACCATGGTTAGTCGTTATTTGAACGGCTGCTATGTACTAGGGCAAATCTGGAAACCCGATATCTATACCAATCCAAAGTGCCTCTAACAAGAACCGTTTGGATCTGTTTGAACAGAGTAACCCATGACTGCTGAGTGTTTGATTTTGCTGAGTGTTTGTTTTCCAAATATTGTAATCAGATCTCAGACCAAAAATTACCTTTAAGGCTGTGTACACACAGGCAGGCCGATTTTGATATTTTTTTTCCACTAATTGGTCTTTTGATCAATCGCATCAGATCTTTTCACATCAGATCTTTTTCAGAGCTGATCTGATTGGTCAAAAGACTAAAAGAAAAGATCAGAATTGGGCTGCCTGTGTAAACGCAGCCTATGTGTGTATATTTTGTGGGAACTGAATAAGGAGTGTACACAGACATATGGGTGGTATAGATTGTAATTCAGGTGTCTCAACGCTACTGGGCATAGCCAACCAAGTCCCATGTACATGCCAATCCCTTTTCACGTACCTGCAAATATTTTGTTACAGCTTATTGTGGTGAACTCTTAGCCTCCTGACCGGTCTATGTGAGGACTGAGGAGGTGGTGGATGATCATGTTCTTGTAGTACTTCATGCGCCCCTAATGTGCCACTAGCTAATGGTCTCCAGAACAGGCATTTCCTCCTCTGATGCTTGCCTGCCACTAGGGGACCAGCTAGGGGACCAGGTCCCCTTCCGTTAGCCTGCATGTCTCCATCAGTTAACCTCAGATCTTTAACTACGTAACGCACAGCAACAGGGGGCTACTTTGTGGTCGTGTCTACTCTACCTCTGCATCCAGAATTTATAGGCCACACAAAGCGAACAGAAACCAAGGGGTTTCCCCACTTTTCTACCCCGGTTAATGCAAGACAAAAGGGAGGTGAAAACCCATGGCAAGCAATAGCCATATTTCTACTATAACAGATTATAATTTAATTCATTTGCAAAGGGATATCTAATGTGTTCAGAATTGACAGTACAGTTCCTGTACTTGTGCAGCATTACAACTTCAGATCCCAATACAATGAAATGGGAGAGGCTCTTTCTTGCAAAGTACGGAACAACTCACTATGATGACCATGGAAACACAAGGGCCGCCCATTTCCATCTCTACAGAGACCTTTGGACTCCGTTAACTCTTTAACAATCCCCTGGTCCTCGTGCATACGCCCCCGCAGACACATACTTCCTCACGCATCCTGTCAGCCGAGTGTCAGTGTCAGCCTGTTAACGACATCAAAGGGGAATGTTTGTCTTGGTACTTCGTGTTTATAGCTCCAGGCTAATGGGCAAATAAATGGTGCAGGTTGCTTGGAAATGTACCGAATCAACCTGCTCCTCCAACACGTATACACTGTATTACTTTATTTGTCTATAAAGTATAATTCATTGGATGCAATTATGGTGTAATCTGTGTTTCTTTAATGGAGAGCACATGAACAATGTGCATGTTCATACCTTCCTTTTTCTGCCACAGCATCTCTAAACCTATGGGTTTGGGAGGGGTTGGGTACAGCAGAACTGTCTTTTATGGATTATTAATAAAGTATTCTTCTTCCTTATTACCTAAACTGACTACAAAGTGATAGTTAACATTATCAAGGATTTGGGCCTAAGTGGAACCAAATGTGTATGCAGAGTTAGTTTTAGTCAGAGTGTGAATGTTTCCCCTTTATGTGGCACCTTTCTGAGATTGCTTTTCTTTACGATGCCGAGTCGTTTCTCTCTGGCCCCTGGCCATGTTAATAGGGTCCCTTAATAATATATACGGTATGTGACGTAAGGTAAGGCTGGGGACTGACAGGTTGAGGAGTGTAAGCTAAGGGTCAGGCAGATTGACAGACAGGGCTCAGAGGTAAGTCTCAGAGACCAAAGCTGGCTGCCTCAACTCACTGCCTGCTGCAGCACTGTAATTACTACTGTCAGTACTGTGAGGGCATGCAGGAAGCTGGGTGGTTCGGGAAGCTGAAAGAGTAGATAAGAATCATGACTCCCATTGCAGGGGGTCAACTCTTATTGTAGCCTAGGCGCTATTATGAGATAGGAATCCATTTATAGCCGACACTTCCATTGTTTGTTCTATAGAATAAATCCATGTTAGTTATTGTAATATTGATGTTATGTTTTCTGTAAGGAATTGGCCACATAAGGCTATGTTACACTAATATAATATATATATAGAGGACCAGGGAAGTGGCTTCCCTCAACACTATATCTCTGGTTCACTCTGAACATACATTAAACTGTTACTTTAGCTTGGTTCGAGTATATAAGGCCTTTACTGCAGGGGGGCAAAAATGCAGTTTGACCATACTCACAACCAGTTGATTTGATGGTGAAGGTATTTCTGCTTCAACATGGCAGCCCCAGGCCCTGACTGTGTAGCCACGACCCTGCAGCTGATAAGTTCAGACATGGTCAGATCCTGATCTTTATCTGACTCTCGTGGGCCTCACTGCTGCTGCTGACGCCTTCAGGGATCCCCTGGTCTCGCTTATCCAATGCCTCCATACAACACCTTTTAGTGTCTCCACAGGCTGCCTCGGGACACCTAAACCTTACCTTTACCTCTGTCTGTTTGGAAAGTTACATCAAATCAAAGTGTTGACATGTGCATCACATCAGGCTAGGCTTGAATGGTGAGGACAGACCTGCTCATGAATTGTAATCTACATCAACTGTATATACAGGCTGGATAAAGTTTTAAAGGCCCAGTGCAGGCCAAAACTAGATTTACCTGTGCTTTATATATAATTCCTCACTATGAGGTTGGAATAATACTGTGAAATTGTGAAAATAATTAGTGTAAAAGTTGTTTGGAAAGACTGAATTTGATGGGATGGAGTTTTGGCCTGCCTGGTGACATTGCCAGGTGGTGAATTGGTTAATAGACCAATAAGAAAGAAAGTTCCAAACCACTCTGCCAATAACAGCTAGTTTTCTGTTTTCCCCTCCCCACTCAGACCCCTCCCAGACAGTCCTAGTACAATTCTTGCTTGATAAATGGCTCTTTGCTAAGAAGCTATTTTTGTTTCTTTCTGACCATTTTAATTGAAAACAATCACACTAAGATACACCATTGTTATACAGAAATTATTTGATATTGAATTAAAATGGCTGCATTGGACCTTTAATGTTAAATTAAACATATTAGTTGAAAATGGCTTTATCAAACCGCTGACTATTAGCATTTATACTCCATGCACATACAATGTGTCCCAGGAGGTGATAGTGGCTCTGGCCTGGCAGCAGTGCTGAGTTATTATAGTGTTGATGGGGGAAGTGCTCTCTGGTGCAATGTTCTTTACTGCTAATCAGCTTATTTGCCAGAACCAGAGCCAGGTACTGACCCAGGCAGCTGGTGACGTGGAGACAGGGCAGGAAGGCAGGGCATCCCATCTTCCCCTGTCTGCCATCCAAGGATGATGATGCTACACTTCAGTCTGAAACAACCACTGACAGCCAGCTGTTAAAACACAGGGAAGAGCCAAATGAGGGACATGAGTTTAGCCTTTGGATCAACCTTTATCAGTAATTTTACTGACATTGGAATTTAATAGAACTGTTCTGTTGTTTGGTCTTTTAATTGGTTAAGACTAAGTAAAATCAGTGTCTATCAAACTCTTGATCATCTTAATACAATGCTTGTGACTGTGCATAACACCCATGCATTCAGAATCCCTCTTATCTCAAGCCTATGCTATGTGAGACACCTCATGATAGACATTTGAGATGTTCACTGTCCGACTCCTAAGCTAGGCTCTTAACATCGGGGACCCAGCCCTTTTATGAACCTCTCTGTGTCATTTAAGTACATCCTTTATTCACAGTGGGATTATTGAGAGTATTTGCTGTTGCTTTTTGCTGTTTCTGTTACTATTGAAGAGTTTAAACTATACCTACTTGTTGTCATTTGCATGGGATTGGTGAGGTGGGGACTTGCTTTCATGTCCCTCTTGAGGGAAGGGTTGAGGTTGTCAGAGCTTCTCTTCCGGTTATGGTAAAGGGTTACTCTCCTTTTCAGAGGTGTCATGCCCATAGGGGTTACAGGGGCACATGCCCCCTCAAATTTGTCCTGTTTTATAACCTCATAACTAGCTACCAAGAAGACATTTCAGGCTATCATTCAAGTTAATAGCTAGCTTGTCTATCTTAGCTGGCATGCCTGCAAGTTTGGTAGACTTTAGAAAAGCAAACAATTACTAAATGTACTGAATAAGACTGACATTCCTTAAAGTATTTTACCCAGATTTGAGCTGAGATACAGAAAAGCATATTTTGTTTCTTTAAAAAAAGAACCACCAGTCAGGAAAACACAGACAGCTCAAGAGGTATGCTTAGATATGCAGAATTGTTTAAATAGAATTAAGCATAATGATTATTGCTCTAGATTGCAGGAAAAAGCAGTTTCGGGGGTTTGAAAAATAAAAAATTCTCCAACATCCTCACATACTCTGTGCCCCCTCAGATCTATGGGGTGCATGACGCCCATGCATAGAAACTACACCTGTGTAAAGGGAGCTCCGTTGCCAAGTCTTGAATAATGAATAAAACATTAGCTTTCTCTGTGTAGCTCAGTTGCCAAGCCCTGACTAATGAATAAAATATTAACTTTCTCTGTGTATAATATGTGTAATGTTAAATTAATCATATATGCTTTCTTTATGTCTGATATTGCCCAGAGAGTACAGTCAAATTAAACCCACGTTTTAATATACAGATAGTTTATTTAGTTACAATGCTGGTCACCACACACCACAGATCCTTATTCAGTGCAATATACAAGACCAAACAGGCACAGAATAAGTAGTTGGAATCCAGTTGTGTGTGTTTGGAGTTGGAGCAAGGCACCAGCGGTGTTTGATAGGGTCCCCCGCTGTGCCCTCTTTAGCTCCTGGCAGAGCAGGCCAAAGGCTAGGGCTGGCCTGCGATTGTAGCCCCCCACGGAGCCTGAATGAGGGCCTGCCTTACTTCAATTACCTGCCCAGCCCCATGAAACACAAGGGTTTACAGCTCCAATCCAATTGAATCCCCAGGCAATAGAGGCCGGGGAGAAAGACAGCTAGCAGGTAGTAATGGCCGCTTAAATGGCAACAACATTCCTCAGTGTGCAGCCCCTCCTGACTCCTGTTCCAGGGGGAGATCCCAGGGAAGCCTGCTGGCACACTGCTGGGAAGCCCACAGAGCAGACAAGTGGCATCAATAGTCCCCAACCCAGTGGCCATCAATCATTAGGCTTCAATCAACCTCCTGGTCAGAAGTAGTTTGATAGCTCTCATGTAGGCCTACTACTACTATTAGTGCTATCATGCTCCATAATGGTGATGTAGGCCTACTACTACTATTAGTGCTATCATGCTCCACAATGGTTATGTAGGCCTACTTCTACTATTAGTGCTATCATGCTCCATAATGTTAATGTAGGACAACCCATGTGCCACGTTACATATTGTGAAATTAGTTCAATGGTAGTCATGATAAATGTGCATTATAGCCACCTTATATCAAGACGCATAAAGGTGAAGCTTAGGTAATTGACTAGTAATTGATGACACATCCAACAACTTGTTAATAGCAAAGTGTTTTGAGTAATGAACCATATAAAACTCAGATCTTTTATACTGCATTATTGGGCTTAACCGCTATGACTCAGCCACCAACTCGCTCACCTTTAGTCAGTAGCCAGCCGGCCTCACCCAGGTCTCAAGGCCTCAGACAGGGCACAGTCTATACAGGATTATAGAAAGAAAACCTACAGGAAACCTTACAAAATCAGCCTGAACTTGCATAAGACTGATCTGCTTGACAGCTTGCCATTGAGGAACTTGTTCAAACCAGTGATACCACTTTTCACCAGCTCTATCCCCACTGTCCAACAGGATCTAATGTGATTTAAATCTCTAGATTGTCCATTTTGCAGCAGCATTTGCATCTTTAAACTATTTCAGAACATGTAATTGGTCAGAATAGGTCTTAGTAAAGTAAGTGGTATTCTGCACTAGCTGGTCCATATTTGGCACTTGCGTGTTGTTGTTCTTTCGGTTATAAAACTCAGTGTTGTTTTTGGCTTCAAGCTTTGATCCACTGGAACATCAGCCGTTCCATTATATTGGTACTTCAACACGTTGTGTCGCATTTGAAGCTCAGTTATGGAAACATTTCATCCCTGCCAGGATATAAGCAGGAACCCATGACTACTATAAACCACTGTTTTTCCTCTGAACGCTTATCACAAGTGTAAACCTTTACCAATGTGTGCATATCACTGTTGACAGCATGTTATTTATTTAAAAGAAAAATACGTTATTTTAGCAACTCAAGAGGAATATCTGAAATCTGTATATGGTTATAGAGTAATTATAACAATAAACTTACCTGCTCCACAGTTAACGTTGAGTGATTAGAAAACATCAGTATGCTTTTGTAACACATTCCATGCTGTAATCGCTAAACCGATTGTGATTGTGACACGTAATAGACAGCCACACATTTCTAAACACATTTTAATCAACTAAACTGATTTAGGAATGTCTACATAAATCTAAATGAAACAATAGCTGTCATAATTTATATATTTCTGGAAAAGAAAACAGAAAAAATATTGCAAGCCACCCTAACAAGCACAATTTATTGATTACACTTGACTAACCAAGAATTTTCTTAGAACTTTCTGAAAACATTACACAATGTTAGTTTTGATATAGGAAATAGTACATTAAACTACACTAAGCGTCAATGTGCATTTCTCAGTTTCCCTTTTAGACAGGTATAAAAGAGCATTTAGGCAGTGGTGCTGAGCACCTGGATAGAGACTCACCTGAGAGACTCACCTGTGTGTGACTGCTGAAGCGTCCAGGCAGGTTTGAGGGTCTGCAGGGGGTCGGTGCTGTAGTAAGGGACCCTGCAGAGAGGGGAGGAGGGCTCCTTATGACCCCCAGCAGGCAGCTCCACTCCCTGCCCCAACCCTGCTCTGCCCCAGGCCTGGGCCTACACCACCACCAACACACTGCACGGCAGGGGACACGTTCACTAACCAGACCCATACACCTGTGGGCAGGTAGCTAGGCTCTAGCCCCCGGCTCTCGGCCACACCATACACTCTGGCCTGTAATTTACTGAGTCCCTAAATTACCAATGTTGTCTGTCCTGGTGGCCGCAGGCAATGGTGATCACTCATGTTCGATTTTATATCCAATTTATATTTGAATCGAGAACAACATTTTTCAACTGTACAGTAGTGCGCTTTATATAGTAATAGTCATATTTGGTGATACATTTACTGTAGCTACAGTAGTTTGACACACAGTACAGCAATACTGTAAGTGGACCTCATTTCAATATGAATAGTCATCCAAATCAATTGGGGTTGTTACAACTCAGGCCGTTTAAACAGTTGTAAACTGGATTCAAACTGTAAACCAGATTCCAATGGGGGCACATTAGATTACAGCCCCTTAAACTGTCCACTCGACCCACAGAGAGAGTGAGAGACGGACCTGGGCAGGTCTCTGTGAGCTCCACAGGAGGTCCTGGGATAGGAGCAGCCTGGACAGACCAGACTCAGCAAGGGGTAGCCTCACCTTTGAAGAAAAGGGCAGGTAGATGAGTGCCACGCCAAGGAAGAAAGCTGTTATTTTCCTGCAGCTTAGATGAGATTCCTACCGGTATTCTAGTCTCCCCCGGGAACAAACCCGAGGATGCTTTAGGGTATATTTGGGCGTTTGCTTTTAGTTGATTGATTCATCGGAAAGAATTGTGCACAGACACTTAGGAACATGACAATGATAGACTTACACGCACATACATGCTTACAAACAGAGTAATAAATGTTGGTATGGCCTGTATTTCCGCCTACAGTATATTGAGTCAGCTTTTTGTAGGTCTATCAATATAGGCCATGACAGAATAAGGCGTTTACTGAAACACAGTGAGAATTGCTCATTGTTCTGACACGCCTAACAGCCCTAAAGACTCGCAACGCAGGTAAATGCTGATAAGCAACACAATAAGCGCATTCCTAAATTATATTTTTGACTTATTTTGCTGACACTTACCCCACCAGACATGCCACCAGGTGTCTTTTCACAGTCCCCAGGTCCAGAACAAATTTGAGGAAACGTACAGTATTATACGGAGCCATGAGTGCATGGAACTCCCTTCCATCTCATTTAGTGCAAGTGAACAGCAAACCTGGTTAAAAAAATCAAATAAAGCGACACCTCTCCCCCATGTGACCTACTTGTTGTGTGTATGTACTGACATGTAACAGATAAATTGTAAAGTATACTATCTGTAGTGTCTTTTTCGTTATGCTAATGGAGATCCTAATAAATCAAATCAAATGTCAAACTTTTGCTTTCATTTTTATTTTTACTCCGTTTATTTTTATGCATCATGTCATTTTGTGTTCTATTCTGACAAGTGAATAAATTCCACTGGAAAGATGTAATATTTACAGTTTATTGCTTTTTTCTGAGTATAGGTCTTTATCACCAGAGAGCAGTATGTGTGTCTATTTCCTATATGTGTCTATTCTGGGGACCAGTGTGCGTGTGTAGGCTGACCCATGGCAGGTGTAATAACCACAGTTCAGTGGTAGGCCCTTAACCAGATGGAAAGGTGAGTTGACCTCTTCCATAGCCGTGCGAGTAGAACGGCTTCCGATTTCCAAAGGGGCTGGAGAGAGTTACTGCTATGTGGTATGAAGCTAGCAGTCGTCACTTTACATAGCTCCCCCAGACCACTGGACATATTATATTCAAGTAGTATATAGTATATACTCTATCAACAATCCATATAATAGATTTACAGTGAACCATTTGTAAACATAAGAATACTTTATAAAGTGTATTTGAAAATAACATTTTGAATGCATGTTTATCTACATAATACTCATAGTGAAGAGTGATAATTATGACAGCGTGTGAAGGAGGGTAGTCTTTTACTATAGGTTTTGTCATGATCTGATTGGGGTTTATTATAACTGTGATTGGGGTATAATCTCACATAGTAATTTCTGTGGAGGCCATTGATGAGTGCTTGTGTGTGTGTGTGTGTGTGTATCTGATTAAAATTCAAATATATCCAGGCTTGTACTTGGCTTCACAATTATTTAGAAATAATAACCATTGAGTTTTGTCTCACTGTCCCCTATATTTTGTAATTATATGATTGCTCCATCAAGTGGGTTTTTGCTGTGAGGGGCTGTATTCATTTCACTAAACAATTATTGAACGCCCCTGAAAAAAGATAGGTTCCGTTTTTTAAAACCAGTATTGTTATCTGCAGGGGCGTCATTCACCCCAAAAATCTGAGGGGGCACAAAGTACATGAAGATGGCTTGGGGGTGGAAGTTGGAGAATTTTGCCTTTTTCAAACACCTGAAACAGTTCCTACAATCAAAAACCATAATCATAATGTAAAATATAATTATTTTTCTGCATATGCTAGATGACAGTTAGACAAGCTAGCTACTCTAACTTGATTGATAGCCTGAAATGGCTTCTTGGTAGCTAGTTATGAGGTTGGGAGATTGGAAATCTGTCTGGTATTGTAATACCACACTGACTAAGCCTTTATTGTAATACCAACAAAACTAGACACACTGTTGTGTCAATACTAAAATATAAGGCCTGTCAATATTAAAATACCAGATAAACAGCAGTGTTTATAAATGATGAGGCTATGCAATACTCTTAGAATTTGGGGGATTGGTTTTGGTTTTTAATCAGATAAAATGTGACTTGTATGTATCATCAGCAGTCACTCACGATGCCCCTTCAAAGCTAAATCCTCGTCGCCCAGAGCTTTATAATTCCACCACTTCCAAACAGAACATCAACTGGAGACATGTTGTTTGATCTCTGCTGCTCCCCTGAGAATAGTGATGCTTTAAATACGATGACACTGACTGAGAAAGAGAGAGATAGAGAGTTTCTGAAGCAGCTACAATTACACAGAACACACGGTGTCCCCTATCTTTTGAGCAGTGTCACTCTGGGAAAGTGACAGGTGAGAGGAGTTAAAGTTAAAAGAGATGTATGTTAGGAAAAGGCAACACCTCTGAGCAGCACCGTAACAAATTGCTCCATGTCTTCAGGGCACTATTGTTGTTCTGCGGTCGAAGATCAAGGCTTTTTGGTAAGGGTTTGTGGAGGCAATTATATCAGGTGTACGTACTTTGTGTTACTTAACTATGATTCCCTAGTGTCTTTTATACTTTCAAACAACCTGTCTATGAGGCACATACAGTCGTGGCCAAAAGTTTTGAGAATGACACAAGTATTGGTCTCCACAAAGTTTGCTGCCTCAGTGTTGATGATGGCAATTTGCATATACGCCAGAATGTCATGAAGAGTAATCAGATGAATTGCAATTAATTGCAAAGTCCCTCTTTGCCATGAAAATGTACTTAATCCCCCAAAAACATTTCCACTGCATTTCATCCCTGCCACAAAAGGACCAGCTGCCATCATGTCAGTGATTGTCTCGTTAACACAGGTGAGAGTGTTGACGAGGACAAGGCTGGAGATCACTCTGTCATGCTGATAGAGTCAGAATTACAGACTGGAAGCTTTAAAAGGAGGGTGGTGCTTGAAATCATTGTTCTTCCTCTGTCAACCATGGTTACCTGCAAGGAAACACGTGCCCTCATCATTGCTTTGCACAAAAAGGGCTTCACAGGCAAGGATATTGCTGCTGGTAAGATTGCACCTAATCAACCATTTATCTGATCATCAAGAACTTCAAAGAGAGAGGTTTAATTGTTGTGAAGAAGGCGTCAGAGCGCCCAAGAAAGTCCAGCAAGCGCCAGGACCGTCTCCTGCTCAGGAATTGCAGCAGGCAGGTGTGAGTGCATCTGCACGCACAGTGAGGCGAAGACTTTTGGAGGATAGCCTGGTGTCAAGAAGGGCAGCAAAGAAGCCACTTCTCTCCAGGAAAAACATCAGGGACAGACTGATATTTTGCAAAAGGTACAGGGATTGGACTGCTGAGGACTGGGGTAGAGTCATTTTCTCTGATGAATCCCCTTTCCGATTGTTTGGGCCATCCGGAAAACACCTTGTCCGGAGAAGACAAGGTGAGCGCTACCATCAGTCCTGTGTCATGCCAACAGTAAAGCATCCTGTGACCATTCATGTGTGGAGTTGCTTCTCAGCCAAGAGAGTGGGCTCACTCACAATTTTGCCTAAGAACACAGCCATGAATAAAGAATGGTACCAACACATCCTCTGAGAGCAACTTCTCCCAACCATCCAAGAACAGTTTGGTGACGACCAATGCCTTTTCCAGCATGATGGAGCACCTTGCCATAAGGCAAAAGTGATAACTAAGTGGCTCGGGGAACAAAACATCGACATTTTGGGTCCATTGCCAGGAAACTCCCCAGACCTTAATCCCATTGAGAACTTGTGGTCGATCCTCAAGAGGCGGCTGGACAAACAAAAACCCACAACTTCTGACAAACTCCAAGCATTGATTATGCAAGAAAGGCCTGCCATCAGTCAGGATGTGGCCCAGAAGTTAATTGACAGCATGCCAGGGCGGATTGCAGAGGTCTTGAAAAAGAAGGGTCAGCACTGCAAATATTAACTCTTTGCATGAACTGAATGTCATTGTCAATGAAAGCCTTTGACACTTATGGAATACTTGTAATTATACTTATACAGTGTACCATAGTAACTACTGACATAAAGATCTAAGAACACTGAAGCAGCAAACTTTGTGGAGACCAATACTTGTGTCATTCTCAAAGCTTTTGGCAATGACTGTAGACATGGCATAGGGCTAGTTGAAATGTTTGAATTAAAATGGTGTATAAGAACAGGAAAATAGTTGTTGTTAAAATCAAACAGTGTTTCTATGGTAGTGTTCAGTAACTGTAATCCGTTACGTTACCCGCCAAAAATATTGTAATCAGATTATAGATACTTTTTAAAAACTAGATGATTACTTCAAGGATTATATTTTAGATTCTTCAAAGCAGCCACCCTTTGCCTTGATGACCGCTTTGCACACTCTTAGCAAAGCATGCCATTCCATGAGCGCAGCATTTATTTTTCAACTCAAATCAATGAGCCCAATCAGTCCTCCATGACAACAAAATCATAAACAACAGAGTAGGGCTGGCTAATAAGTCCTTCGTTTTTGGGTCATGCTCAGGTAAAACAATTTGGCTAATCTATACTTCCATATTTCCAAGTCCTATTCTTGAAGATCAAGGGGTATAACATTTATTGGAATGACTGGAATTCTGATAGACATTGATTATTAATGTAAAGATATAATTGAATCGTATTATTACTGTATATGTGGTAGAAAGCGATGGGTTAAAAGAAGCCTACATAACCAACCCAAAATGTAACATTTAACATCCATACATGGCCAGCTTTGTAAACTTTAACATTGATTTCTCCTGCAATAGATGTCGTTCAATTGGCAACATACATTGTTGTCTTTTTCTAATGCCTCTTAAGGGGAAAGTAATCTAAAAGTAATGGAATGTAATCAGATTACGTTACTGAGTTTGTGTAATCCAAAAGTTACATTACTGATTACAATTTTGGACAGGTAACTTGTAACGGCTTACATTTAGAAAGTAACCTACCCAACCCTGGTAGTGTTGCCGGAGGAAATATCTATTAACATCTTTAAAAACGCACACAAAGTGCAAAAAGGATGTTATAAACTGGGTGGTTCGAGCCCTGAATGTTTATTGGCTGACAGCCACGGTATACAAAACATTTATTTTTACTGCTCTAATTATGTTGGTAACCAGTTTATTATAGAAATAAACTGGTTACCAAGTCACCTCTGGGGTTTGTGGTATATGGCCAATATACCAATGCTAAGGGCTGTATCCAGGCACTCCGCATTGCGTCGGGCATAAGAACAGCCCTACGACGGGATATATTGGCCATATACCACACCCCCTCAGGACTTATTGCTTAATTACTGTATACCATGGCATTGTTGAATACTCATTTTTTATTGGCTTGAAGGGCATTCTAGAGTGTGCATTATTTCCCTATAACGCATGGCAATAGAGCTCGCCAGCTTGTAGTCCTAAAACCCCGGACAGCTGATGAAACTGAGGAGTATTTCTGTCTGTAATAATGCCCTTTTGTGGGAAAAACCCCTAATTAATTCATTTCAATTGACTGATTTCCTTATATGAACTGTAACTCAGTAAAACTGTTGAAATTGTTGCATGCGTTTATATTTTTGTTCAGTTTACATAAATGCTTCAAAATTCACAAAAAGTGAGCTGATGAAGATTATCTAATAGAACAAAACATATAAGATATTCTAAGCCTGTGGTTAGCACAGACCTTATTTTTGGTGTTTATCCAAAAAAACACCATTCATTTCTCCATAGGCTTTGTCCAACAAATCATGGCTGAGTTAGTGCCTAAAAAAAGACAACATTACTATTTATCTCTTTAAACAACAGCTATGAGTTTGTTCGTTATTTATTTAACAATTTTCATAAATAGTTAGCTAGATTATTATTTAAGAGGGCTGATGTTTTCGTTACCTTGTAAGTCTGTTTGGTTACCAAGGCAACTACTGTAGCTATCTAGAACATCAGTGCACTTTGAACACATTTCTACTGGCAAATGAACACACTGCTACCGGCAAATGTGTGTGTTCATAGCCGTGGTATAAGCAGGATAATCAACTCGGGGCTTTATGCATTCTATAGAAAATAATGCAACTCCGAGGAAGGTGTGCATTATTTTCCATAGAACGCATGAAGCCCCTCGTTGATTATCCCTTACATAACTGACTACCCATTCAGAGAGGAAGAAGACATTGTCAACAAACAAGGATATGGTGAATAAACTCTAGTCTTGCTACCACTCTCCCATTCATTCAAGAGGAGATTCATAGCCTGTGAAAAAAGCCTTTGGCCATGAAAGTAAGGAAACTATCTCCAGAGTTTCCTTACTTTCAGCCTCACAGCCTCAGAAACCAGCGTTACCTGGTTATCCTGCCCCCAAAGCCTTGGAGCAGTCTCTAAACCCCCATCTACACTCCCCGCAGCATGGTCAAATCACCTCAGTGCCCTGTTACCATTTGATGTTTGAAGTTACAAAACAACAATGGTGAAAGAAAGGAGAGGACTTGCATTACAGTTTGCGTGTCCATGTGTTCCCTGTTAATTACCGTTTGGTTTCAGGAACCAGGGAGTTCAAGCTGCTAAGCTCATAGAAAACTCCCATGTCACAGTGCCTTGGGGTGGTGGCGATAATTGTCACATTGAAGCAGGGCTCCAGCCTCCAGCAGTAGGCCTACTGTGGCTGGCTGGGCCTCCAGGGACAATACACCAGGTCGGAGTACAGTAGCCATAAGCGGGTACCTCTGCTTCATGTTATTGGATATGCTGCTCTGAAAAGAGTGGGGGAGATTGAGAGATGTTAATTACGATCATGTCGCGCGTGTGCAGTGCACATTTAGAGTGAAGTTGCTTTATAAATTGGTGAGAACTTTCGATGGGTCTTGCCAGGAAACTAATCATGAAGAAGGATGCTATACCATCATTGACAGTGGATCTTGCAAGCGCTGACCATAATGTAAGTATCAGAGTTTGATGAGTCTGACACAGTATCCAACATTTTGGGGGGATCGGGGGGCTAACGTTAGATAATGCAACTGTGGCTGTGGCTGCTTTGACGTGTGAACGGTATACAGTGCATTCGGAAAGTATTCAGACCCCTTGACTTTTTCAACATTTTGTTACGTTACAGCCTTATTCTAATATGGATTAAATATTTTTGTTCCCTCATCAATCTACACACGATACCCCATAATACTGGAGTACTGGAGTACTGAAGTATTTCTCTGCCATCGACCTGTATAGTATAGTTAACCATCCAACATCCACCAATGCATAGTGTACATATTCAGCCAACCCATACTATGCAATGTCTTTTTATAGCTTTTTATTTGCACTCCAGATATCTTGTATTTCTATACTTTTTCATACTGCCGCTCTATGTATCATGTACCGTGTATCTGTCTTTTGTGTACTTTCGTTGTGGCATTTTTGTGTTTTTGTTAACTCGTGTTTTGTTTGTATAGTTCGTCATTGTGAATATTTATCTGCTGTATAAATAAAATGTCGTGACAAGGTCTGTCTATGCACCCAGTCGTGACAAGTGGTTACACCCTTGAGTCTTCTTGGGTATGACGCTACAAGTTTGGCACACCTGTATTTGGGAAGTTTCTCCCATTCTTCTCTGCAAATTCTCTCAAGCTGTCAGGTTGGATGGGGAGCGACAGCTATTTTCAGGTCTCTCCAGAGATGTTTGATCAGGTTCAATTCCGGGCTCTGGCTGGGCCACTCAAGGACATTCAGAGACTTTTCCCGAAGCCACTCCTGCATTGTCTTGGCTGTGTTCTTAGGGTCATTGTCCTGATGGAAGGTGAACCTTCGTCCCAGTCTGAGGTCCTGAGTGCTCTGGAGCAGGTTTTCATCAAGGATCTCAATGTACTTTGCTCGTTTCAGCTTTCCCTCGATCCTGACTAGTCTCCCAGTCCCTGCCATGAAAAACATCCCCACAGCATGATGCTGCCACCCCCATGCTTCACCGTAGGGATGGTACCAGGTTTCATCAAGAAGAGTCGCTTGGCATTCAGGCTAAAGAGTTCAGTCTTGGTTTCATCAGACCAGAGAATCTTGTTTCTCATGGTCTGAGAGTCCTTTAGGTGCCTTTTGGCAAACTCCAAGTAGGCTGTCGTGCTTTTTACTGAAGAGTGGCTTCCGTCTGGCCATTCTACCATAAAGGCCTGATTGGTGGAGTGGTGCAGAGATGGTTGTCCTTCTGGAAAGTTCTCCAATCTCCACAGAGGAACTGTGGAGCTCTCTCAGAGTGACAATCAGGTTCTTGGTCACCTCACTGACCAAGGCCCTTCTCCCCCGATTGCTCAGTTAGCCAGCTCTAGGAAGAGTCTTGGTGGTTCCAAACTTCTTCCATTTAAGAATGATGGAGGTGTATAAATATATATATATGCAGTATATATAGTATATAAAAAAAAACCTCGATGTCCTCATACAGCGGGTGAAATAAGTATTGAACACGTCACCATGTTTCTCAGTAAATATATTTCCAAAGGCGCTATTGACATGAAATTTTCACCAGATGTTGGTAACAACCCAAGTAATCCATACATACAAATAAACCAAAACAAATAAGTTCAGAAATTAAGTTATGTGTAATAATGTGAAATGACACAGGGAAAAAGTATTGAACACATGAAGAAAGGGAGGTGCAAAAAGGTATAGAAAACCAAGACAACAGCTGAAAACTATCAGTAATTAAAAAGCAATCCAGCCCCCTGTCAGTGCAAATTAATATCAGCTGGTTCAGTCCCTACAAAAAGGTCTCATTGCCAAGGTGTCACACAAGACACATCTCATGATGGGTAAAATCAAAGAGCTGTCTCAAGACCTTCTCAACCTAATTGTTGCAAAACATAATGATGGCATTGATTATAGGCGCATTTCTAAGCTTCTGAATGTTCCAGTGAGCACTGTTGGGGCCATAATACGGAAGTGGAAAGACAATCATTTCACCATAAATTTGCCTCGACCAGGTGCTCCTCGCAAGATTTCTGACAGAGGAGTGAAAAGAATAATCAGAAGAGTTGTCCAAGAGCCAAGGACCACTTGTGGAGAGCTTCAAAAAGACCTGCAATTAGCAGGTACTGTTGTCTCAAAGAAAACAGTAAGTAATGCACTCCACCGCCATGGCCTGTATGCACGCTCACCACGCAAGACTCCATTGCTGAAAAAAAATGTTGAAGCTCGTTTAAAGTTTGCTGCACAACATTTGGAAAAGACAGTGAAATACTGGGAGAATATACTGTGGTCAGATAAGAGCAAAATTGAACTGTTTGGATGTCATAATACACACCATGTTTGGAGGAGAAATGGCACTGCACATCACCCTAAAAACACCATACCAACAGTGAAGTTTGGAGGTGGGAACATCATGGTGTGGGGCTGCTTTTCAGCAAATGGTACTGGCAAACTTCACATAATTGAAGGAAGGATGAATGGGCAAATTTACAGAGACATTCTTGACAAAAATCTGCTGCCATCTACCAGGATGATGAAGATGAAACGAGGGTGGACATTTCAGCAAGACAATGATCCCAAACACACAGCCAAGGAAACTCTCAATTGGTTTCAAAGAAAGAAAATAAAGCTGCTAGAATGGCCCAGCCAATCACCTGATTTAAATCCCATTGAAAATCTATGGAAAGAACTGAAGATCAAGATTCATAGAAGAGGCCCACGGAACCTTCAAGATTTGAAGACTGTTTGTGTGGAAGAATGGGCCAAAATCACACCAGAGCAATGCATGCGACTAGTTTCTCCATACAGGAGGCATCTTGAAGCTGTCATTACCAACAAAGGCTTTTGTACAAAGTATTAAATAAATATCAGTAAGTGTGTTCAATACTTTTTCCCTGTGTCATTTCACATTATTACACATAACTTAATTTCTGAACTTATTTGTTTTGGTTTCTGTATGGATTACTTGGGTTGTTACCAACATCTGGTGAAAATTTCATGTCAATAGCACCTTTGGAAATATATTTACTGAGAAAAATGGTGACGTGTTCAATATTTATTTCACCCGCTGTATGTAGCTTCGGCCCTGATGATGATTGCTGTTTGATAAAGCCTTGCTCAGGAACGTAGCTTTGATAAGATCTAATACGTTTGAAATGAATGAATGTCACTGAAGGAAAGAGACGGAAAGATAGTTTGCAGAAAGACCAGAGTTGTATACCTATTTTGACCATTTTTAATCTAGCAATAACACGAATACTATAGAAATTGATGAGAATCAAACAAGAGTTATATTTTGAGCAGAACACAACATGTCAGGATGACTCATTTCACATAGAGGGATTATTTTGTCTCGTCTTTTATCCTGATATCTGACATTTTCTTGGACCACCCAAAGGTTCACTGTGGATTTGTGACTTCTGTTTTCTACTGCTTATCCAGATGAGTTTCACTGCTTTACTGAGAGAGTTCTGCCCAGTCTATAATAATAGACAAGTCTTGAACACCTAATTCAACGCTTTCGTCAGCTGCTTCAATGAGTCACAACATTTTCTTTAGCTCTAACTGTCATCCATTGCCTTCCAAAGAGAATCTCCAAGAAACAGCCTCACAGGATGTGGGCCTTTTAAGGCAGAACCTTCTGCCAGAGAAAATACACTATGTTTTTGCCAGTGGCTGTGAACATTGAGAGTGGGCTTTTTATCTCGCCCCCTCCCCATCAGCCTAAATTGGATAATTAAATGTTATTTTTTCTATTCATGTGGTCATGGTGCGATCTTATCATGGGCGCCATTTCTGGAGAAGGACCTGTGAAAAATGGCAATCTGCTTTCTGCTTTTCCATCAATTACACTGGCGAATTGTGTGGTCTGTGGTCCGGTATAGGAACTGCCGTGGTGTCACTCGGTCAGTGTTTGTGTAGGGGCTTAATTCAGGTCCCAGTTGTGACATAAGGTTGTCACATCTCATTTCCACATCACTGGGGATAGCAAGGAGCCTCAGATCTGGCTTACAATGAGGCAGGAACAGTCTACAGGCCTGGCTACAGGGCTGGCTGGCAGGCTACCGTTGTTCCCCAAACAATTATATGGTTTAGCAAGAAGAAAAGTGGACCTCTAGTTTTGTATGTTGTGTAGATTGGTAGTGGGCTCGTTTACCTCGACTGACAAAATTAATTCCCTTGCCTCACGAGTCATCGAAATTTTAGGCTTTGTACAAAACAAGTAATAAGAGATGGGATCGTCTCTAACCAATCAGAGTATCAAAGCCAATAGCAATTTCCGAAACGGTTTCAAATGTGTTCGCATTCGAGAAATCAACAGGGAGGAGATAAAATCCAGACTCATCATGGAGAAGAAACGTTAGTGGGCGTGGCGTTTGGCAGGAGTGATGTGGATGGGTAGCCAGGTAAACAATTCCCATCAATACCCTTTACCACCAGCCATAGCTTAGTGGGGGAATTGTTTGTGAGACTGATGAAGAAGATCTGGCTAGAAGAAGAGGCAATAAATCAACCTATAACTAGTGAAGATGCTATTCAAACAAAACTGATGACATGTGCACATGGTGTAATACATTTGTTTGAATATCTTACCACAGATTATGCAACTAGAATTCTGCTCCTAGAAAAAATCTAAATATCATAATCGGTTAAAAAAATGAATAGTCATGATCTTGCTTTGTAAATACTATTACTAGTGTAGATGAGTAATTAACTTTACTGTAAATTAAGAACATATTCAAACAAAATGTACAATAGGTGTAATGCATTCATTTGAATATCTACTGTATTACCAGAAATAATGCCACTTGGACATGATTTTGATCGTCAGGTGTGAAAGTTGCACCTCTGGTTTTGTACACTGACAGTGGTGCTCCATTCTGGCCTGATCTCTACCTCCCATATCTGTAAAGAGGAAATTATATGCCCAGTGCACATCTTCCACACACCTTTAGAGTTGAAGAAGTTAAGCCAGGATTTGAGTCTTTTTCTGGTGAGATGTACAGACAACTATCTGATTTCTCCTGCTGCCTACAGAGATGTCTGGCATGCTGTTGGGTCTAAGGTTCCCTTTTGAATGGCATCTACTAATCCATGCAGATATGTCTAAGGTGAAGGACTTTGTGACCTGATCCTTACCCCAGTCAGTATTGTCTTTTCAGGAACTGTCTTGGTGAGATAAACTTTATGGTATGTAACCACATGGCTCTTGAGATGTATCAGCATGCTATGATGAACAGGACGTCCATGTTAGTGAATGATGTTGTTACTGATAGTTTTTTTCTATGGTGATTCAGATGGTCAGAGTAGAGGACCGATTTAGAATCCAAACTGTCACAACCGACATTTTCCATGAAAAAAAAAGATAAACCACCAAGAAGATTATTATGTTGTGGTAGATTGGTTAGGAGCCATTTTAGATTTGCCTGTAAGAAGGCTATGTAACAAACCGTTGGAACCACAGAGCCGGATCTACCGCATTTGTCTTTGCCTACTAGCACTGATAACTAGCTGATAACTTCTTTATTGAGGTAAAAATGTAAGACTGTGAAATAGGATTGTCTCACCTCGCTCCAGATAAGAGCGTCTGCTAAGTGACAAAAATATAATATAAAAAATGTATGTAAATGACCTATTGTCCCCCTAGTCTCAGTACTGTCTTGCTAGGAAATACAGCAGGTCCTAATGATGACAGCTTGTAGCTAGCTGGAGTGTGTGGCTGCTCCTGGTAATCGATGGTACAGTAATCGCTCGTACACAGGCCGGTCAGGCCAAAGGCAGGTGGAGATAGCGCTTCAGCACCAACGGAAACGCAAGAGGGACTGCATGATAAGGGGCTAGGACCGCTCTCCCCAGGCTCCAGGTCTATGTGATAGGCCGAGTCAATTCTCAGAATTGATGACACTGCTCGGGGAAAGCTTTGTGCTACAACCTCTTTTCACTCACTCTTTACTGACAAATGTGAAACCCACTATGGTAGAGAGATCTACCATAAGAGTGACTTCATAATCAGCAGCTGCTCTGTAGAATTTGTTGAAGACAAACTATTATTCCAGTCCTCATTTCACTCATACATTTCCCCCAGTGAACTGTGTCCAAACTTCCCAGGTTTGGGGGACTGGAGAGACTAACTCCAGTCACCAGAAACTCACACCACCAGATGACATCTACACTTGTATGTCTGGTATTAGCATCTTGGATTCAATAATGCCTAGTGTCTAAAAAAATAAATAAAAAGATTCCTGTTGTCCACTCCTGTCCAGCGTGTCCTAACTTCTGCACTTAGTCACGCTTTTCTGAGGAATGTTTATGACCCAAAGCTGTTAGAGGAGGTTGGAGACGGAGAGACCGGGACAAACACTGTTATCTGTAGTGGAGACATTCACATTTACTTCTGTGTCACTCACGTCTGAGTCTTTAGAATGTCTATAGATAATGATACATTAGGTGTATAGAAGAAAACATTGTTCATATGGAGAAAACTAGAAGATTTCAGTGTACAAGACATAACTGTGAATGCCTTTAATTTTTTGTTTGAGAGAACTTTCTCAGAACAAATCATTATTAAGTCTGTCATTTCAATCAACAGATTATTAACAGGTTCACATCACATTGTCACATTGCCGTGTTACATCAATCTTCCCTAAGGTGACATGGCTTGGCCCTAATATGGGAGATGCCAGTTATATGTTATGGATGAGGAGATAGCTGTGAGCAGCACTATAATTCTGTTAATCTAGCCCTAGGCCAGGCCTGTCCTGTTCACCATTCCAATCAAGGCTTTCATTAACTGGTCCAAATGATAGACTGGTGATCTCTGTGTTCCCGTGGAACCGGCTTGGCCTCTTTTAAGACGTTTTCCTGCTTTTGTTAGATTACAGTTGCACCACCAAAAACATTCTAATGTGAATTAGTTGTAGCCTAATAATTATCTATATTGTAATGTGTGTTTCCTATTCTGTTTTGGGTCATGTTTTGCATGAATTTGTACAGATGCTATGTAGTAACAAATCATTTTAATTATTTGGTATAATTACATGCAAGTAGCAAATAGTAAATATAAAAACGGAATATCCATGTATAGTTACATTTTATTCATCATTGTCTCATGCACCTTATCAGAGCAGTTGCCATGTACAGCTGAGTAACTTCATTCTGTACCAAAGTAGTTGCATGGCATAAGGGCTACTGAACGCTGTCACGTCCTGTCTAGTTTTGTATGAGATGTTCTGTAAGGTAATAGTAGTAAAACAATGAATAAAGACATTGTATCCAAAATGCTGTCATAAATCATGTCTAACCAGTGCCAGCTCTAATTCCTGGTTTGAATATGAGGGGAGGAGCTTGTGTGTGACAAGTAACGCTGAGCACTTGCAAACACCTGAAGGGAATTCAGGTCTAAATCTCATAATCGGTTATTTACAGCCTCATCTTCCTGTCAGCATTTCAAAGGCCAACAGATTGAATTTACAGTAGACTTGGTGAAAAGGGGAGGCATTAGATAATAACATTATGAAACAGTTTACCTCAGCAGAGTCATGCACAAGATTCAAACAGTGTTATAAAAGTATGTTACAAAGGACCAAATAATGCCAACCCTACAATTGACATTCTTGCCATACAGCACGACAAGTATTTGCGTAGAGACACGTTTCAGCATATAAACCAGATACAAATCAATCAATAAAAAAGTCCATCTTGTTTTGCCACCACCACGTAGCCACTCAAGTGTGTGTATGTTTTCTACTGATTAGTCTATATTGCACTCAACACACAAATTCACTTGAACTGTCGTTCACAACTGTCATTCTCCTTGATAGCAGGTTGAATGAGTCATGTTCATTCCAGGGGCCTAGAGAACAGAGCACGTTTCACAGTGTGTTGTATTTATTCACCTGAGTAGGCTTTTTCTGTACCTGACAGCCTGCTCAGCAATGTCACATTGCCCAAGACATGCCAGGGCATGGGCATTCACACGCTCTAACTCTATCTCTTTATCATCACAAATGCATTGGGCTTATAGGTAATAGGATCAGGTGTCAGGTTTTAAAATCAAAAGCCACATGTGTGTGAACATTGCCAGGTTTTGCCTATGGGAGTTTTACCTCAGTGGTTTAACCTAAAAACCCACAGCTTTGCCCCGGCAATGACTGCAATACATTTCTTGTAAGTGTTTGTTGTAAAGACAACACTTGGCTTCTCAGGTAAAACCATGGCTTTGTTTCCAGTTTGTTCCCTCACCCATTGGCATCGGCTGCCAAACTGTGGAGTACCAAGACTGCACACAGGATGCTCATTTGAGTGTCTTAACAAAAAGATACATCTTGTATTAAAAATGTGCTATTAACAATTGTAATGTTAAAAAGCTCTTTTCAGTGAATGGTCAGTCTCTTGAGATTCTTGTGAATAATAGAAAGGCAATGATACACATCTGATAAAATAGACATCCCAGAGTCTCTGTTGTGGATAAGGGCCTTGCTTTGTCCCACGACACTCAACATGACAATGGCAACCCCATTGACAACTGAGTATATGCATTGGTTTCAGGGGGAACCGTATTAAATTAGTGAGGTGTTTGTCGACAAGGGCACGTAGAGTACTTATACTTACACCTGGTAGTCATTAGAATGGTCATGCAATAAACCCCACTGACTGTGCAAACCTATTGGATATATTGAATTTCTGTCTCAACATCCCTTCAATACTGACAATGGAATGGAAATTACAATGGAAATGCAGATGACGAACATAGGCTAGATATTTTAAAATATATAATAAAATGCCTCATCCAGTAATTGCCCTAATGCTAGTTAAAAAGTGTATCTGGGGAAGTAGATAAAGGGCCTCATTGCCAAAATCCCAAACTATGCCTTTACTATCCATGTTGCTCTCAGCTCAGTGGGCTAAGGAAATAGTTTTGGGTGACAATGCCAGAAAGTCTATGTCCAATGAGCATAGTATTAGCATGTGGTACACTATCCACAGAGGTTTCAGCTCAGTCAGGTCAAGTGTGAATGGGTAACAGTTAGGGTAAAGCAGAGAGAGAACGACCGAACCTGCAGCTATCACGGAGTCTCTCTGGGTGTCTGCCTATTAGCAGCCCAAAGGCTTCCATGGCAAACTGCAGGATTATAGGATGGACCGGTTCCACCTGTTTGGTTCAGGAGCAGTGCCACAAGTCTGCTCTGATGATCTACCCAGGATTATTCTGTCAACAGTCAATATGAGTTTGTTTTACCCAGCTAGAGAGAGCCATTAATAGTGTACTTACAGTGCCTTCAGAAAGTATTCATACCCCTTGACTTATTCCACATTTTGTTGTGTTACAGCTTGAATTTGAAATGGATTAAATTGATTTTATTTTCTCACCCATCTACACACAATACCCCACAATGACAAAGTGAAAACATGTTTTTAGACATTTTTGAAACTGTATTGAAAAGGAAAATGAAATATTTAATTTACATAACTATTCAGAATCCATGAGTCAATACATGATAGAATCACCTTTGGCAGCAATTACTGCAGTGAGTCTTAAGAGCTTTGCACACCTGGATTGTACAATATTTGCACTTGCCATAGATTTTCAAGCTGATTTAAGTCAAAACTGTAACTAGGCCACTCATGAACATTCAATGTTGCCTTGGTAAGAAACTCCAGTGTATATTTGGCATTGTGTTTTAGGTTACTGTCCTGCTGAAAGGTGAATTTGTCTGTTGGAAAGCAAACTGAACCAGGTTTTCATCTAGGATTTTGCCTGTGCTTAGCACTATTCTATTTTTATCCTAAAAAAAGTCCTTGCCGAAGACAATCATACCCATAACATGATGCAGCCACCATACTTGAAAATATGAAGAGTAGCACTCAGTAATGTGTTGTGTTGGATTTGCCCCAAACATAACGCTTTGTATTCTAGACATAAGGTTAAATTCTTTGCCACATTTTTTCCAGTTTTACTTTAGTGCCTTGCTGCAAAGAGGATGCATGTTTTGGAATATTTTTAGCCTGTACAGGCTTCCTTCTTTTCACTCAGTCATTTAGGTTAGTATTTTGGAGTAACTACAATGTTGTTGATCCATCCTCAGATTTCTCCTACCACAGCCATTAAACTCTGTGACTGTAAAGTCACCATTGGCCTTAAGGTGAAATCCCTAAGCGGTTTCCTTCCTCTCAGGCAACTGAGTTAGGAAGGACACCTGTATCTTTGTAGTGACTGGGTGTATCGATACACCATCCAAAGTGTAATTTATATCTTCACCAAGCTCACCAAGGGATATTCAGTGTCTGCTCATTTTCATTTTTTACTCATCTACCAATAGGTGCCCTTCTATGTGAGGCATTGGAAATCCTCCCTGGTCTTTGTGGTTGAATCTGTATTTGTAATTCACTGCTTGGCTGAGCGACATGGCCAATAATTGTATGTGTGATGTAGAGAGATGAGTTTGTCATAAAAAAATCTAGTTAAACATTACTATTGCACACAGTTCATGCAACTTATTACGTGACTTGTTAAGCACATTTTTACTCCTGAACTTATTTAGGCTTGCCATGACAAAGGGTTTGAATACGTATTGACTCAAGACATTTCAGCTTTTCATTGTTTATTATTTGTAAAAATGTCTAAAAACATAATTCCACTTTGACAATATGGGGTATTGTGTGTAGGCCAGTGACACAACATCTCAATTTAATAAATCAGGCTGTAACACAACAACATTTTGAAAAAGTCAAGGGATGTGAATACTTTCTGAAGGCACTGTAGGGGGATGTACAAAACGAAGAGTAAGGATATCACATAATGTCTATAGCGAAAGTTTATTGATTGTATGCAGACAACTGCACAACAAAAATCTTTCAGAAGTCCATGATAGTCCACACAGATACTAGCTGCACATTAGCGGATATCGAACAAAATGTACCTTCTGACTATCATTTCTAATCAATCATTCAGTAACACTAGGTTTAAAAAATAATAATTTGACAGAGGATATCTCGTCATTAGGCCTGGTGTGTGTTTTATAGCCCTACGGTTTCCATTAATAGAAAGCCCTATAATTACAAGCGGGTTGCTCTTTTGAGAAAAACAACTGAAAACTGACACCTTTTTCAGTACTGTAATATAATGCACAGTGCAGCTGTAGAAGCACACTGTCTTCAACCTCCAGGGCAATAACTGATAACCAGATAATCTCATCTGCTCCAGATGGGTCCGTTTTCAAGTAGTAGCTGGGTTGTTCCATTAATAGATTACATTTTGCGTCCCTTAGACATTTTCAGTAGAAAACATTTTTTTTTATTAAGTTGAACATGTGCTCTTTATGACAGAATGTTAAAATTAGGTGAAAAGTTACACTACCCAAAATCAGTGTTGGCCGCTGATTGGCTGAATACCCGGTGGTTGGAGTTGTCAACAAAGCACCATGAAAGAAATATGATGTCAAGTTTTCGAACTACCGGTAGTTTCTTTGAGAAGACATGTAATGCGATCTGTACAGTTAAACAACAGCATAAATACACCTATTTCACTTTTACATGTAAAAAACCAAATGACCCCTCCTGCACATGCTGCCACTGTTTTGAGCAGATTAGATTAAACTATATTGAAGGAGCAGCCAGCTCACGAACGAACGAGTGCACCAGGGAGACCGCAACAAGCATGCAGATGCAATAAGTGAAAACACATTATCTAGCTGGAGATAGCTAGCTAACATAATGTCACAAAGCATGATGCTCTAGCCAGTTAACTTTCCTTCTGAATTAACTTCATATTTCCGAGTTAGTCAGATATTAGTTTAGAAAGACTTGAAATTGGCATGGGAGCTAACTAGCAAGCAAACTCACAGCTAGCTATGTCAAAGATAACTGTTTAATTTGAAAAACAATTTCTCAATGTTCCAAAAACATTACTGTAGCTGGCTAATTAATTTGATCAAATCAACTTTCATTGGTCACATACACATGGTTAGTAGATGTTATTGCGAGTGTAGCGAAATGCTTGTGCTTTGTGATACACACAGTTTTATGCTGTTTTATTCCACAGAAAATGTCGCCCTGTCACCTACAGTAGAACATGATGAACACCGAGGAAAATAATTAAATTGGCCATGCTTTTTTGTCCTACTACATCCGCAATGAAAAGGTTCTAGCTAGTGTATATCTCTGTCATTAGACTCTTGTTGGATGTAGTTGTCCTAGGCTCCCAAGTTAATTACAAATAACTTTTTGCTTTAGTGCGAACAGTGGTGTAAAATACTTAAGTAAAATGCTTTAAAGTACTACTTAAGTAGTTTTTGGGGTTATCTGTACTTTACTACTTATATTTTTGACAACTTTTACTCCACTACACTCCTAGAGAAAATAATGTACTTTTTACTCAATACATTTTCCCTGACACCAAAAAGTACTCGTTACACTTCAAATGCTCAGGCAGGACAGCAATATGGTCCACTTCACGCACCTATCAATATAAAGCATTGTCATCCCTACTGCCTCTGATCTGGCGGACTCACTAAACACAAATACTGTGTTTGTAAATTATGTCTGAGTGTAGGAGTGTGCCTCCACCACTGTACTTATTTACATTTAAAACCAGATACTTTTAGACTTTTACTCAAGTAGTATTTTACTGGGTGACTTTCACTTTTACTTGAGTCTTTTTCTATTAAAGTATCTTTACTTTTACTCAAGTATGAAAACTGAATACTTTTTCCACCACTGGGCATGAGAGACTCATTGGGGGGAGGAGACTAGAGCTGACCCTGCGTCCGTTCAGTCATCCTTTATTTAACTAGGCAAGCCAGTTAAGAACACATTCTTATTTACAATGACTGCCTACCCCAGCTAAACCCTCCCTTAACCCAGACAACGCTGGGCCAATTGTGTGCCGCCTGATAGGACTCCCGATCACGGCCGGAAGTGATACAGCCCCAGACCCCTAACGCCCTAATGGGTGGGCCACTGCTGCCCAAAATGTACTCTATTCATGGAATGACCTAGCTACTATATTTCAAGCATAATTATATTTTAGAACTATCCATGACAATAACACGAATTGGAACATTGTTGTTGTGCTGTGTGAGTTCTGTAAGGAAAGTGCAAAGTCTGCAGGCAGACAAAAAGCTACTTGTTAAGATCCAGGTCTTAGTCTTATCTTATCATAAGTGTTTTTCACAGGTATTTCCCCCATTGTTAGTAAGTAGGAGAGCGAGGAGGGCTGAAGCAAGTCCTCTTGGGGTGTCCTTTTGACCCCAGACAGATGCAGAAACACAGAGAGGTGGATTTGTGTCCCCAGACAACGGTTCCACCATAGCCGGCAAGGACAATTACATCCCAGGACAAAGGGCCCAAGAGGGGGATGAGTGACTGAGAACAGGAGCCTAGCTTGGTCAGGGGCCACCAGGAGCCAGTGAACGCAGCAGACTGTACAACTCTATGGAAATGCTGAATGCTACAAAACCACTTTATACATGCTGTGTACTGCACTGAAACAAATATAAATGCAACATGTAAAGTGTTGATCCCATGTTTCATAATCTGAAATAAAAAATCCTAGAAATGTTCAATACGCAGCAAAAGCTTATTTCTCTCAAATGTTGTACACAAATTTGTTTACATTCCTGTTAGTGAGTATTTTTCATTTGCCAAGATAATCCATCCACCTGACTGGTGTGGCATATCAAGAAACTAATTAAACAGCATAATCATTACACAGGTGCACCTTGTGCTGGGGACAATGAAAGGCCACTCTAAAATGTGTAGTTTTGTCACAACACAATGCCACAGATATCTCTGGTTTCGAGTGAGCGTGCACTTGGCATGCTGACTGCAGGAATGTCCACCAGAGCTGTTGCCAGAGAATTTAACAATTCTCTACCATAAGCTGCCTACAACGTTGTTTTAAAGAATTTGTACAGTACGTCCAACAGGGCTCACAAGCCCAGGACCTCCACATCCGGATTCTTCACCTGCGGGATCATCTGAGGGGGGGTGCTGAGGAGTATTTCTGTCTGTAATAAAGCAATTTTGTGGGGAAAAACTCATTCTGATTGACTCATATAGATATCTATACAATGGATATAGAGATCCCCTTCAAAACATGTAGTGAAGACACCAGAGACATTTTTCATATAGTTTTTACAGCACCTGAAAGTTTGTAACTGCATATAATAAAAGGTACTAGATGTTCACAGAAAGCCAGCAGCTTCCAGCACAGGGGTGTGCGCTCAGGAAGAGCTGAATTACTGATTACCAAGCCAGCCAGCCGGCCACTTCCCAGCCAGTGTTATTGCTTTTCTTTTCCCATGATTATCCCAAGACTCTGTATTTGTTCCAACTTCCTCTCTCCTTGTCCAATGGCCTCACCTCCTTTGATATATTATTATTGTAGAAAAGGTAGTGCTTCTGTGTTGCTTTTTCATGTCATGCAAGGCAGCGTATTTATATTAGATAGCGTTGGGGTTTTTCCTATGCTACTGTGATGGAGGATAATTACTAGTGGCTGGAGTCACCAGATTAGATTGTAATTGATTTGTCGAAGTGCCTGAGTGAAACTACAGGAAGACAAACAGAACAGTGGGGAAAGAGGGGGAAAAAGAAGAAGAAATACAGACTACAGCATGTCCCAACCACTTCCAGGTTATTATTATCATGCATCAAAGAGAGAGAAGAAGGATGTAAGATGGTCTAATGACCAACACAACACACCATGATGAAAGGACCGACAACATTTCAAACATTTTCAAATGAAAATATCTATAGAAAGGGTTCTGCAACACAAACAAATAAACAATCAGTAAAAATCTCTAATTGTGTGCTCTGTCCTGAGACTGTTGTGGTATGGGGTATCTAGGCAGGCTGCTCTGCTTTGTCCACACACACAAACACAAACACACTAGTAACCTGTGTCTGTGTCATTCTAGCAGACAGGTCTGTTGGCTCCTGTTTGGAACATTTAACCAGTCATGTGGTGATTGAGATCTTGTCTCAAGTCTCTTCTCCTCTGGCCTTTGTTATTGTCCAGTCTCCTTCAGGAGACAGAGGAGAGAAGCCTTCTACGCTTGTAGACAGATAACATGGTCAGCAGGCTAAGAGAAGATTGAATAGTAAAGGGGGCAGTGAAGTTGGGCACAAATATTTACTTAGTCACACTAACACACTTTTGTCCAAAGAGAGAGGTGTCTCTCCATGGTCCATGATGGGGTAGAGAGAGTGATGTGGCTGCCATGGATTGTACAGTAACCTTAACTACTGCTGTACGGGAATCAACCTCTCCATACTGCTGACACAGCGTGATATTTTATTTTGAACAGACATGGTCCATCTGTCTTAGTTTGTGATGACTGACCGTCATGTGGTAGAGAGGGTGAGCCAATTACAGGGCAGAATGTTGAGTGATTCCAAAAGAAAAAGTAGTCAATCAGAGAAGTGGTGGAGTAGATTCTGAAAAATGTATGTGACTAAACAACTAAATATATTTCATAAAGCCACAATGTGTAATCTTGACAGTCTTTGGGTGTGAAACAGACCTACAGTGCATTCGGAAAGTATTTTTGTTATGTTACAGCCTTATTTTAAAATGTATTAACTGTTTTTTCCTCCTCATTAATCTAAACACAATGTATTTAAAAAAAACTGAAATATGACATTTACATACAGTACCAGTCAAATGTTTTAGAACACCTACTCATTCAAGGGTTTTTCTTTATTTATAATATTTTCTACATTGTAGAATAATAGTGAAGACATCAATACTATGAAATAACACATATGGAATCATGTAGTAACCAAAAAATGTCTTTCCTGTTTAATGCCATTTAGACAATCAGTTGTGTAGTGGTAGGGGTGGTATACAGATGATGTTTTGGTAAAAGACCAAGTCCATATTATGGCAAGAACAAATAAGCAAAGCGAAACGACAGTCCATGATTATGCTTGGCACACCTGTATTTGGGGAGTTTCTCCCATTCTTCTCTGCAGATCCTCTCAAGCTCTGTCAGGTTTGATGGGGAGCGTCACTGCACAGCTATTTTCAGGTCTCTCCAGGGGGTTTGATCGGGTTCAAGTATGGGCTCTGGCTGGGCCACTCAAGGACATTCAGAGACTTGTCCCGAAGCCACCCATGCATTGTCTTGGCTGTGTGCTTAGGGTTGTTGTCCTGTTGGAAGTTGAACATTCGCCCCATTCTAAGGTCCTGAGCAGGTTTTCATCAAGGAGCTCTTTGTACTTTGCTCCGTTCATCTTTCTCTCGATCCTGACTAGTCTCCCAGTCCCTCCTGCTGAAAAACATCCCTACAGCATGATGCTGCCACCAGCATGCTTCACCATAGGGTTGGTGCCAGGTTTCCTCCAATCATGATGATTGGCATTCAGGCTAAAGAGTTCAATCTTGGCTTCATCAAACCAGAGAATCTTGTTTCTCATGGTCTGAGAGTCCTTTAGGTGCCTTTTGGCAAACTCCATGCGGGCTGTCATTCGACTTTTACTAACGTTTGGAACCACCAAGACTCTTCCTGGAGCTGGCCGCCCGGACAAAATGACCAAGAACCCGACGGTCTTCCATTTAAGAATGTGTTCTTGGGGACCTTTAATGCTGCAGACATTTTTTGGTACCCTTCCCCAGATCTGTGCCTCGACACAATCCTGTTTCGGAGCTCTATGGACAATTCCTTCAACCGCAGGTGGACTCCAATCAAGTTGTAGAAACATCACAAGGATGATAAATGGAAACAGGATGCACCTGAGCTCAATTTCTAGTGTCATAGCAAAGGGTCTGAATGAGGAAAAACATTTATTTGATCAATTTTAGAATAAGGCTGTAACGTAAAAAAACTGTGGAAAAAGTTAAGGGGTCTGAATACTTTCCAAATGCACTGTACCTTGCCATTTGAATTTAATTAATGCTATAAAATCTTTAAATCCCATTTGTAAAACACATGTGTCTGCAACAGATCCTGCAGGATTAAATAACCTTTTCATATAGAGCCATTAGTAGAAACATTACATCCATTGCATTTTCAAAATCTGGTCAAAATAAATGCATCATATACAAAGCCCATTGAAACTGTGCTTTTTTTATAGTGGTGTGAATGCAGCCTAGTCTGCAAAACATTTATCATCTTTGGACATAAACCCATTTGTATAAACAGCATGTATACTGAACATGTACGACCATGTTATGGGTCTGGACCACTCACTGGCTTAGCACAGTCCCGCAGCCCCCGCAATAATGGATATCAACTGAAAAATTATCCTAAGTTGTTTCTTGCAATAACCCTCTAACTTTAAAGGACATTTTGATTCCTAAAATATGTGTCAGGAGATTTGGTCAACCCTGTCAGATTTGTGAAAAATCCTAAATGAATCGGGAATGAGCAGGGACAGCTATACCATAAGGACCCCTTATTCATGTTCTCATTGCATGTAGTGCAACAAAACCACTCACGGTTTGTAAAGTTTTCTACTTTTGATAGGTTTAAACAAACAATACGGAATCACCACGGTCACAACCATAAACTGTGAACTCCATCTGCCTGATAGATTAAAACATAATATGAATTTTGTTTTTAGAGTCATAAAGCAACTGAGGAAAGACTAAATTGCCACTGTGTATACAACTTGAATGAAGAACAAAAATGCAATTTTTGTAAACTCCTATATGTCTGTCTTGAGTATCTGTTGTCAACCCCGTCAGTGGCTTGTCAACTCCATCACTGATGGCTAACCATCTTAAGATCGATGTTTTTGCTCAATACTCTGAAAAAATATTGTAATTACTATTCTGCAACATATGCTTAAACAATTGAAGTATTTTCTGTGCTAGACCTAAGGGATAATGTTTGCTTTATAAATATTGTTTTTATGTTCTAAATCTGGCAGGCCCCGGGACCACTGCTGTGTGGAAACAAATCATACTTTTCCACCACCTCTGTTATGTTGTCTTTCACTGATACCAATGGTTGCTGCAGCAACTCAAGTTAGATTTGCAAGCTAAAATGTATAATCCCAATAATATGTCATTGTGAGATATTGTTTAAGTGTTAGGTTATGATAAAATTATAGCCCAGAGATAAGACGATTTTTGGATTGAGTTGCTTGCAAAATAATGAATCAATACAAATTAAGTCCCATCATAGATTTCCTTGTGAGTAAAATGAAATGTATCCAGGAAGGTTTAGGCCATGGCACTGTCTGCCAAACTGAAATCTTCTTAATTGTTTAGAAAACAAGAGACTTCCTCTCTTTGAACACGGATAAATACAAAAGGAGAAGCATGACCCTACCAGACATTCTTATCTTTATTTCTATTTGTCCTAGATGTCTTGGGATTATATTGTATTTGATTATACAAGATAGGAATTAGCTTTCTATTTTTGTTCCTTTAAATTTAGAAATAAAGTATTTGAATAGGGCTGGTATAGGTTATATCATAATCATCATCAACATTTGGTTTCGTTTTGGTTGACATTGAGCCAAAACACAAAAATGGCTACACAAAAACACAAATCTACTGGACATGAAATTTCCTGGTTGGGTGTGTATGACATTGCAAAAAATGTGTTGCAGGCGCGCAGAAGAATGAAAGTGAAGCAAAAGAGTCCAGTTTTTCCTCAGGAAACTAACTCCATTTCCACCTCCATTGCTCCAGACACAACGGTTACTCCGTTATCTAATTTGCGTAGGACGTTTAAAAATAACGGGGTATAAAGGCATGGTCACATATATGAGGAATTGTGCAGTCCACTCGACACATGAGCTAGTCTATGAGTCTCTGGTTTAAAGATGATTCACACATCTCTTACTCATAATGTTTTATTTCAATTAGAAACTCATAATTGTATACTTAATGTAGTCATATATATATATATATATATATATATATATATATATATATATAAAATGGTGCATATATATATATAAATAATGGTGCATGGCACTTGAAGCACAACTTTGTCTGTCCAACAAATGTATCACATGTTTTATGCAGCTGGTCATATTACGTTGAACATACGACAATATTTGTTTAATGTATCTTTAAACTGCATATTTCCAGGTAAAAAAAAACATTATTAGATTCTTTATTATATTTATACATATCTGTACAATTCATCTTTGTCATCAGGGTGGCAAGTATCGCAGCAGATGTTTTAACCACCTGTAATGCTCTATACGCCAAGCACCTTGACGTGCATATTAATCAAGCCAGAGAGAATGGGCTTGTTTATGTAAAGATCATTAACGAACATGTACACTAACTGCTTTGTCTAACGTCAAGATTAACTCATTGTTTCGATGGCCCTGTTAATGGCACAAGTTCATACATTTCTAATTGTTTAAATGTTAAACAACTAGTGGATCACATTGAGACAAATTAATGCTATTAGGCCTATCCATAGATTGTCAAATCGTTGCAAGAAAATAAGGTCTGTTGGAGAGGGGTGAAACGAAACTCTAGAAGTAGCTAGATATTTAACTTGCAAAATAATGCATTCATCAGTTACACTTAACTTAGTGTTAGGCCTAGGAGATTTGGTCTAATGTAGAAGACCACGCTGCCATATTGAAGTTTAGAAACTATTATCCCATTATTTTGGATATATTATATCAGAGGACTTCTCAGATTATTGAACTAATTGCATAGCGAGTTTGCACAGGGTGAGTGTCGCCCCCTTCGGTTATACATGATGGAATCTTAGGAGGAGCGGTTGGGTTGGTTTTGGCAAGGTCTCAAAAATCCTTGGTTTTGAGTGGGAAAGCCAAAGGGACAACGATTCAAACATATATCAATAAATATACATGTAGGACACATCTCCTTATGATATATAATATGGTTAGAATAATATCCTACTAGAATCATATTAATACATGGTTATTATTACTGATTCATTATGTAATTGAAATAAGAGTGTAGAGTTGCAATAGATGCAATTGCAGAAGTTGTACTTCACAAATCATGATGAAAAAAATGTATTATCATCACAGCTTTATCTGCAGTAAAACTGTTATATGCCCCTTGTAACCTTTTTTTCTATTTAATTAAGCCCAACATGCTATGGCTTTTTCTAAACAAGATTCTGATATTTTGTAAGACTTTAAAAATGCATTTCACTCATACATACACTGTCATTCGGTGACAATAAAGGACATGTAGTTAGCCTAACTCAACACTTCACCCTATTGGTCGACAGGTGAGACACCCTCGAAAAGTCCGCCCAGTACGGGGCTATAACAAGCTGGCACTAGTCATCAGGAGTTACATCGTTTAACTTGGAACGCAACCCATCGTATCGTTAGATGTTTTGGGTGTAAATCTGACAGTTTCGTTTGCCTTACTGAATTTGGACAGGTGTAAAAGGTTGAATAGAAGAACATTTTGCAATGGCTCTCGCTGATGCGATGCTGCCGTCGATTAATACGTTTTCCAGCAGTCCCACTATGGAGGAGAAGCAGTCTGCAATTTTCCATGTAAGTGTCATTTTTCTATGTAATTTCTTCAACTGAAATTTGCTGAACATTTGTATATCATTTGGACGATAAATATGTATATCATATTACACAAAGAAAAATATACAACTGTTTTGGAAAGTGGTTATTGACTGGACCAATTTCGTGTTATTTACATTATAGGACTGGAAAGTTGATGGTTGCCATACCAGCGCAACAGGTGACGATTTGAAATCCCAGATCGAAGTGGAGTTCAGTATCGTTGAATCACCTGCGTTGACCAGAGATGAAGACGACCTGGGGAAATTCTTGGATTTAGAGTTCATTTTATCCAACACCATTGGATCTGAAAGTGGAACCAACAACAATAACAACTTATCTTCTCAACAGTCGTACTCCTACTCACTGCCTGAGTCCCCGGAAAGCTGCAGCACAGGGCATGACAGTGACGGCTCTCAACCTACACCCAACGCTTACGGCAGCAGCAACTTCAACACAAGTCCCGGGCACAGTCTGGTAGCCGAGCTGCTGACCCCCGAGATTAACTATCACAGCGACACACTGCTAGACTACAGCCTGAAACAGCCTGCAACGGACAGGCCGGAGTATACTGAACTGCGTGCCTTGAACACAGCCACTGCCACTGCAGTGCACTTTCAACTCTCTCATCCCATGGGATATAAAATAAAGACAGAAACCACTGAGCAGTCGTGCATGATGGCAGATGACTTCATGGGACACATGTATGACCAGAAACATATGCGTTCCATGCACACAGCGTTCGCGCACGATCAACCTGCTGCTCAGGGGTTTGCATCTCACGGCATGCAACAGAGTGTGTCCCGAGACGGGATGGTGCGCAAAGACGGTCACTTGACAGAGATTAACTCTCATCATCAGCTTTCTCACATGGCACACCCGCAACAGTATGCGCCATATACACCACAGTACGCCCATCACCAAGGTGCGCAAATGTACGGGATGTTCAGAGAGCACATGCGGGTGCATCATCCGTCCATGCCGGGGGTGATATTGACACCACCATCATCGCCACTTTTGGAGTTCTACGCACCAGAAGATAGCAAACCCAAACGGGGCCGCAGGTCTTGGGCGAGAAAACGCACGGCGACGCACAGCTGTGAATTCCCTGGATGTGGGAAGACTTACACCAAGAGTTCCCACCTAAAGGCTCACATGCGAACACACACAGGTAATTACATTTGTCATTTTAGCTTTTTTTTTGTCGGTATCTGCTATAATGTAGAAATGTTAGCCCCGTTTTTCTAATGATTTTACCCACGGGAATCTAGCCTAACTGTATTTTTCTTGTAATCCATAGGCGAGAAACCATACCATTGCAATTGGGAAGGCTGCGGTTGGAAATTCGCGAGGTCTGATGAGCTGACGCGTCATTATAGGAAGCACACCGGTCACAGGCCTTTCCAGTGCCACCTGTGCGAGAGGGCATTCTCGCGCTCCGATCACCTTGCACTGCACATGAAGAGGCACATGTAAACAGAGAAAGTTGTATCTGAACGTTCTATTGTTGTTTCATGGCGTTGAACATCACATGTAAATGCTTGTACATATTATCATTCTCTTCTAAATTATGGTAATACAGTATTTAATTAAGGAGAGCTTTTCTGAACAAGGGCAGGACCCAATATGTCTTTACATTACTGTACATGTTATTGGCCATCTATCACTTAGGCCTACTGCTTCATTTTGATACATTCACATCAGGTCAGGGTTTTTCCTTTTTTGTTTCCTTATATGTACATTTAAAAAGGATAGTTTTTTTCTATTTAATTGTTTGAAGGGTTATTATATTTTCTCAAAGTGCTCTTAACTAAAAATCAGGTACTAAACATTGCTTTTCAATGTTTTATACATTTTGTTTAAATAATTATGTTAAAGTTGTAAGGAAATATTGTCCGAAAACTATACAAAATATTGTCTGAAAAGTGTGCAAAATATTTCAAAAAGTATACTTGTAAGGGCAATACATTTTCATTATTGGACAGCAACACATTGTATTTCACTCTGTAAGAGCAATAAGTCTATTCATTTGGATACTTTGAATTGCATAAAAGCAAATATAGTTTTGTAAAATTAAAAGAGCTCTGTGTTTTATGAAAATAAAATGATATAGAAATAAATAATTGTCAACCTTTTTCATTTAAATAGTGTTCACATTACAGTATCCAACAAAGGTCTGAAATACTACTGAATGTGGCCCATACCGTAGATCTATTATTTACACCTTCACAGACAGATTTGCATAGGCATAAAAGCTGGCCCAACGTCATAATTCAAAGATGTGAAAAATATATAAATCAACACCCATGTGTCTCCTTAAATACAAGGAGCCATGCTGATTTAGGCCTATATGTCACATCATTGAATTCAATATGAGGAAACCCAAATATGTGTGGTCTTTAGATTGATATCCTACACTCTTAGAAAAAAAGGTGCTATCTAGAAGAACCCTTTGAAGAACCCTTTTTTGTTCCAAGTAAAACCCTTTTGGGTTCCATGTAGCACCCTCTGTGTAAAGGGTTCTACATGGGACCCAAAAGGGTTGTACCTGGAACCAAAAAGGGTTCACATTTGGGAACAGCCAAAGAACCTTTTTGGAACCCTTTTTTCTAAGAGTAATTGTCAGCTGACAGCAGGTTTGCATCTTCTCCGAGTAATAATAATACTATTGTATTTCACGCCAAAATGTTTGTACTTGTTGCCTCAACAGTAAGACATAAGACGCTTAGTTTATTTTTTGAATGCCAGCCCCATAAAGTACACTGCAACTGAAGTTTTAACTTCAGTCTATGTAGTACAAGTTCTGAGCACAGGGATTATAAGAACGTCAGGTTGGAACCTACTTCCCTGCTTCTTAGCCACTAATGTAATATAATATTATTTCAAAGCCAAATGAAGAGATGCCATAGCAATAGTTAGGCCTATATTTATAGTAATACACTGTAAAAACGTAGCATTTTTTGGGTGCCACTATGATGATTGGCTGAACAGAAGGCGAATGTCGCCCTCTCGGGTTCATTTGACCAACTTCCATGTATTAGGCTACGTTTTAAATTAAAAATGCTTTCAGTTCTATCATCTACCTCATGAGGGCAGTCTTGCACCATTAACACCTCCAGAATTCAATTGAGCCAAGTCAAAGCGAGATATTCCTTCTTCCTTGGTCTTGGTTGTTTACTTTAATTTCCCAAATTACATTCACTCCCACTTATCTAAACAGAAACACATTTCCTGACAGAAAGCAGTCCTTACAAAAAGTGATGATCCATACTGTAATAATATTGCAATTATAATTTTTACGACATTTAGCAGACACACTTATCCACAGTGACTCTCTACTCACGATTTATTCAAGACTATCCGTTGTTCCATGGTAGCATCCACATTAATGTAGAAGCGTTTAAGAAACATTCTATTCTTATTTACAATAAAAGTGACTCCAAAATGACACAATACATTATTTACCATTCATTTCTATTGGGCACAAAATACTCTGAAACACAACCAAAACAAACAGCAAATGCATCCAAAAAGACTGTAGTCACAAGCTTGATGTAATCATTGTGTGCTAGGAATATGGGACCAAATATTACACTTTTGACTACTTTAATACACATAAGTAAATTTGTCCCAATACTTTTGGTCCCCTTAAATGAGGGGACTATGTACAAAAAGTGCTGTAATTTCTAAACGGTTCACCTGATATGAAAATACCCTCAAACTAAAGCTGTCAGTCTGCCCAACAAAACATGTGTCACTGTCTAAATACTTTGGCGCTCACTGTATATAGCCTACATTAAGCTGAATAATACAACTCTACCTGATATATGGGTGGTTCAACCTGGGTTTCACTTAGCATAGTGTGGGTGACACAATGTTTACTTGAGCTGTGTCCCTTCCCTTTCAACAGATTGGCATCCTAAGTGACTGGGTAACAGGGTTGATTGTCTATGATTTGTAGGGAATGAGGGTGTGCGTAATAATTTAACATTACCCAAATATATGCTTAACTAATCTTATCTAATCATTTTGGACAGCTGACTGTGCCATTCAATAATTGTATCATTAAGTAGAAGTAGATATATGGTCATAATTGTTGATACACATTAGTTCACATTTTAGTATTAATTCTCTAGAATCCAATTATTGACAGAGTCAAAGCACATGGCAGATTTGAACTCATGTACATACACAGTTTGACTATAAGTGCAGCAGCGCAGTTGGTACTGTACCATGGATTGCTTAATTAATTAATATTATTAATTAATATATCAATAATAATAATATTTTTTTTTTTCCTTTAGAGGGTAGATCAGCTTTAATTTTGCAGATAGATTGTAGCTTCCATCAATGTAATTGTCTGCATCATTTCCAATCCCCCATACATATATTTGTAAATATATACAGTAGCAATCAAAAGTTTTGGACACACCTTCTCAATCAAGGGTCTTTCTTTATTTTTACTATTTTCTACATTGTAGAATAATAGTAAAGACATCACAACTATGAAATAACACATATGGAATCATGTAGTAAGCAAAAAAAAAGTGTTAAACAAATCTAAATATATATTTATATTTCAGAGTCAAAAAATGTGCCACCCTTTGCCTTGATGACAGCTTTGCACAATCTTGGCATTCTCTCAACCAGCTTCACCTGGAATTATTTTCCAACAGGCTTAAAGGAGTTCCCACATATGCTGAGCACTTGTTGGCTGCTTTTCCTTCACTCTGTGGTCAAACTGATCCCAAACAATCTCAATTGGGTTGAGGTCGGGTGATTGTGGAGGCCAAGTGATCTGATGCAGCACTCCATCACTCTCCTTCTTGGTCAAATAGCCCTTACACAGCCTGGAGGTGTGTTGGGTCACTGTCCTTTTGAAAAACAAATTATAGACCCACTAAGCGCAAACCAGATGGTGTATCGCTGCAGAATGCTGTGATAGCCATGCTGGTTAAGTGTGCCCTGAATTCGAAATAAATCACAGACAGGGTCACCAGCAAAGCACCCCCACACCATCACACCTCCTTCTCCATGCTTCACGGTGGGAGCCACACGTGGAGATCATCCGCTCACCTACTCTGCGTCTCACAAAGACACAGCGGTTGGAACCAAAAATTAAAAATGTTTGGTTCATCATAGCAATTGGTGTTTTTTGTGACTGCACTTGATGAAACTTTCAAAGTTCTTGATATTTTCATGATTGACTGACCTTCATGTCTTAAAGTAATGATGGACAGTCGTTTTTTCTTTGCTTATTTGAGCTGTTCTTGCCATAATAGGGCTATCTTCAGTATACCACCCCTACCTTGTCAGGGGTGGTATACAGAAGCTGGTTGAGAGAATGCCAAAAGTGTGCAAAGATGTCAACAAGGCAATGGGTGGCTACTTTGAAGAATCTCAAATATAAAATATATTTTGATTTGTTTAACACTTTTTTGGTTACTACATGATTCCATAAATGTTATTTCATAGTTTTGATGTCTTCACTATATTTCTACAATGTAAGAATGGTAAAAATAAAGAAAAACTGAGTATGAGTAGGTGTGTCCAAACTTTTGACTGGTACTGTACATGAATATCATTCACTTCAGCCAGTTACATAACAGCTGGAAACTGAAATAACCATTGATTGCCAAAGAAGTCACTGAATATATTTGCCTGAGTAATCCATGTGTGAGTTAATCAATACTATGGTACTTAGTTTGTACTGTAAGATGAAGATATTGGGCCCTAAAGACCACCATGTACTTTCAAAATAATTTATTTCACTTGATGTTTTCTAACGAAAAGAAATGTACAGACATCAGCAGGAGGTTAGGCATACAATGCATTCGGAAAGTATTCAGACCCCTTGACTTGTTACAGCCTTATTCAAAAATTGATTAAATCGTTTTTCCTCATTAATCTACACACAATATCCCATAATGACAAAGCAAAAATAGGTTTTTAGAACATTTTGCTAATTTATTAGAAATACAAAACTGAAATATCACACTTACATAAGTATTCAGACCCTTTACTCAGTACTTGGTTGAAGCACCTTTGGCAGCAATTACAGCATCTAGTCTTCATGGCTATGATAATACAAGCATGGCATACCTGTATTTGGGGAGTTTCTCCCATTCTTCTCTGCATATCCTCTCAAGCTCTGTCAGGTTGGATAGGGAGCGTTGCTGCATAGCTATTTTCAGGTCTCTCCAGAGTTCAAGTCCGGGCTCTAGCTGGGCCACTCAAGGACATTGAGACTTGTCCTGAAGCCAGTCCTGCTTTGACTTGGCTGTGTGCTTATGTTCGCCCAATTCAAGGTCCTGAGCACTCTGGAGCAGGTTTTCATCATGGATCTCTGTACTCCGTTCATCTTTCCCTCGATCCTGACTAGTCTCCCAGTCCCTGCCGCTGAAAAACATGATGCTGCCACCACCATGCTTCACCGTAGGGATGGTATTGGCCAGGTGATGAGCGTGACACTTGGCTAGCAGGCCAAAGAGTTCAATCTTGGTTTCATAAGACCAGAGAATCTTGTTTCTCATGGACTGAAAGTCCTTTAGGTGCCTTTTGGCAAACTCCAAGCGGGCTATCATGTGCCTTTTACTGAGGAGTGGCTTCTGTCTGGCCACTCTACCATAAAGGCCTGATTGGTGAAGTTCTGCAGAGGTGGTTCTCCCATCTTCACAGAGGAACCCTGTAGCTCTGTCAGAGTGACCATCAGGTTCTTGGTCACCTCCCTGACCAAAGCCCTTCTCCCCAGATTGATTTGTTTGGCTGGGTAGTCAGCTCTAGGAAGAGTCACGATGGTCGAAATTTCATCCGTTTAAGAATTATGGAGGCCACTGTGTTCTTGTAGACCTTCAATGCTGCAGAATTCATTTGGTACCTATCCGTATATCTGTGCCTCGACACAATCCTGTCTCGGAGCTCTACGGACAATTCCTTCGACCCCATGGCTTGGTTTTTGTTCTGACATGCACTGTCAACTGTGGGATCTTGTATAGACAGGTGTGTGCCTTTCCAAATGATGTCCAATCAATTGAATTTACCACAGGTGGACTCAAGGATGATCAATGGAAAAAGGATGCACCTGAGCTCAATTTCGAGTCTCATAGCAAAGGGTCTGAATACTTATATAAATAAGGTATTTCTGTTTTTTATTTTAAAACATTTTTAAAAAGTTGGGTATTCTGTGTAGAGAAATCAATTTTAGAATTAGGCTGTAAAGTAACAAAATGTGGAAAAAGTGAAGGGGTCTGAATACTTTGCGAATGCACTGTATACAACATTCTATTGGTTGCAAGAATGTTTTAAATTGAACAATTCAAAGTTTTGAATTCGGTGTCGTTTTGTGTATCAGTTCAAATGTGCCATTGAATTGGTACATCAAAAATCTCTTCCCAACTATTTTTCAATCTATATGGCACAGCTTTCAATTTTTGGGTCCTTAAATGAAACTTATGTACTTTTTTATTTATCACAATTTTCTTTTTTCAATTTTGGACAATGATACAGGGCCAACATACAAGTTCCTTACTTTTCCCCCTTCCACTTTCCTCTTCAATTTCAATGGTTATGCTGCAATTTTGGATAGAGCAGATATTTCAATATATTTTTGTTAGCTACATGTGTGACATAAGCCAACCACTTAGCTAGATAGCTAACTAGCGACTAAATTAGTAAAACAAATGCATTTTAGACATTTTAGACAGTTAATATAATACTTCTAAGATATCCAGCTGGCAAATATTTAGTAGTGAATTCCATACTGTAACTTAATCACCTGGTGCATGCTGCACAACAGAGAGTGACTCACAAGGCTCAGGTCTCTCATCGCTCTACATAAAAATAAATCAAATATAAATATACGACCAAACACACATCACGACAAGAGAGACAAAACAACACTACCTAAAGAGAGACCTAAGACAACAACATAGCAAGGCAGCAACACATGACAACACAGCATGGTAGCAACATAACATGACAACAACATGGTAGCAACACAACATGGTAGCAGCACAAAACATGGTACAAACATTATTGGGCACAGACAACAGCACAAAGGGCAAGAAGGTAGAGATGAAAATACATCACGCAAAGCAGCCACAACTGTGAGTAAGAGTGTCCATGATTGAGTCTTGAATGAAGAGATTGAGATAAAACTGTCCAGTTGGAGTGTTTGTTGCAGCTTGTTCCAGTCGGAAATTAGCTTTAAAACTATTTTGTTGTAGGAGGAGGGCCTTCTGAAGCTTAGAGTCATTTGTGTATTATAATAGAGATGGAATAAGTAATTACAACATTTGTAGAATTGCAGGAAATTAGCTTTAAAACAAAAAAAAAATGGCTCTCCACCCCATGTCAAAATCGGTAATATTCTGTAAAACTGAAAAAAATGATCCCTGCCGCTTGGCAAATGAGTAGGTAGAATTGCTGAAAAATTGCTTTAAAACTGCAATATTTTCTATACGCCCCATGGCAAAATTTGTAGAATTGCAGAAAACTTTATGTAAAACTGCAAATTGTTTCTCTCTGCCCCATGGCAAAATGTGTAGAATTGCTGAAAACTTGCTTCAAACTGCAACATTTTCTATATGCCCATGGCAAAATGTGTTGAATTGCAGGAAATTTACTTTAAAACTAAAATGTTTTGTCAGAGGTGGAGGGCCCCCCAACCAAATCTCCCCAAAAAGGCTAGAGCCGGCCCTGGAAGGAAGCGCATCTGCATTTTATGAGTATTCAAACAGGGAACAGGGCCCAGGTAATACAATGGAAAGCCACCCTCTGTCCTCAGACTGTATTCTCAAAACTGCCCACTATGCAGCACACTGCCGTCTCTGAAACCCCCCATGACTCAGCCTCCCGTCTGTTTTAGCAACGAGGTAAAGCATTATCCATCGTCAATTACATTTCATACTTTCTTTAGCCTACTCATTTTGTTTACCTCTTTTCTGAACGAAATAGCTGTCTCTCTTCAAGGACATGTGGATGCCATCATCATCATTTGAACACCACACCGGTCTCCACAGACATCGGCAAAGACACATCCTGTGAATGATACAGACAAACATTGTAGACAGCTATTAGATGTAATATTATCCTGAAATTGACATTATCGTTTCTATCGTTTCAGTGGTGGCTAAATTACAATCATAGTAGCCTACTGCATAAGAACGTTTTTCTGTTCTGTTTCACAAAGGAGCTATTGCGTTTTCCTCAGCACGTGGGCGCACGTCGGTTACAAAAGCATGTCAGAAAAGCTACAAGACCTAAAGTGTGGTCATCATGAATCATAGTAGGCTATCGTTTATCATCATCATAATTTGTTGGGGGGATGGGACCTAAAATTATTTTCCGTTTCAGTTCAGCCTGTCAAGCCTAGCGTAGGCTTTTGGGTTAATTTACACCACAGGACAAGACATGTTCATTCTAACAGGTCGGTGAAGAACAAGGTAGTTTACCAGTAGTGGAGCCTTGGATGGAACTTTGATTAAACAGGTTGTGGCGGCCATATAGATCCTAGGAATTGTCCTATTAGTATTCTATGGTGGTGCAGTTCATACTTCAAGACTCAATTTATGGGCGTAGAAAATTATTGAGAAAAAAAAGGCGGTGCATATTTTGAAAGAGGAGGGACGGAAACTCCGCGAAGAGGAAGGCTACAGACAAGGTGATGCAACTCCGAAAATGCGGTATTGACAAAACCTGCCACCAGGTCTTTATGACACCACGCTATGGTAAGCAATCAATTACACAAAATAATACAATAAGAGTATCATACATTGTTGTAGCTAGTTTTCTTGGCACGTTCAGTAGTTTGAATAGGGGGCATCAATCAACATTATTAACCCACAGTAAAGACAAGGGCAAGGAACCTAGGCTAACCATGTGTGGATGCTAAAATATATTATTTTTGCCTTGACTATATCGTACCGTTACTTCTTTTTGAATAAACTCTAGCTACAGTGGTGCCTTGGTTAATGATATTTAACACCAATTTCAACATTGCGACTCAACACGTGGCAGTGTCAGATAACGTTAACGGTAGGCAACTTCCCCAGTTGTTGTGCTGACATCATGGAATTGATATGTTGACGATTCTCACAGCGTATTTTAACAGACATTAGCTGCTGTGAGAACCATCAACATATCCATTCCATGATGTTAGGGCTACATCAATTTAGAGGAAGGCCCCTGTTGTTTCATAAAGCAACATTGGACATTCTCAAGAAAGTAAACTTAGCTTAAGAAGTCTACAAACATTAAATGCACATTCTGCCATTTCAACATCCTGACACTGTTTGGTAAATTGAGGGATGGGCTCATCATCCTATAATTCATAGATCAAGCTGGTGTTATTAGACATATTTCAGTCTGTTTACACTCACATGATAGGAAAACATAAATAATGGATTAATATATGATTGGATGATAGTTATACTAAGCATGAGGCATTTGTAAGTTATATTGAACAAATTTCACCCATTTATAATCAATGCGTATCATTAATTGCAATGACCATGGGACTGCTGTAAATATTGAACTAACTTAATACCTGTATCCCCCATGCAGCGGTGGAAAAAGTACTCAATTGTCATACTTGAGTAAAATTAAAGATACCTTAACAGAAAATTACTCAAGTGAAAGTTACCCAGTAAAATACTACTTGAGTAAAAGTATCTGGTTTTAAATGTACTTACAGTTGAAGTTGGAAGTTTACATGCACCTTAGCCAAATACATTTAAACTCAGTTTTTCACAATTCCTGACATTTAATCCTAGTAGAAATTCCCTGTCTTAGGTCAGTTAGGATCACCACTTTATTTTAAGAATGTGAAATGTCAGAATAATAGTAGAGGGTGATTTATTTCAGCTTATATTTCTTTCATCACATTCCCAGTGGGTCAGAAGTTTACTTACACTCAATTAGAATTTGGTAGTATTGCCTTTACATTTTTTATCTTGGGTCAAACATTTCAGGCAGCCTTACACAAGCTTCCCACAATAAGTTGGATGAATTTTGGCCCATTCCTCCTGACAGAACTGGTGTAACTGAGTCAGGTTTGTAGGCCTCCTTGCTCGCACACGCTTTTTCAGTTCTGCCCACAAATGTTCTATAGGATTGAGGTCAGGGCTTTGTGATGGCCACTCCAATATCTTGACTTTGTTGTCCTTAAGCCATTTTGCCACAACTTTGGAAGTATGCTTGGGGTCATTGTCCATTTGGAAGACCCATTTGCTACCATGCTTTAACTTCCTGACTGATGTCTTGAGATGTTGCTTCAATATATCCACATAATTTTCCTTCCTCATGATGCCATCTATTAAGTGCACCAGGCCCTTCTGCAGCAAAGCACCCCCACAACATGATGCTGCCACCCCCGTGCTTCACGGTTGGGATGGTGTTCTTCGGCTTGCAAGCCTCCCCCTTTTTCCTCCAAATATAACGATGGTCATTATGGCCAAACAGTTCTATTGTTGTTTCATCAGACCGGAGGACATTTCTCCAAAAAGTACTATCTTTGTCCCAATGTGCAGTTGCAAACCGTAGTCTGGCTTTTTTATGGCGGTTTTGGAGCAGTGGCTTCTTCCTTTCTGAGCGGCCTTTCAGGTTATGTCGATATAGGACACGTGATCATGGTGTTTATACTTGCATACTGTTGTTTGTACAGATGAATGTGGTACCTTCAGGCGTTTGGAAATTGCTCCCAAGGATGAACCAGACTTGTGGAAGTCTACAATTTCTTTCTGAGGTCTTTGCTGATTTCTTTAGATTTTCCCATGATGTTGAGCAAAGAGGCACTGAGTGTGAAGGTAGGCCTTGAAATACATCCACAGGTACACCTCCAATTGACTCAAATGATGTCAATTAGCCAATCAGAAGCTTCTAAAGCCATGACATCATTTTCTGGAATTTCCCAAGCTGTTTAAAGGCACAGTCAACTTAGTGTATGTAAACTTATGACCCACTGGAATTGTGATATAGTGAATTCTAAGTGAAATAATCTGTTTGTAAACAATTGTTGGAAGAATTACTTGTGTCATGCACAAAGTAGATGTCCTAACCGACTTGCCAAAACTATAGTTTGTTAACATGAAATCTGTGGAGTGGTTGAGAAATAAGTTTTAATGACTTCAACCTAAGTGTACAGTCGTGGCCAACGGTTTTGAGAATGACACAAGTATTGGTCTCCACAAAGTTTGCTGATTCAGTGTTCTTAGATCTTTATGTCAGTAGTTACTATGGTACACTGAAGTATAATTACAAGTATTCCATAAGTGTCAAAGGCTTTCATTGACAATGACATTCTGTTTATGCAAAGAGTCAATATTTGCAGTGTTTACCCTCCTTTTTCAAGACCTCTGCAATCCGCCCTGGCATGCTGTCAATTAACTTCTGGGCCACATCCTGACTGATGGCAGGCCATTCTTGCATAATCAATGCTTGGAGTTTGTCAGAAGTTGTGGGTTTTTGTTTGTCCAGCCGCCTCTTGAGGATTTTTTTTTTTTTTTGAGGATCGACCACAAGTTCTCAATGGAATAAAGGTCTGGGGAGTTTCCTGGCCATGGACCCAAAATGTTGATGTTTTGTTCCCCGAGCCACTTAGTTATCACTTTTGCCTTATGGCAAGGTGCTCCATCATGCTGGAAAATGCATTGGTCGTCACCAAACTGTTCTTGGATGGTTGGGAGAAGTTTCTCTCAGAGGATGTGTTGGTACCATTCTTTATTCATGGCTGTGTTCTTAGGCAAAATTGTGAGTGAGCCCACTCCCTTGGCTGAGAAGCAACCCCACACATGAATGGTCTGAGGATGCTTTACTGTTGGCATGACACAGGACTGATGGTAGCACTCACCTTGTCTTCCCCAGACTTTTTTATTTTCGGATGGCCCAAACTTTCGGAAAGGGGATTCATCAGAGAAAATGACTCTACCCCAGTCCTCAGCAGTCCAATCCCTGTACCTTTTGCAGAATATCAGTCTGTCCCTGATGTTTTTCCTGGAGAGAAGTGGCTTCTTTGCTGCCCTTCTTGACACTAGGCCATCCTCCAAAAGTCTTTGCCTCACTGTGCGTGCAGATGCACTCACACCTGCCTGCTGCCATTCCTGAGCAAGCTCTGCACTGGTGGTGCCCAGATCCCGCAGCTGAATCAACTTTAGGAGACGGTCCTGGCGCTTGCTGGACTTTCTTGGGCGCCCTGACGCCTTCTTCACAACAAATGAACCTCTCTCCTTGAAGTTCTTGATGATTTAGGTGCAATCTTACTAGCAGCAATATCCTTGCCAGTGAAGCCCTTTTTGTGCAAAGCAATGATGACGGCACGTGTTTCCTTGCAGGTAACCATGGTTGACAGAGGAAGAACAATGATTTCAAGCACCACCCTCCTTTTAAAGCTTCCAGTCTGTTATTCTGACTCAATCAGCATGACAGAGTGATCTCCAGCCTTGTCCTCCTCAACACTCTCACCCGTGTTAACGAGACAATCACTGACATGATGGCAGCTGGTCCTTTTGTGGCAGGGCTGAAATGCAGTGGAATTTTGTTTTTTGTTTTCATGGCAAAGAGGGACTTTGTAATTAATTGCAATTCATCTGATCACTCTTCATGACATTCTGGAGTATATGCAAATTGCCATCATCAACACTGAGTCAGCAAACTTTGTGGAGACCAATACTTGTGTCATTCTCAACTTTTGGCCACGACTGTATGTAAGTGTGAGTAAAAGTACAAAGTAAAAGTAAATGCTATACATCAAATTCCTTATATTAAGCAAACCAAATGGCCCGATTTTCATATTATTTTTGTATTACTTTTAGGTGTCAGGAAAAATGTATGGAGTAAAAAGTACATTATTTTCTTTAGGAATGTAATGGAGTAAAAGTAAAAGTTGTCAAAAATATAAATAATAAAGTACAGATACCAAAAAAACTACTTAAGTAGTACTTAAAAGTATTTTTTACTTAAGTACTTTACACCACTGCCCCCATGAACATTTGTGTTTATTAGTCAGTTGTTTTCTGTAACTGTACTCACTGATGCTTGTCTAAAAGCTGGGAAATAGTCTTATGTGAGAATTTTCAAAATTATTTGATTTATTAGTTCCTGAGTGACTTATTGGTATTAGCGACAGTGTGATTTTTCAAAAGGCCTATTTCTTCTGTGCTGCTGTTTCAAAACATTAGGAACACCTTCCTAATATTGGGTTGCACCCCCTTTTTCCCTCAGAACAGCATCAATTTCTCGGGCATGGATCTACAAGGTGCCGAAAGAGTTCCACAGGGATGCTGGCCCATGTTGACTCCAATGCTTCCCACAGTTGTGTCAAGTTGGCTGGATGTCCTTTGGGTGGTGGACCATTCATGATGCACACGGGAAACTGTTGAGTGTGAAAAATCCAGCAGTGTTGCAATTCTTGACACAAACCGGTGCGGTTGCCTGGTACCTACTACCATAACTCGTTCAAAGGCTTTTAAATATTTTGGTAAACACCGTCCAACGAAATACTTACTTGCTGGTTGCTTCTCGACTATACAACAACAATAAGAAATATAAAAAGATAAGAATACAAACAAAGTAAATGGCTCAGTAGAATATAATAAACATTTTAGCATAAGACAGGAAGGCACAATTTATAGTACAATATTTTCACGTGTATCAGGGAATTTCACACTACTTTGGGATTATAATTGTATTGTAATGCTCATATAAATGTCCTGCTTAATATAATGTGTGGGTGTGTGTTTCATTGTCGCAAATCAAATCAAAAACCACTTCAACCAGTAAAAATGTATGACATTTTAGTCTACATCTCTGCTATTCGAATCTGAAATCAGAACAGAAATACGGTATATTCAACCAATCAAACAATACAACTGTTCTAGTAACTGCGTCAACTACTTTTTCTGTTAAATTTGACAAACAACTAAACATTTGACCATCTTCAACGAATAAAAGTTGAATATACAGCGGGTGAAATAAGTATTGAACACGTCACCATTTCTCTCAGTAAATATATTTCCAAAGGTGCTATTGACATGACATTTTCACCAGATGTTGGCAACAACCCAAGTAATCCATACATACAAAGAAACCAAAACAAATAAGTTCAGAAATTAAGTTATGTGTAATAATGTGAAATGACATAATGTGAAATGACACCATCCCAACCGTGAAGCATGGAGGTGGAAACATCATTCTTTGGGGATGCTTTTCTGCAAAGGGGACAGGACGACTGCACCGTATTGAGGGGAGGATGGATGGGGCCATGTATCGCGAGATCTCTTACTGGCCTCAGTAAGAGCATTGAAGATGGGTCGTGGCTGGGTCTTCCAGCATGACAACGACCCGAAACACACAGCCAGGGCAACTAAGGAGTGGAGCCAGTCTCCAGACCTGGACCCAATAGAACATCTTTGGAGGGAGCTGAAAGTCTGTATTGCCCAGCGACAGCCCCGAAACCTGAAGGATCTGTATGGAGGAGTGGGCCAAAATCCCTGCTGCAGTGTGTGCAAACCTGGTCAAGAACTACAGGAAACGTATGATCTCTGTAATTGCAAACAAAGGTTTCTGTACCAAATATTAAGTTCTGCTTTTCTGATGTATCAAATACGTATGTCATGCAATAACATGCAAATGAATTACTTAAAAATCATACAATGTGATTTTCTGGATTTTTGTTTTAGATTCCGTCACTCACAGTTGAAGAGTACCTATGATAAAAATTACAGACTTCTACATGCTTTGTAAGGGGGAAAACCTGCAAAATCTGCAGTGTATCAAATACTTGTTCTCCCCACTGTATATGTGTATATATATATATATATATATATATATATATATATATATATATATATATATATATATATACTGAAAAAAAATATAAACGCAACATGTAAAGTGTTGGTCCCATGTTTCATGATCTGAAATAAAAAATCTTAATTTCCCATATGCACAAAAAGCTTACTTCTCTCAAATGTTGTGCATACATTTGTTTACAACCCTGTTAGTGAGCATTTCTCATTTGCCAAGATAATCTTCTCTCCAGCTGAAATTTCGCTCCACTACCCCTCAGCCACGAGCTCTGGTAATGCTCTGCCCAGGATTTTTCCTTCATCACATTTCTTTTAAGCCTATTCTGTTGTATTTATTTAGTCTACCCCACCACTAATGCACAGAGATGTTGATATGATTTGACCAAGAATTAGGTCACACAGCCTGCAATTAATAGCAAGACAATGAATGAGCTCATGCATACAGCAGCACCAGAGACGTTTTGATTTCTATATAGGCTGATGTAAAAAAAAAAGAAGTATTCACACCCCTGAGTCAATACATGCTAGAATCACCTTTAGCAGCAATTACAGCTGGGTAAGTCTCTTAAGAACTTTACACAACTGGATTGTACAATATTTGCACATTTATCATTTTTTTAATTCTTCAAGTTGGTTGTTGATCATTGCTAGACAGCCATTTTCAAGTCTTTACATAGATTTTCAAGCCGATTTTAGTCATAACTGTAACTAGGCCACTCAGGAACATTCAATGTTGTCCTGGTAAGCAACTCCAGAGTGTATTAAGCTATTGCTCTGCTGAATGGTATATACTCCGGTACCGCTTGCTGTGTGGTAGAAAAGAGAACAGTCTTTGGGGCAGTAGTCATTTAGGCAGGTTACCTTTGCATTCTTGGGCACAGGGACTATGGTGGTCTGTTTGAAACATGTAGGTATTACAGTCTCGGTCAGGGAGAGGTTAAAAATGTCAGTGAAGCCTCCTGAGTGGCGCTGTGGTCTAAGGCACTGCATCGCAACGGATGCGGGTTCGAGCCCCGTCTGTGTCGCAACCGGCCGCGACCAGGAGACCCATGAGGCGACGCACAATTGGCCCAGCGTCGTCCGGGTTAGGGAAGGGTTTGGCCGGCCGGGATGTCGTTGTCCCATCGCGCTGTAGTGACTCCTGTGGTGGTCCGGGCGCATGCACAGTGACACGGTCGCCAGGTGTACGGTGTTTCCTCTGACACATTGGTGCGGCTGGCTTCCGGGTGTGTTGTGCATTGTGTCAAGAAGCAGTGCGGCTGGCATGTTGTGTTTCGGAGGACGCACGGCTCTTGACCTTCGCCTCTCCCGAGTCCGTACGGGAGTTGCAGCGATACAAGACTGTAACTACCAATTGGATATGACGAAATTGGGGAGAAAAGAAAGTCAGTGAAGACACTTGCTAGTTGGTCCGTGGATGCTCTGAGTACATGTCCTGGTAATCCGTCTGGCCCTCGGCCTTGTGAATGTTGACCTGTTTAAACTGTCTTGCTCACATCGGCTACGGAGAGCGTGATCACACATTCGTCCGGAACAGCTGGTGTTCTCATGCATGCTTCAGTGTTGCTTTCTTCACATATGCATGCCTTTTATCCAGGTGGGTGAGGGCAGTGTGCAGTGCAATGGCGATTGCATCGTCCTTGGGTCTGTCAGGGCAGTAGGCAAATTGGAGAGGCTCTAGTGTGTATGGGAGGGAAGAGGTGATGTGGTCTTTGACTAGCCTCTTAAAGCACTTGATGATGGAAGTGAGTGCTACGGGTCAGACAGGCATCAATGCATTCGGTTACTGTTCGGTTGAATGTTAGAATGGGCAAAACTAGTGACCTAAGCGACTTTGAGCGTGGTATGATCGTCAGTGCCAGTATCTCAGAAACATCCGGCCTCCTGGGCTTTTCACGTACAACAGTGTCTAGGGTTTACAGAGAATGGTGCGACAAACAAAAAACATCCAGTCAGCGGCAGTCCAAAACAGCTCACTGATGAGAGGTCGAAGGAGAATGGCAAGGATCGTGCAAGCTAACAGGCAAATAACGGCGCAGTACAACATTGGTGTACAGAATGGCATCTCGGAACGCACAACTCGTTTGTCCTTGTCACGGATGGGTTATTGCAGCAGACGACCACACCGGGTTCCACTCCTATCAGCTCAAAACAAGAAAAAGCAACTCCAGTGGCCACGCGATCACCAACACTGGACAATTGAGGAGGCGAAAAACATTGTCTGGTCCGACGAGTGCATGGCCCCATCCTGCCTGGTGTCAACGGTACAGGCTGGTGAAGAGGCGACTCCGGGATGCTGGCCTTCTAGGCAGAGTTGCAAATAAAAAGGCACATCTTCCTCTGTCCAGTGTCTGTGTTCTTTCAGTCTGAGATATGGATTTTTCTTTGCAACTCTGCCTAGAAGGCCAGCATCCCGGAGTCGCCTCTTCACTGTTGACGTTGAGACTGGTGTTTTGCGGTACTATTTAATTAAGCTGCCAGTTGAGGACTTGTGAGGTGACTGTTCCTCAAACACTCTAATGTACTTGTCCTCTTGCTCAGTTGTGCACCGGGGCCTCCCACTCCTCTTTCTATTCTGGTTAGAGCCAATTTGCGCTGTTCTGTGAAGAGTAGTATACAGCGTTGTACGAGATCTTCAGTTACTTGGCAATTTCTCTCATGGAATAGCCTTCATTTCTCAGAACAAGAATAGACTGACGAGTTTCAGAAGAAAGTTATTTTTTCTGGCCATTTTGAGCCTATAATCGAACCCACAAATGCTGATGCTACAGATACTCAACTAGTCTAAAGAAGGCCAGTTTTATTGCTTCTTTAATCAGCACAACTGTTTTCATCTGTGCTAACATAATTGCAAAAGGGTTTTCTAATGATCAATTAGCCTTTTAAAATGATAAACTTGGATTAGCTGACACAATGTGCATCATCTAGGTTTCAAACGTAGGGCAAGACACATCATGTGATTTTTAACTTGGTCTGAAAACCAACCATTTCTGTTCCTGGGACAGCGCAACAATGCATCACACCCAAAAGTGAGAAAATAACTATTGTTATTTTCTACTGTGCAACCATTGAAAGTAAGGTTGCAAGATGATGCATAAGGGTTCAATATTCTACGCATTTGTAAGTGCATTTACAAATGGTTAATAGCTGGAGGTAAATAGTGGCTCACTATTTGGCAAGCACTGACTGGCTATCACACTATTTTGACCAATTTGTAATAACGCATTTATTAATGGTTGATAATGCATTTACAAATTATGAAATAACCGTTAATGTAATTACATAACCCTTTATAAACCCTTTACAAATAGAACCTTATTGTAAAGTGTTATCCGATTTTCATTTGCTACCAATACATTTAACTATATCTTAATAAAACCGCTCAAAACTGAGAACTATTGAACCAAAAATGTATAGTGTCAAGTTTATGTATACATTTTGAGAACTGCTGAACACTACAAACAATTGAGTCAAGCAAGCCAATTCCGCATTCATTTCTCCTCTATGCCAATCTACATCTACTGATTTAAAATCCTGTCCGGCAATGGATACGAGAATCTGCTAAATTACTAAAATGTAATGTATATGTACAATTTATAACAACAATTTAGGTTGGTATAGGGTTAGTATAGATTTAAGCAATAAGGCCCAAAAGGGTGTGGTATATGGCCAATATATCAGACCGTATACCACAGGTATGAAAAAAACATTTATTTTTAGTGCACTAATTACATTGGTAACCAATTTATAATAGCAATAAGGCACCTCTGGGTTTTGTGGTATATGGCCATTATACCACGGCTAAGGGCTGTATAAGAACAGCCCTTAGCCGTGGTATATTGGCCATATACCACACCCCCTCTGGCCTTATTGCTTTAATATTACCCTGGCTGTCAGCCAATCAGCATTCAGGGCTCGAACCACCCAGTTTATAAAACAACTATTAAGCTGTTATAGTAACCGCATCAACTACTTTTTCGATCAACTTCTGGAAACAACTGTCGTTCTGACCACTTTCCCAACAACAAAGACTAAAAAGAGCATATGAAATCAAATCAATAGATTCAGCTTCTTTAGTAACCACATCAACTACTTAATTTAAGTAAACTTTCCACTGTTGAATTTACTGCCATGGAACTTTCAGAATTGTCAGATTATAGCACTGATTATGCCACACAGCTCACTCCAACCCACTAAAATATCCCACTATAACAATCCCACACTCACTAAACACTCTACAATATCTATCCCACATAGTATACCTACATAGAGCAATCACTATTACTACTGCTATTAGGCATACTTCTACCACAGTCAATGCTACTACTACTACTGCTACTGCTGCTACTACTACTACTACTACTACTACTACTACTACTACTACTACTACTACTACTACTACTACTACTACTACTGGGCTACAGTCATTATTTCCACTACTACTGCAGTCTACTGTTACTATCCCACAAGAGGCTACTATCCCACTGCTTATAATACAGTCAGTACTACACTAACCTACATTTAACACTAGCCTCTAGTTTTGTGCTGCCACCATGTTGTGTTGCTACCATGTTGTTGTCATGTTACGTTGCTACCGTGCTGTGTTGTCATGTGTTGCTGCCTCGCTATGTTGTTGTCTTAGGTATCTCTTTTGGTAGTTTTGTTTTGTCTCTCTTGTCGTGATGTGTGTTTGGTCGTGTATTTATATTTGATTTATTTGTATTTGTATTTGTATTTTTAACCCCATTAACTTGCCTAGTTAAATAAAGGTTAAATAAATAAATAAAACAAACATAAATACTTTTAGACTGCTGAAGCAAGTCACACAATTTTACTTCATTTAAAATGACCCTTTCTAGTTTGTATCAGATCATTTGCATCATGCCATTAGTTAGGCTATGACATGACACAAGTAGTCTACTCTTACACGCTGCCCACACCGCTCACGACACGTGCGGGAACATTGCAAAATAAATGTACACATACATGATATTCAATTATTGCACCCACGCTGCTCGCGTGCGCCAACGAGCGTCTGCGTTGCCAGGCGCTTAAATAGAAGTTGGTTCTATTTGTGACGCCGATCGCGCTACAAGTCCTGCCTCTCCCATCTCCTCATTGGCTTTTAGGAGCGTATACCCACAAGCCATCTTCTCATTGGTGTTTAGAAGCATATACCCACGTGGATTATTGAAAGATGAACTGGCCGGCTGTGGTAATGCACATTATTATGAAAGTTAGTTGCCAATCGCCATATGAAGTCCTAAAGAAGAAAAAGAAGCCTGAAGGAAGGAGGAGAAATGACTAGAAACTATTCGGTTGACCGTTTTATCTGTGGATTAATTGTCGGAGTAGATGACCTTGTGCGTTTCAATAACAACCCAATGTTTATATACCAGGACAAATTAGCTAGCAACAGCAAGCTAGTTAGCTAAATTGCCATACAGGTTTAATGCTTTTCGACCTGTCCCCAAATGAATATAATTTGTTCAGAGTTTGTTTTGATATTTCAACCTGCGTGTCGGTGATCACGTTTGGTGTGGGGGCGGGGTAAAATCAACTTGCGCGCGATGACGCACGCGTGCGCCCAGTTTGGGCATGGTGTTACATAAGGCCGCATTTAGGGCTGTGACTGTCTTGAATTTTGAAGTTACAGTAATTGGGCTTTTCCCTGTGGCTTTTCTCTGCAACTTCACTATTACCATTACACTTCGTTATTATCAGTAGAATTTCATAATTATTTTTCAAGTTATTACCTTTAAATATGAGTGTAGAATACAAATTAAGAAATGTCTGATTGGAGAGGAATTGCCAAAAAATACTGATTCCATTTTGACGCACTAAACCGTTCACACTATGTCCGATGCGTTTTTTTCCTCAACTGTTCCCAGAAATTCCCATAATGTCACCCACGCTGCTCTGTAAAAAATATTAGAGTATAGGCTATGCATCCTTTAGGATGAATCATGAAAGGAGCTTGGCTACGTTTAATTCACTTGCACCCCATTTAATAAGAGTGGAAACATAAAACATTCCTCGCACATATGCAACAAGACACTGTTCTGATTAGAGAGATGAAGTCTAGACAGGCTAGGCCTATTTAAGGAAACTTTCTGAATGGGAATAGAGAATTAGTGAACTCACACAACCACCTAAAAGGGCCCATCAAAGCCAACTGCTGCGCATCTCAATTAGAAACATAAGAAAATCACATTTGTCCTTTCGCAAAAACGTATTAAAAACTTTGCCTTAGCTTTAACTCCTTTCTGTAGGATATAAAAAAAATAGTCTACATTATAGGATAATGCAAAATCAATGTAGCCTATCATATAAATTGACGAGGAACGTTTTAAGGGTGTTTATACAGAGACAGCTGTGATAGGGATGAAGATGAAATTGACAACCGTTAGAAAATAGAACCACATGCACGCAACCTGTCATAGCAACCTGTCCATAGCAACCTGTCCATAGCAACCTGTCCATAGCAATCTGTCCATAGCAACCTGTCCATAGCCTAAATATCAGCCGTTGATTTTAGTGAAGCAATGGGTGGTAATGTTAACACTACATTTTAATTTCTCAGTGCTAGAGGCGTCACTACAGACAACCTGGTTCAAATCCAGACTGTATCACAACCGGCCGTGATTGGGAGTCGGTGCACAATTGGCCCAGCGTCGTCTGAGTTTGGCCGGTGTAGGCCGCCATTGTAAATAAGAATTAGTTCTTAACTGACTTGCCTTGTTAAAATAAAAATAAAAAACATTTTTTAAATTTGAGTGCTTTATCTAAATCTGTGCAACCACTTACTGATAAGGGTAAATGCCGGTAGATTATAATTTTTTTCATTTAGGGTTACCTATAGCACAGGTGGTTGCCTAGATTCACTTTAGCAGGCCTACAATATATAGCATAATATATACACTACACGAATGATGCAGTCATATATTAATAGACTTTTTAGTGAAATTTCCTATCTATCTATCTATCTATCTATCTATCTATCTATCTATCTATCTATCTATCTATCTATCTATCTATCTATCTATCTATCTATCTATCTATCTATCTATCTATCTATCTATCTGTGTTCTTCACTGTTCCCTTCTTGCACAATTCACGCAACTCCACTGGCCTATCTCTTCCCCCTCTTTGTAGCTCTTGAACGAGTAGCCTATATATAGACAATGAACATAAATATAGTTTGAAAGGAGAAAAGCATAGATCGATCCTCTTGCTTGCTGAATGGCTATAAAATAGGATACAGCATTGGCAATGCACTGGCGGGAAGGTTTGAATGGCGAGAGCGACGTGTAGCCTTGCTCTGGTGTGATAACATTGGCTAAATTGGATAGGATTGGTAGCATTGTCCATTTGACACAACATTAGTGATTATAGACCTCAGAGCCGGAACAGCTTTGTCGGCTGCTGTTGAATAATGAATGAATAGCAGACACATGCAACCTTTTTTTAAAGGTTCACTATGTAGAAATTGAAATCATTGTACCCATAACCCAAAATATTGTATTTTCAGCTGTTTAGTTGGTGTACAAAACCAACGCAAAAAAACAAAACTTAAGAATGGGAAGCATAGAAATAGAACAGATTATAGAACTTGTTAGACTTGCTTTCAATGAGATTGACTGATCTATAACTCACATTTCTATAACTCGCATCAAACGACAGTTGGAAAGAGGAGGAGATGTAAACAGACTAAGTTAGCAAAACAATTGCTTATAATCATTAGTAAACACTCCCGCTAGTAGGTCAAAGTTTCTATACATAAAAATCTTTTTTAAAAATGAATCTAGGCCTTTTGACGTTTTTTTTTTTTTCATGGGGGTCTTCATCCATAACCATCAGTTACAAGGTTATTCAATTACCGTCACAGCCCTAGCTGCATTGAGATTTGACAATTCACTAAATCAGCCTAGACCTACTGTGTAGACTACATTCCAGTTATCACAGTGTGTGAATGAGCAAAGTGTCTCTGTGACACTCACTTGTGCATTGTGGGAAGACGCTCAAGAGGAGGGATGGGTGATAGACAGACAAACAGAAACAGCACTGTAGGCCCTAATGGAAATTTCCCAAAGCTCTATAATGAATCTGAAGGGAGACTGCAGTGTCCACTGTGTACTTTTGCGTTGTTGTTTTTGGGAGGGTGTTAGCGGTGCATATCTCTAACTAACCAGGTGTATACAAGAGTACATTTCAGAATGCCAGGCATGCAGTATTTTGAGTAGCAGTGATTAGTGTTGCCACGGTAATATCACGGTACCAAAACATCATGATGCGTATGATACCAACATTTAAGAATACAGTTTCATATGATAATACATCATTTTTCAGCCATACCGATCTAAAGATCCCGCTGGCGCCTGTTATAAAATGTTTATAAAGTCTGTTTTGTTTATAAATTCTGTTAAATTTTTTAAGCAACAGCTACTATTCTCTTGTATGTGCCTGTTCAGTAATGTCCACTTCACTTTCATCCACATATCACGTGTGGCAGCTGTAATCTTCCAGCTGCATCCCCTTCCAGCCATCACTCTCCGTCTGCTCTTCCTGCACATATATTCCATCAGTTTTTAAAATATGGAGAGTGTGGTCTTCTGATCAGTCTTCTGTTGTTACGTTTGTACATTTTGATACATTGGAGCAGCGCTAGCAATGTTGATACATTGTATATCATTTCATCCCTGGTATAACCATATAAGCCTAATGTAAGCCTAAACTATACAACACCTATCTCTTTCTGGTGCTCCTTACAGTGAGGGAAAAAAAACAACAAACGACTCCAGAAAAACGCATGTCAAAAATGTTATAAAGTGATTTGCATTGTAATGAGTGAAATAAGTATTTGACCCCTCTCAATCAGAAGGAGTTCTGGCTCCCAGGTGTCTTTTATACAGGTAACGAGCAGAGATTAGGAGCACTCCCTTTAAGAGTGTGCTCCTAATATCAGCTTGTTACCTGTATAAAAGACACCTGTCCACAGAAGCAATCAATCAATCAGATTCCAAACTCTCCACCATGGCCAAGATCAAAGAGCTGTCCAAGGATGTCAGGGACAAGATTGTAGACCTACACAAGGCTGGAAGGGGCTACAAGACCATCGCCAAGCAGCTTGGTGAGAAGGTGACAACAGTTGGTGCGATTATTCGCAAATGGAAGGAACACAAAAGCACTGTCAATCTCCCTCGGTCCGGGGCTCCATGCAAGATCTCACCTCGTGGAGTTGCAATGATGAGAACGGTGAGCAATCAGTACAGAACTACACGGGAGGATCTTGTCAATGATCTCAGGGCAGCTTGGACCATAGTCACCTGGAAAACAATTGGTAACACACTACGCTGTGAAGGACTGAAATCCTGCAGCGCCCGCAAGGTCCCCATGCTCAAGAAAGCACATGTACTGGCCCTTCTGAAGTTTGCCAATAAACATCTGAATGATTCAGAGGAGGACTGGGTGAAAGTGTTGTGGTCAGATGAGACCAAAATCGAGCTCTTTGGCATCAACTCAACTCGCCGTGTTTGGAGGAGGAGGAATGCTGCCTATGACCCCAAGAACACCATCCCCACCGTCAAACATGGAGGTGGAAACGTTATGCTTTGGGGGTGTTTTTCTGCTAAGGGGACGGGACAACTTCACCGCATCCAAGGGACGATGGATGGGGCCATGTACCGTCAAATCTTGGGTGAGAACCTCCTTCCCTCAGCCAGGGCATTGAAAATGGGTTGTGGATGGGTATTCCAGCATGACAATGGCCCAAAACACAACAAAGGAGTGGCTCAAGAAGAAGCACATTAAGGTCCTGGAGTGGCCTAGCCAGTCTCCAGACCTTAAACCCATAGAAAATCTGTGGAGGTAGCTGAAGGTTTGAGTTGCCAAACGTCAGCTTCGAAACCTTAATGACTTGGAGAAGATCTGCAAAGAGGAGTGGGACAAAATCCCTCCCGAGATGTGTGCAAACCTGGTGGCCAACTACAAGAAACATCTGACCTCTGTGATTGCCAACAAGGGTTTTGCCACCAAGCACTAAGTCATGTTTTGCAGAAGGGTCAAATACTTATTTCACTTATTTCATTAAAATGCAAATCAATTTATAACATTTTTGACATGCGTTCTTCTGGATTTTTTTGTTGATATTCTGTCTCTCACTGTTCAAATAAACCTACCATTCATATTATAGACTGATCATTTCTTTGTCAGTGGGCAAACGAACAAAATCAGCAGGAGATCAAAAAATTTTTTCCCTCACTGTACATTCTGTTTGGTGCCTAATGTTTTAACCTTTTTCTGTAGTGGGCTAAATCCGGGTCACACAGAATGATTGTTGGTAGTCTTAAACCAATCTACTTTTGAAACAAAAGTATACACCTCACACACATTTGGTATTTTCGTATTTTATTAGGATCCCCATAGATAGATAGATACTTTATTGATCCCTGGGGGGAAATGTTTTAAATGTATCTGTTCATATTGATTGAGATTGTATGTGAATAATATTGTAATGTTCTCATTGGTTGAGTGAACTTGTGAAATGCAGTCATTGGGGATTAGCCTGTGAGGAGCTGTTGTTTGGAAGACCCAAACCAGACCGACACGTTTTAAAAGTAACAACTCGCGCATGGCTGTCAATGAGAGATATGCACCAAACTTCAGGTCACACACAGATCTTGGGTTATTAGCAGTTACTAAGGTTAGATTGCTTTATGCCAAGGCCTTATTCCACTAATCCAGTGAAAAGATTAACCAGGACTGGCCTGGGGCGTGTGTGCACGTGCTTCTGTGTGTGTGTGTGTGTGTGTGTGTGTGTGTGTGTGTGTGTGTGTGTGTGTGTACGCGTGTGGGGTGTTCAATGCATGGAGTGCCCGTAGATGGTAGCAGAGATTATGACCTTGAAAAGAGCTTCCACATTCTCATCAGTGTTTGGCTAGAATGTCTGGTGCTGAAGGAGTTTACAAAGTGATCTTCATATGTCATCACTGTTCATTCAACGATACCTAATTAAACCACCCCTACCCGCAAGGCCTGAAACTGACATTTCCATCTTGTTTATGTAACCCATGTTTCTTTGTTGAGTAACATCTAAATGTTCCTTGAACCTCATACCACCACCACCAAAAAATAAAATAAAAACTATAAAGGCTACATTTCTCGGCTGAACCGATACCGTGACATTGTTCGAAGAGTTTGGATGCTTCTTGGTCATTCTGTAAGTCAATGCCAATGTACAGTAAGATCATGTACAAACCTGTGTCAGTCTCAGCTCATAGGTTACCTCAAGCTTCTGTTTACCTGAATGAACTCTGTCATGCAGTAGATTCAGATTGATTCAGCACATTTCCACTCCTCCCCATCAAGAGGAACACCACGCAACTACATCAGGCACAGGCAGATGCGGGCTAAGCCTAGTGTCAGTCTCGTGTCATAGTGGAGTTGCACAAAGCATTGAATTTCACTATTCTGGGGTTTCCGGTTTCTGCTAAGGATGTTTGGCTGTAATACAGCAAAGGATATTCTCTTTGGATTGCTATGGCTCTTGCTCCTGTTTTACCCTCTTAGCCAATATTTTGTGTGTCTATTTTGAAATTGCCTTATTGTTAGTTGGACTGAAATGAGCTTGTGTTTCATTTTCACCCAGTGCAAAGGAAGCAATCCAAAGAGAATATCCTTTGCTGTATTACAGCCAAACATCCTTAGCAGAAACCGGAAACCCCAGAATAGTGAAATTCAATGCTTTGTGCAACTCCACTATGACACGAGACTGACACTAGGCTTAGCCCGCATCTGCCTGTGCCTGATGTAGTTGCGTGGTGTTCCTCTTACCCACTCCAGACATAACTGGGGATATAAAGGGGAAACAAATAAACACATCTAATGATAGCATAATGCCAGTAAATATTATGATAATAAAATATATATTTTTTTATTGTTTCTTAAATGTGTCTTTCCCAATTTCACACTTAGCTGGTTCAATTTGGTTTTAGTGAACTCCCTCAGTAGGAGTAAAAACGCAATCCCAGGCAACACAGTGACTAGGGTCTGGTTTCAATGGACTTTTCTGGGATAGAGAACCTACGTCACTTCCTACGTCACTACTTTATCCGCTTGAATAAAATGCTAAATAGTAGCTAACAAGATGGAGATCACAGAGGTTATTTTTAATGAGTGCTGTTCACAAGTGGCTAGTTTGCGTCAACTACCTTAACTAAAACCACTGCACAGGTTTTGCCTGCAAACTTTGTTTTTGAATCGTGATCTTCTGGCATGTCTGCCTCGGGATTTGTTGGGAGAGCCCTGATTCCCCCCCCCCCCCTTGTCGACGTGGGCAGCGATGTAGCTTCTCTATGCCAAAAGAGTCCATCATTGAAACCAGACCCTAGTCACTGTGTTGCCTGGGATCGGGTTTTCGAGACTAAGCAGAAAATGCAATAGGCCTAGCCCAACAAACAGCAGTGAGGAACTGTAGAGTGAGCCCCCAGTGCTATCTATAGGGTGGTGGGTGGGCGGAGGACATGGGAGGAGGTGTAGTATCATGTAGCTACAGAGACAGTAGGAGGAGGCCAATCTTACCATAGCAGATTGTCATTACTGCTTGTCCTGTAGTGATGGGGGAAAAATCTATACAGCTACATATCGCAATATTAGGTATTGATTCTTAATTTTTTTTAAATTCCAGATCCATTTGTTTGGCAATAATAACTGGGTACCATATCTATCTTGACTGAGAACACATGAGCGCATCAGAACTGTCCACAGGACTTTTAATGCTTAAATAGATTTAACAGCATCGCCCTCTAACGGCTATTCCTTAATAGTAGGGGGGCGGCTAAGCATAATAAACATTCAGTTTGTGATAAAAGCACCAAATTTGGCACACGTTCATTCATTCATTCAACATTCTCTCCCTTGTTTTGAGCCGGCATAGCAGGAAATGGACCAAGGAGTCGTTCCTGTAAGTTGTGTGCTGTTGACTAAGTTGTGTGCTGTTGTGTGCTGTTGACTTCATCAATGGTAATGCACAATATTTGCCGCATGTGCTAGTTCAGGGTTTCCCAAACTCGGTCCTGCTCTCCCCCTTTTTTGTTTTTTTGCCCTAGCACTACACAGCTGATTCAAACAACTCCAACTCTTCAAGCTTTTTTTTATTATTATTTTTTTATTATTATTAAATTTTTTAAGGGGTAGATCAGCTATAATATTGCGTATAGATTGTGGCTTCTATCAATGTAATTGTCTGCATCATTTCCAATCCTATATATTTCTTTCCTTCTTTATTATTATCCCCTAACCCTACCACCCCTCCCCTATTTCGAGTAAACTAATGGACAACAATACTTAAGCTTCTACTTCCAGCTTATACATACTATATACATTTTACGGACACAGTATATTTAGCATGAGTTATTTTTAGTTTTGCCATATATTTCTCCACTGTTCTGAGATGTTTCACAAACGTTCTGAACCTTTCTATTCTCGTAGTTTCTACAGATTGTAAATTAAAGATAAACATTCATCAAGCTTTGATTATTTGAGTCACCTGTGTAGCGCTAGGGCAAAAAACAAAATGTTTTTGCCCTAGCGCTACTGGATCAAGGCGAGAGCTACATGTAGCCACGTCTGCACATTTGTTCATATCCTTTGCTATCACAAAATGAACAATCAGTTTTCATTTAACAATTTATTAGATTAGGCCTAACCGTTTTCTGTAGAGTATATGTTACATTTGACACTTGTTTAGTGTTGTCAACTGACTTTTAAGATCAAAGCTGTGTGTAACACTTATCACTGGCCTTATTGTTGTGTAGCCTAATTATTATTGTACAGTGTAACATGTAGGCCTGTTGTTATTACTAAGTGTTATCCTATCATTTTCTTACAACAGTTGGAATTAGGCTTGTTTTTAGAACTGTAAAACATATTTCAGTTACTATTTTAGTGTAGGCTAAGTGGCGTGCTGTGTAACAATGACTAAAATAAGCTTGTCACTGTACTTACAAGAATAATTACACAATGAGAAAGTGTGGGATAAATTGTTACGCAATATTCTATACCTAGGCTGTTACTGTAAATCTATTTTTACAGTACAGCAGGAACCTTTCTCCACAGTTGGATATGCTATAGAGTATAGACTAAAAAAAAATAAAAAAATGATTTGGACATACTCATTCTAGACAATGGGCATTGAAATTGAGAACACAGAAAAAGGGAAGGAGAAGAGACCTGTACTTTTCCATCAATCACTCTCTTTCATGCCTCCCAGGGGTGGAGGAACACTCATATGTACTGTACATACTACTACAGCAGACCTGAGGGAAATTAACAGAACTGACTGAGTGGAGTGCGTGGGATAGTTATAGGTTGGTCCACTCTGCAGACCAGTTGGTTCTTCACTGCTGAGCTGTCAGGTAAAACCCAAAGCCTGTTCTATTTTTGAGGGGCATTGCTACTTCTGTGATGGTAAGACTTGGCTTTTAACCTAGTTTGATTTTTCTTGTTACATCAACTTAACTATTTAACCCTGGGACATGTTTGATCTGTGTGTTACATTTGAATGGGAGCTATACACTGAGTATACAAAACATTAAGAACTGCTCTTTACTGACCAGGTGATTCTAGGTGAAAGCTATGATCCCTTATTAATGTAACTTATTAAATCCACTTCAATCAGTGTAGATGAAGGGGAGGAGACCGGTTAAGAAGGAATTTTAAGCCTTGAGACAATTGAGACATGGATTGTGTATGTCTGCTATTCAGGGGGTGAATGGGCAAGACAGGATGTGTGCCTTTTGAACGGGGTATGGTAGTAGGTGCCAGGCGCACCGGTTTGTGTCAAGAACTGCAACGCTGCTGGACATTTCACGCTCAACAGTTTCCCTTGTATATCGAGAATGGTCCACCACCCAAAGGACATCCAGCCAACTTGACACAATTGTGGGAAGCATTGGAGTCAATCCCTGCGGAATGCTTTTGTCACCTTTTAGAGTCCATGCTCCAACGAATTGAGGCTGTTCTGAGGGCAAAAGGGGGTGCAACTCAATATTACGAAGGTGTTCCTAATGTTTTGTGCACTCAGTGTACATCATTTATCCTAACACACTGTGGTATGTCAGGTCAACAGACTCCCAACACAATGATGCTGAAGATGATAAAGAGAGTTTACCCAAGTTACAAAATGACATATTGGTTATGTTATTCTCTAAGCAGTCATTGGCACTGTTTCCACATGCTAACATTTAAGCATATGTGGCACAAGTCCCATTCAAGCCAAGTATTGTTTGCGCATCATGTCCAAGTCATCCAAAAGTATCTCAAATTAATTGAGAAGCTCAACAAAGATTTGAGGATGATGAGCATGGATTGCTGTTATACCTTGTCCATAGACTGCTTACAGGGTAAGGAAGCCATTGCGTCATTGCACTTTCTTTCCCTTAGACTAAATAGCCATAATAGTTTTGTAATGCCCATAATGGTGTAATCATAGCTAGATCCATTGTATTATCATGTACAGCGCCTTCAGAAAGTATTCACTACGGCTCTGGCGGTCAATACATTTTGTCAGCTTGTTATTGTCGTGCAGACAACATATGCTTATAAGTTGTGTGCCTTTATTTGATAATATATGATTTTATAGTAAGAAGAATATATATATGCTAGATTTAGAGTTATTTGGTAATTTTAGTTGTGAATGATACAACCCTTAGAATGTCTTAGAAGTCAAATCATACAGTGGGGAGAACAAGTATTTGATACACTGCCGATTTTGCAGGTTTTCCTACTTACAAAGCATGTAGAGGTCTGTAATGTTAACATAGGTACACTTCAACTGTGAGAGACGGAATCTAAAACAAAAATCCAGAAAATCACATTGTATGATTTTTTTATAATTAATTTGCATTTTATTGCATGACATAAGTATTTGATCACCTACCAACCAGTAAGAATTCCGGCTCTCACAGACCTGTTAGTTTTTCTTTAAGAAGCCCTCCTGTTCTCCACTCATTACCTCCACTGCACCTGTTTGAACTCGTTACCTGTATAAAAGACACCTGTCCACACACTCAATCAAACAGACTCCAACCTCTCCACAATGGCCAAGACCAGAGAGCTGTGTAAGGACATCAGGGATAAAACTGTGGACCTGCACAAGGCTGGGATGGGCTACAGGACAATAGGCAAGAAGCTTGGTGAGAAGGCAACAACTGTTGCCGCAATTATTAGAAAATGGAAGAAGTTCAAGATGACGGTCAATCTCCCTCGGTCTGGGGCACCATGCAAGATCTCACCTCGTGGGGCATCAATGATCATGAGGAAGGTGAGGGATCAGCCCAGAACTACACGGCAGGACCTGGTCAATGACCTGAAGAGAGCTGGGACCACAGTCTCAAAGAAAACCATTAGTAACACACTACGCCGTCATGGATTAAAATCCTGCAGCGCACGCAAGGTCCCCCTGCTCAAGCCAGCGCATGTCCAGGCCCGTCTGAAGTTTGCCAATGACCATCTGGATGATCCAGAGGAGGAATGGGAGAAGGTCATGTGGTCTGATGAGACAAAAATAGAGCTTTTTGGTCTAAACTCCACTCGCCGTGTTTGGAGGAAGAAGAAGGATGAGTACAACGCCAAGAACACCATCCCAACCGTGAAGCATGGAGGTGGAAACATCATTCTTTGGGGATGCTTTTCTGCAAAGGGGACAGGACGACTGCACCATATTGAGGGGAGGATGGATGGGGCCATGTATCGCGAGATCTTGGCCAACAACCTCCTTCCCTCAGTAAGAGCATTGTAGATGGGTCGTGGCTGGGTCTTCCAGCATGACAACGACCCGAAACACACAGCCAGGGCAACTAAGGAGTGGCTCCGTAAGAAGCATCTCAAGGTCCTGGAGTGGCCAAGCCAGTCTCCAGACCTGAACCCAATAGAAAATCTTTGGATGGAGCTGAAAGTCAGCGACAGCCCCGAAACCTGAAGGATCTGGAGAAGGTCTGTATGGAGGAGTGGGCCAAAATCCCTGCTGCAGTGTGTGCAAACCTGGTCAAGAACTACAGGAAACGTATGATCTCTGTAATTGCAAACAAAACTTTCTGTACCAAATATTAAGTTCTGCTTTTCTGATGTATCAAATTCTTATGTCATGCAATAAAATGCAAATTAATTACTTAAAAATCATACAATGTGATTTTCTGGATTTTTGTTTTAGATTCCGTCACTCACAGTTGAAGAGTACCTATGATAATAATTACAGACTTCTACATGCTTTGTAAGTGGGAAAACCTGCAAAATCGTCAGTGTATCAAGTACTTGTTCTCCCCACTGTATATGGGCTGCATGATGCGACTGTAGGCTATTGATGATTTGAGAAAGTAGCAAAAAAAAAGCTTGCTCTCTGTTCCTTGCCTCAGGCTGCACACGCTGTTCTCTCATCAAGTGACCATATTTTCACTATTCTCAATTTAATCTTGTCTTTACTAATATGTCAAATTAGTTTCGCCCATTATTTAGAATGGCCCATTATCAAATGGTCAGGAACAGAGGCAGAGGAAAAAATATGTTATCCATATGCACTGGAATAGTGAATGGAGGCCGCTTTCCCTCTGGTTCGTTTTTCAGGCTACTCCGGTTATTTCACTCCAAGCATCCCCATAAGCATTAACCACTGTTTGGGGAGCATGCGCAACAGGTGATATCCTGCCCAAACTCTGTATGCCATGGGCTCTCCAACCCTGATTCTGCATTTACCCAGTGCTTAACTTGGGAAACCTTGTGAAATCTTTTGGGAAACATTCACAATGAAACATATTTCTTTCACCTGTTGACAGCCCCTCTCTCTGTGCGCTGGAGAAAGGAGAGTAAGAGAGCAGGAGATGGATACGCATGGTGGTGAGATTTTCTATAGCTAAAGTTAATGGGTGAAAATATAAAAACATACCCTATTACTAGGCTATTCAAAATCTAATTCAAATGCACTATAATTGTAGACTTAGCTGCCCTGCAAAATCAATCAACCAGCAGCCCCTTATAAAAAATGTACCATGGTAGTACAATTAAAACAAATACCATGGTACTATCGTGTTTTTTTTTGTCACTACCATGGCAGGAAAATACCATGGTACTGGTGCAAATACCATGGTATTTTCCTGCCATGGTAGTGACCAAAAAACACAAAAAACACAAAAATTTGCCATGCTAGTACAATGAAAAAAATTTAAAAGGTTTTGCAGCATGTAGTGAAACATGAAAGCATGGTAGTTGTTTACAATGTATTATGATGGTCTGTGTCCCATTTATGGTACTTGCATAATGCAACATTGACTACTTGCTCTGCAATGGTAAGCGTAGGCCTAGTACACTCGTAAACCCCTTTTAGCTCAGAGTTAAAACCCACATGGTAGTGTAGTGTACCCTCTTAAACCTTGGGACCTGGATAGAGTATGGTGATAAGAATGAAGGGAGTCTGGAACCTTGAAGATTTGAATTAGTTTATCTGGTGCTTCTCTCTTCAATACAGTTTTCAGTTGGCTCTCTCATTTAGCTGACTTGGCTAAATAGCCAACATACTAAAACATAATTTGTTAAAAGGTATAAATGATCATCTTATCTCATAGATACATTTTTATCATGTATTTCTCAACATACAGTGCATTCGGAAAGTATTCAGACCCCTGCACTTTTCCCACATTTTGTTAAGTTACAGCCTTATTCTAAAATGGATTTTTAAAAATTCTCATCAATCTATACACTACCCCATAATGACAAATAAACATTTATTATTATTTCATTTTTTTTACATTTTTGCAAATTTATTAAAATATAAAACTGAAAAAGTATTCAGACCTTTTACTCAGTACTTTGTTGAAGCACCTTTTGGCAGCGATTGCAGCCTTGAGTCTTCTTGGGTCTGACGCCACAAGCTTGGCACACCTGTATTTGGGAAGTTTCTCCCATTCTTCTCTGCAGATCCTCTCAAGCTCTGTCAGGTTGGATGGGCTGCATTGCTGCACAGTTATTATCAGGTTCAAGTCCGGGCTCTTTCTGGGCCACTCAAGGACATTCAGAGACTTGTCCCGAAGCCACTCCTGCGTTGTCTTGGCTGTGCGCTTAGGGTTGTTGTTCTGTTGGAAGGTGAACCTTCGCCCCAGTCTGAGGTCCTGAGCGCCCTGGAGCAGGTTTTCATCAAGGATCTCTCTGTACCGCTCCGTTCATCTTTCCCTTGATCCTGACTAGTCTCCCAATCCCTGCCTCTGAAAAACATCCCCACAGCATGATGCTGCCACCACCATGCTTCACCGTAGGTTTAATCAGAACAGAGAATCTTGTTTATCATGGTCTGAGAGTCCTTTAGGTGCCTTTTGGCAAACTCCAAGTGGGCTTTCATGTGCCTTTTACTGAGTGGCCACTCTACCATAAAGGCCTCATTGGTGGAGTGCTGCAATGATGGTTGTTGTTCTGGAAGGTTCTCCCATCTCCACAGAGGAACTCTGGAGCTCTGTCAGAGTGACCATTGGGTTCTTGGTCAACTCCCTGACCAAGGATCTTCTCCCTGATTGCTCAGTTTGGCAGGGTGGCCAGCTCTAGGAAGAGTCTTGGTTCTTCCAAACTTTTTCCATTTAAGAACGATGGAGGCCAGTGTGTTTTAGGGGACCTTCAATGCTGCAGTAATGTTTTGGTACCCTTCCCCAGATATGTGCCTCGACACAATCCTGTCTCTGAGCTCTACGGACAATTCCTTCGACCTCATGGCTTGGTTTTTGCTCTGAACTGTGTAACCTTATATAGACAGGTGTGCGCCTTTCCAAATCATGTCCAATCACTTGAATTTACCACAGGTGGACTCCAATCAAGTTGTAGAAACATCTCAAGAATGATCAATGGAAACAGAATGCACCTGAGCTCAATTTCTAGTCTCATAGCAAAGGGTCTGAATAATTATGTAATTAAGGTATTTTTGTTATACATTTTTAATACATTTGCAAAGATTCTGAAAACCTGTTTTCACTTTGTCATTATGGGGTATTGTGTATGGATTGGGGAGGGAAAACATTTTTAAAAATCCATTTTAGAATAAGGTTGTAACATAACAATGTTTTGTTTATCTGGTTTATCTTCTCTCTTCAGTTTTCAGTTGGCTCTCTCATTCATTCATCTGAATTACTGACTAGGCAGGCTAGCGGGAGAGCCACTCTAGAGTGAAAGCGCGTGAACCAACCACTAGAGCGAGTAGCTCCCTCTGCGGGCCGAAACAAGCACAACACCCCTTGACTAATAAGTACTGTAAATTATATGGTATTCTAATATTTGGCATTTTGTAATATCTCACATTCTCCAAACATTCTCCCACATTTTAGGTTGGCAACACAGGGAACCCAAACATGAGAAAAAATGTTTTACTATTAATACGGAAAGTATTACCTCTTTTTCAAAGCAACTATTTCCCTTCTTTGATGTTAGAGTCAAACTAGGACCAACAATAGTAGGCTGCCTTTGACTTTATCAGAAACTTATCAATATAATGCCAACCAACCTCTTTTGACCTTGGGGGGTTAATTTATTTAATGCATTATACTGCCATTGTACTACGGTCGGTAATGCACAATTAGTAAAGATGGTACCATATGAACATTTTTTGTACCATTTATCATAATTGTACATAATCATGGTATAATGTATAATGCAATTTAAAACCATGGTATTTACATGATCCACATCTATACTCTGGTATAAATGAGGCAATACCTTGGTATTATTTAGGTGCATGGCAGTACCATCATACTTCAAAGCTAAAACCATGGTACATTTTTGTAAGGGGCATTGCCTAGGCCTGTACGTTCTATCCCACATGAATAGCGTAGCATGAGGTAACCAGTCTATCCAGTATGCATAATAATACAGTCCACACTCAAAGGCTATTACTAGAATTTGTTTACTTTTGGAGTATAGGCTAGACCATTTATGTACCAAAGACATCTTAAATCAGTTTTTTTTGTATGTTTTTCTGACGCCCGTAAAAGGCTATGTATTGTAGGCTATGTATTGTATAACGGCACAATCATTATTTTAATTCCGTAATTTTTTATCCGGGCTTGGGCTCATAGTCTTATGCGTATGCATCCATTGAGTAGTGCATTTCAAGCAGAAATTCAACCAGACCAGGGAAGTTTTTCAATGCCTCACTAAGAAGGGCACCGATTGGTAGTTGTGTAAAAATAAAAAAAACAGACACTTAATATCCTTTTGAGCATGGTGAAGTTATAAATTACGCCTTGGATGGTGTATCAATACAACCAGTCACTACAAAGATACAGGCGTCCTTCCTAACTCTGTTGCCGGAGAGGAAGGAAACTGCTCAGGGATTTCAACATGAGGCCAGTGGTGGTTAAATGTTAAGTTACAGAGTTAAATGGTTGTGATATGAGAAAACTGGGGATGGATCAACAACATTGTAGTTGCTCCACAATACTAACCTAAATGACAGAGTGAAAAAAAAGGAAGTCTGTACAGAATAAAACATATTACACAACATGCATCCTGTTTGCATCAAGGCACTTAAGTATAAAAGGCGTTATGTTTGGGGCAAATCAAACACACCACATCACTGAGTGCCACCTTTCATATTTTCAAGCATGGTGGTGGCTGCATCATGTTATGGGTATACTTGTCATCAGCAAGGACTAGCGAGTTGTTTAGGATAAAAATAAACAGAATACCGCTATAAGCACAGGCAAAATCCTGCTTTCCGAAGGCCAAATCTACACTGGAGTTGCTTACCAAGACAACATTAAATGTTCATGAGTGGCCTAGTTACAGTTTTGACTTAAATCGGCTTGAAATTCTATGTCAATACTTGAAATTGGCTGTCTAGCAATGATCAACAATCAACTTGACAGAGCTTGAAGAATTTTTAAAAGAATAATGGTAAAATATTGTACAATCCAGGTGTGCAAAGCTCTTAGAGACATACCCGAAAAGACTCTGTAATCGCCACCAAAGGGGCTTCTACAAAGTATTGACTCAGGGGTGTGAATCCTTATGTAAATTAGATATTTCTATTTAATTTTCAATATATATATATATATTTATTTTTATTTTTTCAATATAATATTTTATCGACACAAAATACACCATAATGACAAAGTGAAAACAAATTAAGATTTTTTAATATATATACAGTGGGGAGAACAAGTATTTGATACACTGCCGATTTTGCAGGTTTTCCTACTTACAAAGCATGTAGAGGTCTGTAATTTTTATCATAGGTACACTTCAACTGTGAGAGACTAAATCTAAAACAAAAATCCAGAAAATCACATTGTATTATTTTTAAATAATTAATTAGCATTTTATTGCATGACATAAGTATTTGATCACCTACCAACCAGTAAGAATTCCGGCTCTCACAGACCTGTTTTTCTCCACTCATTACCTGTATTAACTGCACCTGTTTGAACTCGTTACCTGTATAAAAGACACCTGTCCACACACTCAATCAAACAGACTCCAACCTCTCCACAATGGCCAAGACCAGAGAGCTGTTTAAGGACATCAGGGACACAATTGTAGACCTGCACAAGGCTGGGATGGGCTACAGGACAATAGGCAAGCAGTTTGGTGAGAAGGCAACAACTGTTGGCGCAATTATTAGAAAATGGAAGAAGTTCAAGATGACGGTCGATCTCCCTTGGTCTGGGGCACCATGCAAGATCTCACCTCGTGGGGCATCAATGATCATGAGGAAGGTGAGGGATCAGCCCAGAACTACACGGCAGGACCTGGTCAATGACCTGAAGAGAGCTGGGACCACAGTCTCAAAGAAAACCATTAGTAACACACTACGGCGTCATGGATTAAAATCCTGCAGCGCACGCAAGGTCCCCCTGCTCAAGCCAGCGCATTTCCAGGCCCATCTGAAGTTTGCCAATGACCATCTGGATGATCCAGAGGAGAAATGGGAGAAGGTCATGTGGTCTGATGAGACAAAAATAGAGCTTTTTGGTCTAAACTCCACTCGCCGTGTTTGGAGGAAGAAGAAGGATGAGTACAACCCCAAGAACACCATCCCAACCGTGAAGCATGGAGGTGGAAACATCATTCTTTGGGGATGCTTTTCTGCAAAGGGGACAGGACGACTGCACCGTATTGAGGGGAGGATGGATGGGGCCATGTATCGCGAGATCTTGGCCAACAACCTCCTTCCCTCAGTAAGAGCATTGAAGATGGGTTGTGGCTGGGTCTTCCAGCATGACAACGACCCGAAACACACAGCCAGCGCAACTAAGGAGTGGCTCTGTAAGAAGCATCTCAAGGTCCTGGAGTGGCCTAGCCAGTCTCCAGACCTGAACCCATTAGAAAATCTTTTGAGGGAGCTGAAAGTCCGTATTGGCCAGCGACAGCCCCGAAACCTGAAGGATCTGTATGGAGGAGTGGGCCAAAATCCCTGCTGCAGTGTTTGCAAACCTGGTCAAGAACTACAGGAAACGTATGATCTCTGTAATTGCAAACAAAGGTTTCTGTACCAAATATTAAGTTCTGCTTTTCTAATACTTATGTCATGCAATAAAATGCAAATTAATTACTTAAAAATCATACAATGTGATTTTCTGGATTTTTGTTCAGTTTTCTGGACAGTTGAAGAGTACCTATGATAAAAATGACAGACTTCTACATGCTTTGTAAGTGGGAAAACCTGCAAAATCGGCAGTGTATCAAATACTTGTTCTCCCCACTGTGTATATATTTAAAAATCTTAATTTGTTTTCACTTTGTCATTATGGTGTATTTTGTGTCGATAAAATATTTAAGCTATTGTGATTTTAGGCTAGAATGTGGAATAAGTCAAAGGGTATGAATACTTTCTGAAGTCACTGTATGTATGATATTAATTGATTAAATATGGTGAATTTTTTCTTATAGGATAACCATCATCTTCGCCTGATACAGAGAGTAATTGATTTCAATGTTATCAAAATGTCGTGTTTGAGTTGAACAATTTTACCATTGTCGCATAATTAAATTAAAGAGAACAATGCAGGCATCAAATTCCCCAAAAATGTATGCTGGGAAGTAATTATACACTGTTTGTTTCCCATGTTCTTGGGTTAATTTCGATTATTGCTCTCTGCACTTGTTGTGTAATGTGCAGTCAATGACAAGTCTGAGCTTTCACCTAACAGTCGACTAATCTGTTTGTACAATAGCACATTGTTTCAGCAACTGGTTTTCAGTTTTCTCTCCAATCTGGGCATATATCAGCATCCTCACCACTGGTGCCTTTGGTCAGCTAAAGACAAGTGTCTTCAACCATTAGAAACGGACAAAAGTGCAACTTTTCACGTTTCTTTTTTCCCAGTGATGAAATAATTGTTTGAAATTGTGAAAGGAACTAAAAGTGTTGCCTCCACCCCCCTCCTTGTCACATGTCCCTTTCACAGCATAGAAAAGTTCCTGGATTAGAGGAGAATTAACACAAAGGAGAGACGCCACTTCAGCTACGGTCTGAAACAAGAGAATCGAGAGAGCAACGGGGCGAAGCCGCACGCGAGCTGCTGTTACTGAAACGCACCAGTGTCCAGAAGAAGACGAGTCCCCAAAAAGAGACACGCACAGCAGCACGGACATAGACTACACCCTCACGGAAGAGAGAGAGGTCCCTCTGCTTGAAAGCGCTCCGGACTGAAGCATGGAGGAAAAGCAGTTTTCAGGAATTCTGGTGAGTTTTAAGTTTTTGTTTATTGTATTTCTATTCAGTCTTTCCCCCTCCCTCCTTTATTCCGTCAGAGACTGAGGAGAGTAGGACGCCACAGTGTCTGGTAGGAAGACTAGAGGAGTCTTGTTTAGGACTGATAAAAGGACTTGTTGAGGCTACTCTTCTTTGAAGGTGGCCAATCACACTTGAGCTGCAGTATTGTTTTGTCAGTGGTTAGGGATAGCAGCGTGCAGCTGTTGCCCAGCAGTTGAACATTAGTTGACCCTGTGCTGCTGATCGTGGGTCCCTTTGTTACATGATAAACACCCAGGTGGTCACTGGTCTAGCCCTATGGACCAAGGATCAGCTAACTGGATGAAACCAGGTCCTATAGTCTACCTAACAAAATGTAGGCTAACAAAATAAAATAATGTCTACGGTTTTTATTGTTGCTTTGTTCATTATATATATATATATATATTTTTTTTTTAAACGTAGTTAGAATTCTAGCTAGTTGTAGAAACCTTTAGCAAAATGATTTAATGTGGAGTAATGTGGAGTTCTCATGAGACGGTACCAGCTTACTGTCAAGGCCAGTAGTGAAGTAAAGTTTGTTATTTCCCAAGTCTTCTGTTCATTTCTCTCTGTAGTCCTATTGCCACTTAACATTTGTAGTCCACACTGAAATGTCAGTAAACACCCCACTTTTCTTTTTTTTTGTACTGAATTTCTCCTGAAATAAATGACATTTGTTAGGGTTATAGTGCCACATTTGTAATATTTGTTGGAGATAATCCAATATTTACTTTAAAGGCTATGAATGACATCCTCTTAAAATATTTAATTATTTTAGTAAAGGAAAGATAAGTCAAGTTTCACACCAAAAAATAAAAAGTTATTGCATGTCAACCAAATATCTGGTCAGTGACTTGAAAGGTCCTTTAGATAATATACACTATGTACTTCCATTAAAGTAATTAAATAGCACTTTCATTTGAATGCAATTTTTGCCTTTTGTGTGAAGATTTATCCTTTTGGTTTAGCCTATAATTTGAAGACATAGGCCTACCCTATTTATCTAGTCAACAAGGTGTTACCTGTACTTGATCAATGTGATTCTCCAAGATGCTGGCTTGAACTCAGCCAAACATTGTGTCCTGTCTATTGTTTTATGTATTTTGTATGTGTTTTAATGTTTATAAAACTTGATTGAAATTGGTTTTGACTATCCATAATATTTCATGCCATGCCTTTATCCCTTTCGATTTTGACTACTGAGCAGATGTTTAGTTTCTAAGAAACGTTGGGGATAGTGGCTAGCAGCCACCCCTGGTCACAGTATTTGTACTGAAGTAACTGGGCCTTGGGTGGCTTTACCCAACCGGACCCATGTGTCTGTCAAGCAGGTATACTGCAGTCTGATTGTTTGACTTGGCTGAGGTGGCTTTCGCAGCAGGCACTTCTGTAATTGTCTGGACAGTGTGTCCCTGGCCGGGGGCCACCGAGAAACTCCACTGAACTCAAATACGGCTTATTCATTAGTTTAACTGCCTTAACTGGAATAAATTACACATCTTGCTAGGCTAAATCAAATGATTCAATAATTTAATAGTAGAGGATAGGATGTAATTTTCCAGAGAACTAGCGTAACTTGATAAATTAAAATACATATTTTGAATGAAATGTACTGGCTCTTGCAGACAGTTTGATATACAGTTAGATTATAGAATAAGCAAATAAAGATTGCAAGTAGTCACATAAATCATTTGTATTTTATTTCATAAGTGTATCCTACTAGTCATCAAACCACTCTGTAAATACTTTTAGGCCAAGGCCTCAGTAACAACAACATCACATGTTCTTCACAACAACATTTTCAAATTTCACACTGCTGTTAGTAAAACACTGAGAGACAGACAGAGAGAGAAAGTAAAACCTCTTATCTGGACAGGAAAAAAACATATGAGTGAAGTCAAACCTCGAGGTCAAACAGTAAGGTTAAACCTTGAACCTTGAGGTCAAACAGTAAAGTCAAACCTTGAGGTCCAAACGTGAAGTCAAAAGTAGAAAAGAGCCAAAAATCCCTCCAAAAAAATCCCTCCAAAAATCCCTCCCCTCCTGTGATTGGTTCTCCCCTGCTCCGGTCCCCATGGCTGAGTCTGTTGTCTTCCACTGAGAGACAGTGATGCTAGTCATTCCACAGGACCGAACCCTTCTCCCGCCATCACTAATTGTCACGTGTATTATATTACATACAGTAGAATTTCCTCCATCTTTAGATTTATGTTTTTATGACGTGATGGATTACTGATTTATTTATTTCTTATGCATAACCTAATGGATGTTTTATTTGCTGCTAAAATTGCTCTTTCTAGTTTTCTATCTATTGTAGTGCTTACTTGCCATGGACAGGCTGATATGATTCTGCTTGGAATTGTGCATTTGAAACCCAAATCTGACTCTTTCCAACCTTTCTAAGAGTGGCCTTATCTTTTGAATTGCTCTCCAGCATATTTTATAGCTTTGGGACTCACTTTTCCTTAATTGGCAGCCGGATTAGGTTTTGGCACACCGTTTTACGAGACAGCTAGCTGTGTTATGCATTGAGAGAGGATATGTTGGGGAAGTGTCGTTGTGCCTCTTCTACAGTCGTCTAAGACAGTGTTTCCCCTCTCCAGTCCTCCAGTATCTCCCTGTCATTACAGGGAGACACTCTCCAGTCCTCCAGTACCCCCAACAGTACACATTTATGTTGTAGCCCCGGACGAGCACACCTGATTAAACTTGGTAACTAATCATCAATTCCTCAATCATGTGAGTTTGTCTGGTGCTGTTGGGGGTACTGAAGTACTGGAGTTGGGAAACACCGGTCTAAGAAATCAAAAACATATTTGTGCCCGGTAATGACAGGGAGATATTTCTACTTGGCCTGTCAGAGACGAAAGACTAAAGATCAGTAGCAGAGCGACTGTTAACTGTGGTGACTTCTTGCACCCCCCTCCCCTGGGTACTAGGGTAGTGCTGCAGTGTGTTGCATTTCCCATGGGCTGCCTGCTAATGTGGGCTTCTCTGCAGGGTCCCGTAGGACAGGAGCCATTTCTGCACACATCCCAGTTAAGGAGCATTCTGCCATGAAATGGTTTGCAGTAGGCTAGCAAATTATTGTGAATATTGATGTAGTTTGTCCTTTTATGTTTCTTACTTGTTAACATTCTCACCTTGGAAAACTGGGAAGACATTTACTGTAGTATTGAGGTGTGCATGATCTAAACAACTTGTATGTTGTAAATAATTGCCTTGCCATGTGAAGTTTGTGTAAAGACAACAGGTGGCGAGCTTGAGTTTTGTCCCTCAGTCTTCAGTCTGCTTAAAGCTTTTCCTTTCCTTCTTATGTAAGGAGGACCATATTGAGCCGTCAGTCACTCACTTGAATTAGCTTGAGTGTTCACATCTTTGTAACAGTGCAACTGTGCTGCCTTCGGGGGCATGGGAACAGATGTGAGGGAGCAAAGGGGAAGTCAAACATGATTTCTGTTTGTTTGAGCCTCGCACTGTACAGTGCAGTGCACCAAGCAGCAGAGCCAGGGAAAGTGCAGCCACTGTGGCGAAGGTACAATGGAGGGACAAGGGCCACCAAATGCCAAACACGTCCACTGCTGCGCTTCCTTTAAAAAGTTTCCCCAACGAAAGGGCCCATTGAGTTTCGGCCTTTTAGATTTCATTTGAAGAAACCACTCAGGCTGAAAATTGTGTTTTTTCCTACTTTTCTTCCTCTCTCCTGGTTAATGGCAGCCCCCGCCAAATATAGGATAAATAAAGTAAAAAAAAAAGAGACCCACTTTCGCGGGCTAGTTTGTGAAATTATGGACAGCAGTGGAGCATTGTGTTCCCTCAACGGGCCTCTTAAATCTTCTCATCTCTTATATTATTATTATTTTCAAAGGTCCATCAAAGGCTTTTCACCCCATATTTAGGTAATTTGTTTCGCTTGAACTCAACCTGCTCTGCCTCTTGTCTAGTGAATGGGAGATATAGGCATGGGAGGAAGGGTGGTAGGCCGTTCTCAGGGCTCCCCCTCACAGGAACACCCGCCTTCACATTATTTATCACTTTGATTCCCTCCATGTCCCCCCCCGAAAGCATCTCGAATTCCCCCGCCATTTCAAATCATGTTTAGCTTTGAAAACGTTTAATTGCAAAAAAATAGCGTGAGGCCGCCTTTCTTCAACGAAGTGTCACAAACCATGGACAATGTAAATAGGTTAGTTTTCTCTTTCTCACTCACATTCCATTGCACTAGATTTACAGTGGCAATATATGCATACATATGTAGCCTATTATATTAATTATTTATCCAAAAAATATGAAGTAATTTAGTAATATAACAAATTATTCTGTTGAGTTCCCAAGTGGTGCAGTGGTCTAAAACACTGCATCTCAGTGCTAGAGGCGTCACTACAGACAACCTGGTTCAAATCCAGACTGTATCACAACCGGCCCTGATTGGGAGTTACAGGGCGGCGCACACGTCGTCCGAATTTGGCCAGTGTAGGCTGTCATGACTTGACAAAAATGTATTCCTTTTTAGCACATAGCAAAACACTGAATTTTGAAATGATTAGAATTAAGCTTTTTTTTCTCCTTTTACATTTTTCACATGTTCTCTAACCTACGTTATGTCCCTTACACATGTCATTTACTATAAATCTTTCTCATTTCAAATACTAGCTAGAATCCTACAACCACCCTGGACCAGTTCTGTTTACCTACCTAGATACAGGGCCTTCATTCATCCTTGTTGTCACTAAACACAAATGTTAATCAGTTGTTTGTTTATCTCTTATATAAGTTTTTTTCTGATTTTGAAGTTATGAAAGTACGTAAGAAGAATGGTATGGGGCCTACCTACAGTGGCTAGCATGTATATAAACAAATTCTACTTTTGATCATGTATAAATTATTACAGTAAATTAATGGTAGCCTAACTCTTGAAAAAGCACCTGTACTAATCAAATGCTAGATTTCAACCTTGTTGTAGCTATTTTGGACAAAAATAATATTTGGATTTAGTTTTTTTCACTTCTCAAAAAAATCCATCTCGACAACGATTGCTGCTGCTTTTCTAATTTGAATTTGCTCATTGTTGAATCCACGTGAGGCGAACTAGAGTCACATGTACCTCACTTTCATCCCCAGCAATGGTCCCATATGTTTGTCAAATTGTGTATGTTGTGTGCTTTATCCAGCCCGATTTGTTCCCCAGTTACTCCACTGAGCCCCATTCTCCCTGGAGGCAATCTGAGCTACACGCTATTTATAAAGAATTAACAGCTGGGGCCCTTCCAGCTAAATTACGGAGGAGAGATATTATCATGGAAACTTCAGGTTAACCCAAGCGTTAGATATTGCTCTCCTGTGTCCCTGAAAGCTGCCAGGCTAAGCAGAAGTCACTCTTCAAACTGGAAGACATGCTCAGAACGTAGATTTCCTACCATAGTTCAATGATTTTGTCATTTTCTTGCCCGGACAAAGGCTGCCAGATGCGCCAAAAAAAGGGCAGTTTCTGACCTCTCTGCTTTCTGTCATTCACGTTACCTAGTCTGTCCGGCAAGAGAGATTCTCCAGAGCTATTTTCAGTCACTTTTCTGTTTTTCAGTCTGAACTGTTGGAAAACTAGGATAACCCTACATTTTCTCTTGTAACAAGCCTTCACACACCCCATCACTTACGGGAACCTAATCAGAGGTGATAAGCTATTAAGTTAATTGCAATAACGGACAGAGATCTAAATGCAGGCGGATTTAATAGGACCAAACATCATTACCATCTCAAAGGGAGAGCTGGATATCTCTGAGCACTGCACTGGATACTAGATTTATCGTCTAAAGAAGACTAGACAGAGAGATCGATCATACCAATCTACTGAGAGGTCTCTACGATAATGTTGGGAATGATTACTGAAAGCATCCCTGTGACCATGTCTACACCTGAAATGAAAATGTTTTCTTTAATCAGATTTTGTACAGTGGGATCAGATGTTCTACACACCCACACTCAATAGTTCTTTTGATCCCAATAGTTAGACTATTGTTACCTTTGGGGAGAAAACTAATGAGTATTGCTAAAATAGTTCAAATGAGGAGAATGGTAAGAATGATTCCTACATTTTGAGCAAGGGCAACTCAGTGTTTCCCCAATATATGATTGTGTGGAGGGTAAATCATTTTTGGGATGGTAAAAAGTGTTCAGTGTAAACTTAAACAACTAAAGCCAGATATAAAGTTTGTAGAAAATATAATGGAGCTATATATTTTTAAATAAGATCCTCTTTGAGAACTAACAATCACTAATCGGGGAGAATCTAAAATTCCCAAAATATCATGGCATGAGGCCCCCATTGATTTTCTTATAATGTTTGAGTCACCCAGATAGCATAAGAACACGGCATAAGCCATGGCAAAATGTTGCTGGAAATTAGCTTTTAAACTGCAATCTCGTTCCCATGACAACGTGTCAAATTGTAGGAAACTAGCTTTAAAACAGCAACATTTTGTCTCTTCGCCAAGAGGAGGACCTTTTTATAAATTTAGGATCAGAGACCGCACCATTGGCCACAGCCACTACGACGCACCCCAGTTGCATAAGTTTCACTCAAACTCTGAATAAGATCTCTCACAAATGGTCTATGTGTGTGCTTTCCTATTATTTCAAATTAATCAGCAACAAGCTTTGTGTGTCAAGCAGTGGGGTAACAGTCATGTTGGTTGGCGCTTGCTTTTGCAATATTCATCAATATTTGTGTGTGTGCGCGTGTCTGCGTCAGTATCTCTAGTCTGCAAACCAGCTGAGTGAGAATACGATCCAGCTGTGAGAATACGATCCAGCTGAGTGAGAATACGATCCAGCTGAGTGAGAATACGATCCAGCTGAGTGAGAATACGATCCAGCTGAGTGAGAATACGATCCAGCTGAGTGAGAATACGATCCGGAAATGACACATCAATAGGGTAGTAAGTTGCGAAAGTGACATGTTTGGTCAGCAGTAGTAATTTTACCCACACTGAAGCCCCTTGTTTGGCTTGTCGAAAGAGGCAGCGTGCTCTGAATAGGAAAGAGTTCCAAAGGCGGCTCATTTCAAACCGTCCTGGGACCATTCTGTGCCACTTCAGTGATTGTTTTGTTTTAATAAGATTGAGATGTTGGTGTGTAATAATAGGGGGATTTTCGATCTTATATCTGATATAACGGTAGCCAAACCCTTCCAATAAGTATAACAAAAAAGATTTGATGAGCTAGACTTAAACTTAAATGCTCTCAGCAAATGAAATGTGGTGAGATCTACTCTCTGATAGGAGCATAGTAGGAAATAAAGACTGCAAGTTTAGAATTGAAATGGAACACCCAGTGTTAATCCACACACTGCCCCCCCCCCCTGCCTCTCTCTCTCTCTCTCTCTCTCTCTCTCTCTCTCTCTCTCTCTCTCTCTCTCTCTCTCTCTCTCTCTCTCTCTCTCTCTCTCTCTCGCACGCTCTGCCTCTATTAGGACTGTGGCCTACCCCTGCTCTCTATAGCAACTGGGCTTTTCTCAGGCTGCCTGTCCGCCTCATTGATGGGCTGTGCACAGCCAGACGACCCTTCCTAAATTCTTGCGTGTCTTAGTCGGAAGTTGTCCCGTCCCAATGGCCCCCAGTAGGGAGGTGGCATGAAAGGTTTAGTTTAACCTGCTTTACCCCATCATCTCCCATCATCTCCTGTCCTGGGAGTTTCTGTGAAGTCAGAAGGTTGAACTATTGCTCTCTTCCTAAGAGACCATGCCAGTGTTTCCGCTGCAGCCATTTATATGTGGCGCTGCGCCACGGAAGAATCATTGCCCAAAAAATATGGAACATGAAAAAATATTTCAGCTGGGGTTCACTTTGAAGATGCTGGAACAGTCCACATTTTAGTCTGCAAAAAAAATTAGTAATAAATAGAGTAGAATAGTTTATCTATTGATCTAGTCGACTTGTTGTTGTGTGTTCTACGCAAGAAAAATATTCTTCTCGAGGCGCATTCAAGTTATGAGTGCCATAGGGAGTAAACATGCATTCTGATAAGCAGTCAGTCAATGCACAACAAGTCTTGCAATCGCCGGGAAAACAGCAGTTTTGGTGGACTTTGTTAAAAAGAGGGGTATCGGGTCTCCCGAATGGCGCAGCAGTCTAAGGCACTGCATCGCAGTGCTAGAGGCGTCACTACAGATCCGGGTTTCATACCTAATAATATGGACCCCCCCACCTTCCTCTACCTTTTCCCCCCACTGCTAAAACATTTTTCAGAGGAAACACTGGACCATGCCATTACAATGTGAAATGCTTATGTGCGAATGTTATTTAAAATTTTTAGAATTTACATTCCTGCAGTAGTTGTAAAGGGAAAAAAATAAAAGGTTTGAACAGATCCGGGCAATTACAGAGCATGGCATCTGTGATGTCTAATTGGAGCTAAATAGCAGACATAAAAGGATAATTAGAAAAACAAATTCCCCAACGTGTCAACTGGCTTTTATAGTAAGTAATCTTGTCTCTTTTCCTGGTCATAGTCAACCCTCTCCACAACGCTCTCTGTTCAACTATTGATAAGCGGCAGGCAAAGTAGTGGTGCGAAATCTTAATTAAATCTGACCTAATCTTGGGCTGACTAATATGAGTTGGCTGTGGCCCCTGTAGAGTTTCTAATGACCTACAGTGTCAAACTCCCTGATCTCACTGCCTGGGCCTCATATGGAAGCCCAGAGGAGCTCTGCATGTGTGTAACTTATTCCACTATCCCACACACCACACACTCACTCGTCTGCAGACATATACTACTAAAGAGCATGTAGAAGGCTAGCAGCCTAGCTCAGGGTTTCCCTTTGTGCATGTTGGTTTTTGCTGTATCACTACACAGCTGGTTCAAATAATCCAAGCTTGATGATGAGTTGGTTGTTTTAATTAGCTGTGTAGTGCTAGGCAAAAAACTATGACATAACACATATGGAGTCATGTAGTAACCAAAAAAGTGTTAAACAATATTTGCCTTGATGACAGCTTTGCACACTCTTGGCATTCTCTTAATCAGCTTGAAATGCTTTTCCATCAGTCAGGAAGAGTTCCCAAATATGCTGATCACTTGTTGGCTGCTTTACCTTCACTGCGGTTCGACTCATCCCAAGCCATCTAAATTTGGTTGAGGTTGGAACCAAAAATCGCAAATTTGGACTCCAGACCCAAGGACAAATTTCCACTGGTCTAATGTCCATTGCTCATGTTTCTTGGCCCAAGCAAGTCTCTTCTTCTTAGTAGTGTCCTTTAGTAGTGGTTTCTTTGCAGCAATTCGACCATGAAGGCCTGATTCACACAGTCTCCTCTGAACAGTTGATGTTGAGATGTGTCTATTACTTTTATTTATTTTGGCTTCAATCTGAGGCTGGTAACTCGAATGATAGATAGATAGATAGATAGATAGATAGATAGATAGATAGATAGATAGATAGATAGATAGATAGATAGATAGATAGATAGATAGATAGATAGATAGATAGATAGATAGATAGATAGATAGATAGATAGATAGATACTTTATTGATCCCCGAGGGGGAAGAAATTTCCTCAAAATTAACTTTTCCTCTGCAGCAGAGGTATTTCTGGGTCTTCCATTCCTGTGGCGGTATATATATATATACAATTATATTTTGGGTGAAAATATTTCAAGAAAGATTGTGGAAATGTTTTACTTTATTACTTATTTATGTTTGATTACTAGCATAACTTGCCCCTTTATGTTGTTCAATTCAAAAGTAATTAATCTGCTAATCCAATTTTAAAATGTCTTAAATTTATATTTGGCTAATAGTAGCGTAATTGTTGGAATATTTGTTTTTCTCTTTAAAAAAGCAATAGAGCACAACTACCTTATTATGTGAGCCAACTTTGTTTACTTCCCTTTTCTTTTAAAACTGATGTTTGTACATCATAATTTCATCCAATGAGGATATGGTCATTTGCAACTTCATAGTTTAATGCAAAGTCATGTTCCAACGCTGATAGAGAAATCAGTACCTTCCGTCTTGGCCGGCCAAATTGCCAGCGGTCACCGTAATAGCAAACAAATGTGGGGGGCATGTTTTCTCTTCACCTACGTTCCTGACTGCATGTGCTGCCATAGAAATAGAATGAGTAGAACAGTGTCCCCATTCAAGTCAATGAATACATAATGGGTGGACTGGCATTGCAAGTGTAACTATAGGAGCAAAGCAGGAAGTAAAATATGTGCTTAAATATGTGTAGTGATTTTTTGATTCAACTCAACTGCCATTACAATAAATACATTCCATTGCATGAGCCACATCAGTTATCACCATTTGAATGAACATTATACATTACCATGGAAATTATTGCATCACAATACCAGGCAGCCATAGATGCGGTAAAGGACTCAATAGAACACAGACATTCCATTGACCAGATTGGCGCACATTCAACCAATCTGATCTAGCAAAGTGGATATTCATCAAATCCGTCATGATTTATTTATTATAACAGGCCCACAATCTGGTCACTTAAGTCCGATTTGGATATATTTGTGACTGCTAAATGCTAACTCCTGTTCGTATAAGCTGGTTGGCATAGCTAGTATACAGACATTGGTGGTGGTAGTCAAATTACTAAAAATAAATAAAATTGTAATGCAGTTGATTGGTAACGATGACATGAACATGTGTTGGGGTTGACATCCATACAAGCATTATACTCTGATTTTTACCTCAACATAGTGTGAAAACATAGTGTGAAATACCCATAAACAATAGCCTAAATGTGGGCTCATTTTACTGGGAGGCAATGAGGAGACTCAAGATCTTTTCCCCATGGCCCTTTCCCCCACGCATTTCCATGGCAATTACATTGTTTTGGTTGAGTTCAATTGACCTCTTTACCGCATCTATTGCAAGTGTACCCATGAGTTAACCAGTCAAATTGCCAGGGTTAGGTATTTTATTTTCATGACAGTCTTCATCCATAACCGTCGGTTATACGGTAATTGTTCCAGCCCAGGAGTCATGGAGTCTATCCACTGAAGCGGTTGCCACCATTGTTCCCCACTATCAAACATCCATTAGGATCCATGCCAGGTGTCTGTCAACTTTTGACACCACTAACAGGATACTCTGTGGAGGACTTGGCCAAAAGCAGAGTTTTGAAAGGCCTCCTTTGTGACACATTTTGGCATTTTGTTTAACTCTTCCTTACATTGTGATGCAATTCTAGTTCTCTCACTTAATGCTGTTTTTGTTACGTATCGGTTGGAAATACATTGTCAAGAGCACAAATAATAGGCTGTCTTTGGACCTCTGAATAAAGAAAGAGGAAAGAGCATGAATTTAAAACATGCAAGCATGTTGTAGGCAGTGAGAAAGGTATATGCCCCTGTGCTTTTTGCACTACATACAGGGAGGAGTTGGCAATGTCAAGGGACAAGGATTTGAGAGTCAAGTGTTCATGAATGAGAGTGTTGGTGGTCTGGGTGCAGCTGCCTTGAAAACAAATGGAAGAGATGGAAAGACAGCAAGGCTAGTGAGTCCAGTGGAAGCGCACGGCTCCTCACTTTTTCTTTAATCTCTTGAGGAAGGCTTGGCAGGAGCCCTGACTCCAGGCAGCTAAACCAGTAGCTCCCCTCGCTCTGTATGCAGCCAAGGTGCTGGAATGGCAACAACCCATTCATTGTGGAGGTAGAGGCAAAAGCTGTGGATCTCTCCTGTCTTTTTGGGAATGGGAGGGGGCATTTAACTGAAATTGTGAAGTAGAACAGAAAGGGGACACAGAGAGGGAGGGCAATAAAAACGAGAGAGCGAGAGGAAGGGAGGGAGGGAGAGAGAGTGGGGAGGGAGGGAGAGAGAGCGCTACCATGCCGAATGATTGAGGGAGGCGGAGAGGAAACAGAACTCCGTCAGATGAAATGAGGTGAAAATAATTCAGACATTAATCAACCCAGGGCAAAAAGAGGCTGTTCTTTTTCCCCCCTTTTTCTGTGGAACCGAAAGGAAAGGTGTGAATGAAGAACTCAGGAGTGGAAACGAGAGAACCACTGGGCACTATCAAACCATGTCAGAGTCCAACAGCAATGCAGCCTGTACAGCTGACCAGGTCAGTTTTTTTTACTCATTATTTTCATCTTGTGTCCTATTTGATACACAGATGTGATACCAATGATCTCTAGCAAAATGTTGTCATTTTGTCAGCTCGTGGAGAAAACTTTGGACAGTTAACTGTTTAAAAAAAAAAAAGGATTGGATTTTTTAGATTAGAGGGAGAGTGAGTTTATCCAAACTATCAAAGCAGCAATTGTGTGGAGCTGCCCGGACGACGGTACAAGGTCCTGAAAGAATTGAATGAATCAAGACGACCTATTGTCTGGACCGCCTTATTTTTCGGCGATCATTCAGGGGGTCTGTGACGACTCAATAGCCCCCATACCACGTGAGAAGGGGGATACAGCTCTTTAAAAACCAGACCACGTGTGGCCGGACTGAAAAGTTTTTATAACTAATTGCAGTGGGAAGTTCTGGTGGTGCTGGCTGAGGGGTGTGTGATAAAGTTTCTAAGGAAGTGGGCAGGCTAAATGTGTGAAAGAGTGACAGAGTGAGGGGAAAAGTGTCCTAAAAAGGGGGGTTGGCTCATATTTATGTTTTTCTCTCTTCCTTTGCCCCTCTCTTTAGTGGCCAAGGGACTTGTCAGTTAAACAATTCCACCAAAAGATTTGTTTAAAATAAAATATATAGATATCCGTTATGGCACTTTGTTCCTTGCCGATTTATGTGGAGCGCCAAGTCTTGTCACATCTTTTGGTTGGCCGCTGTGAAGACTGAGCAAGCTTCCTAGAGTTCAGTAGCAAACACAAAGAAACGGGCCGCTGAGATCATTGCACATACTTTAAAAGAAACATTTCTATGAAGATAAAAAAATGGGGTCGCTTGCGGTAGGTAAAGCTTAAATTTAGCACAATGTTTTCAGAGAAATATATGTTGATTGTACGTGTGTGTGTATGCCCCTGTTTGAAGTGTGTGTGTGTGTGTGTTTGTGTGTGCAAAGTTAATGTAATGTCAATTTGTTAGAGCCATGCATCTAAATGAATGTACTGTGCCGTAGTAGTGTAGGGGAACTTAAAGGGTTGACTAGTAGTCATCTAGATTTCTCATCTGTAGAACAATTCTTTATTTACAATGGAAAGAAAAATGTTGCTTGTTGCACCACAAAGTTGTCAAGCCAATATTGATTTGTATAACTCTCTTAAAAGGCTCATGGTCTGCTAGGTATAAGGCTTATCTATTTGGTGTAACTTAAGGCGGGGCTGTACTCATTGTATCTTTTATTTCTGCTTGACCTAGCTGATACTGAACATCAGATGCATTTATTTTTTGGTGTGTCCACAAACAATCCATTTTAGAACGTTGCATTTCCTATGCCCTGTTTGCAGACTACCTTCTTATCGTTCACTTCCTGTGAGCGCTTCGCCTCCCGTCGCCCCATTATTAGGATGGACACAGACTTGAGTGAAAGTCTTCTTATCTATGTAGGGTGCGAAACGGCCCTTGGTGCATGTGACAAAGGATGCAATCAATGTTTGTACAGCTATTTCCTTGAATGATGCGATGCCCCTCTGATTCAGTCCTGGTATGCGATGCTCTATTTAATGTTGTGTCTTTCAGAAAGTTCAGGTTTCCGGTAGCATTAACATCAGCTTATACCTGGTACTGTATGTGTTGGTCATTTATAGACATATCCCTAAAAGTTTATATAAACCACATGCCGTTTGATTGGTGAATTACATAGAAAGCCGTTGGTGATTTTGGGGCGTTTTATGATGAAGTCGTACTAAGAAGTCTCATTAAATAAGTTACTGTAGTTGTCAGAGGTGAACTGCTGCTGTACTGTGTCGACTGGTTTATCTGACAGGACGATGAGTCACAGAGGGAGCTCTAGGATCAGGTGCACCTGACACGGCAGACCCTTCAGACAGACAGACAGACAGACAGCGCCTTGTCGCTTTGTATAGGACAGCTACCTACCTACCGCACAGCCACACACCCCTGACTGACTATCATGTGTCATAAGTGACTTTCTCTGCACTGCATTATAAAAACACTTCATCTTTTTCAAGGGATATTTGTGGTCCTCTAAATACATTTTCTGTTTGAGGTCAAGTCCCATTTCCTTGTTCATAATGGAGCCGTGGTAGCCTACATGAATTCTCTACGGTAGTTTGACCCCACTGTTAGGAATACAATAGTCTAAGGTCATCTGTGATTGTAAAGCATGCTTGAGTAATAATTGAAGTAATAAGAACTTCAGAAGGATGTGGTAATTGCATGGTGGGCTAGTGTAGGCACCTCTGACTTAGTTTGACAGCCTTTCACAATGAGGAAAAATGTAATGGCACTCTAACGTCATCCCTTGGTTTCATAAAGACCGTTTGGCTTCATTTGATGGTGATATTGCTTGAAATCTGCTTGAAAATGTTGCCGGGGTCCAGAGTCATGATATGTTGTAGTTTGGGCATAGGCTCAACTTTTAAGATTTCTACATTGATTTTAATGTGAATTGTTGTTTAATCCTTCTGTATTTGTCTTTCTTTTTTCTTTACTGAATTGTAGTGGGCTGATGTTGTGCCTAGATATAGCCTAGATATCACTGACACATTAGTCTCTTTTAAATTGTCCGGACAGTTTTCGATCGGACAAAAACATATTGCAGTTGAAAACATAGCTTGGAATGATTGACCCAAATGATTTCACTATACATAAACAGCTTTACTAGATCATGACAGGCAGTGCCAGAAAGCTAATGAGGGCTGCAGAGTTAAAAAGCTGATATTTTTTCCCTTGGAGGCTTTGGAGCAGATTACTGTTGTTCCTAAATCTGGGTATGGCTCTGTTTATATTATTGTACTGCATATTTAACTTCAATACCCTGTAGAGCAGTTTGGCTGCAATGTTAGACTAATTCTGCAACACTTTAATAAGATTATTAACTCCTGTAAAACAAATCTTTCATTCCAACGTGTTCTTTCACCAATTGCTTCTTATTATAGCGGATAAATGGATGAATGAAGAGGATTCTCGGAAATGATGGGATTGATTTAAAAATACCAAGAGTACTATTTAGGCCTGGTTACTGTAAAAAATGACTTATGTTTTTGGTAAGCAATGGGTGTTTTAATTGGCTAATTTTGTGATTTTCACTTTTGAAACACATCCGACTCCAATTGAACATTAATTCCCCAATTTTTTTCCGGCCTATTTTCAGCTCTTCCATCTGGGTGCAGGTGGTGTTGAGGGCCAGTATATGGAGCGGAAGTCAGTGGTTGGAGTGTTTACACGCAGGGAGAGATCGAGGGCAGGCAACAGAGGGGCGAGTGCACAGACATATGTGTGCTCAGGGCCTCTGGCTCTCCCAGTGCTGTGGGCTCTGTCTCCAGCCATGCTGTGCTCCTGGACCCACAGCTGGCAGAGAGGAGAGGAGAGGAGAGGAGAGGAGAGGAGAGGAGAGGAGAGGAGAGGAGAGGAGAGGAGAGGAGAGGAGGCTAGCCCCACACTGCAGTACCACACAGCCTGGCTGGCTGGGTCCAGCCTGGCCGTGCTGCAGATAACTGTTGGGTGTTCTATACTCTCACTGCTGTATAGAAAATCTAATAATTCACTGCTATATTTCTATATGAATTTGGTCAGGTCTCCCAGAAAGTTACATATTGCAGCTTTAACTACCCGTGAATCATCTTAATGTGTGTAAAACCCCATACCACATACACTACATGTCCAAAGGTATGTGGACACCCCTTCAAATTAGTGCATTTGGCTATTTCAGCCACACCCATTGCTCACAGGTGTATAAAATCGAGTACACAGCCATGCAATCTCCACCGACAAACATTGGCAGTAGAATGGCCCGTACTGAAGATCTCAGTGACTTTCAACGTGGCACCGTCATAGGATGCCACCTTTCCAACAAGTCAGTTTTTAATATTTCTGCCCTGCTAGAGTTGCCCTGGTCAACTGTAAGTGCTGATATTGTGAAGTGGAAACATCTAGGAGCAACAACGGCTCAGCCACGAAGCGGTAGGCCACACAAACTCACAGAACGGGACCGCTGAGTGCTGAAGCGCGTAGTCTGTCCTTGTTTTGTTTTTAATCTAACCTTTATTTAACTAGGCAAGTCAGTTAAGAACAAATTCTTATTTACAATGACGGCCTACACCAGCCTAACGCGGATGATGCAGGGCCAATTGTGCGCCGCCCTATGGGACTCCCAATCCCGGTCCACTCACTACCGAGTTGCAAACTGCCTCTGGAAGCAGCGTCAGCACAAGAACTGTTCGTCGGGAGCTTCATGAAATGGGTTTCCATGGCTGAGCAGCTGCAGACAAGCCTAAGATTAGCATGCGCAATGCCAAGCATTGGCTGGAGTTGTGTAAACCTCGCCACCATTGGACTCTGGAGCAGTGGAAACTCGTTCTCTGGAGTGATGAGTCACGCTTCACCATCTGGCAGTCCGAAGGACGAATCTGGGTTTGGTGAATGCCAGGAGAACGCTACCTGCCCGAATGCATAGTGCCAACTGTAAAGTTTGGTGGAGGAGGAATACTGGTCTGGGGGTGTTCGGGCTAGGCGCCTTAGTTCCAGTAAAGGGAACTCTTAACGCTACAGCATACAATGACATTCTAGACGATTCTGTGCTTCCAACTTTGTGGCAACAGTTTGGAGAAGGCCCTTTCGTGTTTCAGCATGACAATGACCCCGTGCACAAAGCGAGGTCCATACAGAAATGGTTTGTTGAGATCGGTGTGGAAGAACTTCCTCAACCCCATCAAACACCTTTGGGATTAATTGGAACGCCGACTGCGAGCCATGCCTAATCGCCCAACATCAGTGCTCGACCTCACTAATGCTCTTGTGGCTGAATGGAAGCAAGTCCCCACAGCAATGTTCCAGCATCTAGTGGAAAAACTTCCCAGAAGAGTGGAGGCTGTTATAGTAGCAAAGGGGGGACCAACTCCATATTAATGCCCATATTTTAGAATTAGATGTTTGACGAGCATGTGTCCACAAACTTTTGGCCATGTAGTGTATATATGCAAATCCCCATATTTTACTCTAACAGTGAAGGACTCTTTTTTTAGTTAGTTACTTTTTTTGTGGAATATAACAGATTTTGTTTGAAAAGGCCATATGGCACTCCTTTTGTCTCCACTGGATGTTGTGAAGTGGATTCAGTTACTAGTTTGGTGTCATTCCATTCCAAGCATTGATGTTTTGAGTGGTTGATTAGCCTGGATGTCAGTGAGTGCATTTCCTCTGGATGACTTGCTGGCAAGGGGTCTGTGCTAGAAGTGCTATGGCTGCTGAGGACAGCTGCATGATGACAGGGGATTTATCACTCTTTACTCTGTTTACCACAAAGGACCGTCGTCAAAACATAGGTCTTTCTGATTAGATGGTCCAGTGCTTATTCAAATCCCGTATTTGGTGCAGACATTAAAGAACAAGGTTTAATAGGTTAAAGAGAAGCGTGTCAGTGTGTTAAGTTTGTGAGAGCAAGGTGTTTAGAAGGTTGGTTGTACGGCTCTGTTTCCTCAGGTCAGGTTCAGTGTGAATGGCCTAGGAACTTGATATAGAGTACCCTAGCATACAGTAAAGTCCCATGACTCCTCTATCACAGCGCAGTGTCTTGAGCTACAGTGCAGTGTTGTTAATGACATGACAGACCATGCCCTGGAGACATGGAGCACGGCTTGGAAGAAGCAAATTAGTCCTCAGATAGGGGACTGTCACGAATGGAAGGCAAAAGCATGGAAGGAGAAGCCTCCTCTCTCCACAAAACCTGCTTTTTATTTAGTTGAATGCTCATCTCTCTCAACTAAACATATTAAAAACAGATTGTGCAACACATCTAGGATGTAGTTGGCCGAAGATATTTTTGTCATTGGTGCAGATCTTGATAGGCCCAGCACACTCTAAAAGTTATGTTAGACTTCCAGTCATCTCATTGAGAAGTTCTCAATAAGTCAGCATAATTAGTCTAGTTGATTTACTTACCTGCATGATATTGTCTATTGGGTACTGGCTGAACAAAACCCAAAATAATATCTGTGGTTTTCTTTAAAATGATAAACTGGCCTCCCCCTGCTCCCAGCGTACTAAACCAGACCTCAGCCATGTGCGTGGTGATGGGAGGCTGTCAGGACCTGATGCTAACAGGCTTTGAAGATGTTTATGTCCTTCTAATCATACCATCTTACAGTATTGCATAACTTGTGTCTTTTCTTGTTTAAGGAGAGACAAAACTGGGCCAATTTATGTAATCCTGAAATTCTTGAGAGTACCGTTATAATGATGACGACTCTTTTAAATTGTCTCACCCTGCTTTTAATTTAATTGGTAAAGTCAGCCTTTAATTTTTTGTCAAATACTACTGTAAATGTAGTCTGCCTTGTCTGATGTCTACATTGTCAGTTTTCTGGAACAACATGGGATTTACTGTATGTTTAAAGTGTACTGTAGCTCAAAGCTATACAGTCAAATGATGACCAAAGAATAATGCTCATTCATGGTTGAGCAGTGTGGCTAGTTACATGTAGATAACTGCTTTGTCAACCGCGATGGAGTTCAAAGTATTGCTGGGTGAATTGTCATAAAAAGGAGTTCATGGTATTTTTGTCAGGGAGAGTGAGGAATGTATTTGGGGATGAGATGGGATAAGGTGTGTGTTTTGTCTATACTGTATGTGTGTGATTTAAAGTGTTCTCTAAGTGTGTGTGCAGTTGGTTCTCTGTGTGTGTGACTGGGGGAGTGAGGTGAAGGTGAACAGCTTGCTTTGGCCAATAGCTCCGCAGGCTGTCTCCCGCATCACTTAACGGCCATGCCCAGTGCACAGTAATTTAATTATCTAGTTAAGCGAACCGCGTGGCTGAAGCGAGACCTGGTTGTCTGCACAAATCAGCGCTGACCGTTTTTTTCTGTAGTAGTGTCTATAGCTCTCAGCCATGCAATCCGCTGTTTTATCTGTACAAATCCATCCAGTTATTGGATTTGAACACGATCCTATTAATGTTATGTGATTATTATAAGCCTATAGGTGGCTATAGAACCAGGGTCTCCAGAGACTAGCAGGAGTCTGACAACCCGAGACTTAACTACTAACATTGTCAACTGTCAAGCCAATTACTCATAGCTATTAATTAGCCTAATGCTGTCTTGCATTTTTAAATCAATCCCCCCCAAAAAAAATATTAGTCTGTCTATGCCTGAGCATTACCCAAAGCCTAATAGTCATTTTTTGACCAAGCAACTCTGTTGATGCCTTTGGAACATCTATTGTCATACACGTTAGTATGTGGTTCAATCTGGAAAAAGGGGAGGAATATAACCTACATTTCAAGACATTTTTATAATTTGGCCATTACTATGAATAAACACTCAACTGTTCTACATTCAAAATCAAATATTGTTGCACAAGGTAACAAGTGCCCAGCACTTGGAAACCACTCCTACTGTGCCCCAGACTCCACCTCACCCCTAGGCAAGGGTAGCTAGATGCAACATGGAGGCCTAGGTTATATTCACTAGGAACCAAAAAGAACCAAACAGAACAAAATGAGGAGGGACGTTTTCCATTTGGATTAAATGGTTCCCGTTGCAAAACGTTTTGGACTAATGATTACACCCCTGGTAGACCCTCCCTAAGTAGAAGTCAGATACTCAAGTTGCTCAGCCACTGACTGACTGACCCAAGTGGCTTTTGCATCAGTGCTGGGACGTCCATTGGGGTGTAAGGGGTATGTGAGCAACAGTTACCATGAAACTCTTAAAGTTAAGGCTATAAAAGTGCTTTTGGAATGTAGGCCTATTTTTTGGGATGTACTTGGATGCCATAAAAAAATCAGTGTATTGTATTTGTATTTACCAGTTCAGTTTTGTATTTTGAATCTAGTGTGGGCCTACAATTGATGCTGTTTATATCTCATTGGGATTCTTTTTTGTGTGATGGTTGGTTGGCAGACTACTTTCCTAATGTTTAGCATGTTGCACCTTTTTGTTTTCGAATTTGATGTGTTGCTTCTAATGATTTAATGTTTTTATATAAAAATGTGTAGTTAAATCAAAGACTTTTAAAGCACACTTTCTCAGATATTCTAAACAAAGTCCTTGTGTAACGACTGAAAGGGATGTTTTGCTGTCCATGATGTAGTATACAGTAGGATCAAGTCTTCCAGCCAGCTACCCAGGGGATCTTGATGTGATTGTGACTGTAAGCAGTGTTTTGAGTGATGTAACCCAGAGATGACCCCTGCTTCTGGGAGGCCATAAAAGCCCTCCATTTGCTGTGACTGGGCCCAATTTTCCCCTGTCTTTCCTGACAACTCACCATTACACTTAATTAATCAACCATGGAAAGTAGGTATTCACACCATGCCCAATGGGATCTGGAGGAATGTGGCCCTCCGCTAGCCGGGTGAGAAGCCATGGTCTCGGTTTCTTTAGTGGAATTACTTTCACCTCACATACATTTTATAATATGGCCATTGAGGACATTGAGGATCCAGGTCTATTTAATCACAGTTGAGTACAACTGAACCCACCCGTTTTTATTCCCAAGGTGAAGTTAGTTAGTTAGTTAGTTAGTTAGTTAGTTAGTTAGTTAGTTAGTTAGTTAGTTAGTTAGTTGGCTAGGGTATCTACGTGTGCTGGAATGCTGGAATGACTGTATTATTCACTCTTGGTTGACTTTGATTTGAAGTTTGATAACAAACTTGGCCTAGCTACATAAAGCCCAAATCACATGGGGAGACGTCGTCAACGGCATTTTTGTGCGGGAGTAGCAAGCATCAATTCACATACACTGCGTAGCTTATGCCAACGTAATTGTCAGGAAAATCCATAATAAACTGTTTTTATTCTCTTTAAATCAGAGTTCCTCTAGTTTTCCAGCCGTAGCTGGTCTACATTTTAAAAAGTGCTAACATCAATCCTTCCTTATATCCTTCTTTTCTTCTTATCTGTTTATTTAGGGATGTCCTCAGTGAAATACTGTTGGTTGGTGAGGATTGTCGAAAGCTTGCTAACCTAAAGTGGTGTCCTCTCTACGCTGCAAAGGCTCAATGTCTTGTCTTATGGTTGTCTTAGTGATGGTGAAACCATGTGATGGTGAGACTAAAGGCCTAATCTCAAGCCTTTTGATTGACCTCTGCAACTTTACTATAGGCCTTCATGCACAAAAATTAGTGCACTGACCAGGTTAAATGCAACTGTGATAGCATGTGTACTTAATGGGTTTGTGAGAAGGTTTTTAGTACTTCATTGTTTTGCGAGATGGTTTTTAGTACTTCATTGTTTTGCGAGATGGTTTTTAGTACTTCATTGTTTTGTGAGATGGTTTTTAGTACTTCATTGGTTTGTGAGATGGTTTTTTGTACTTCATTGGTTTGTGAGATGGTTTTTTGTACTTCATTGGTTTGTGATGTTTTGTAGTACTTCATTGATTTGTGAGATGGTTTTTAGTACTTTGTTGGTTTGTGAGATGGTTTTTTCAACACCTCTGCATAACTCTAGGTCAGCCAGTTAGCATATGACAAAAAATTATATATTTACAAGACTTATGCAAAGAGCTGGCTAAGAATCCATAAAACAAGATCTACTGTACATTGTGTGGCCTACAGTGCATTCGGAAAGTATTCAGAACCTTTTTTCCACATGTTGTTACTTTACAGCCTTTTTCTAAAATTGATTAAATAAAACATTTTCCTCATCAATATACACACAATACCCCTAATGACAAAGCAAAAACTGATTTTTTGAATATTTTGCAAATGTATTAAGTATAAAAACAGATACCTTATTTACCTAAGTATTATGACCCTTTGCTATGAGACTCAGAATTGAGCTCAGGTGCATCCTGTTTTCATTGGTCCTCCTTAAGATGTTTCAACAACTTGATTGGAATCCACCTGTGGTAAATTCAATTGGTTGGACATGATTTGGAAAGGCACACACCTGTCTATATAAGTTCCAACAGGTGACAGTGCATGTCAGAGCAAAAACCAAGCCATGAGGTCGAAGGAATTGTCCGTAGAGCTCCGAGACAGGATTGTGTCGAGGCACAGGTCTGGGGAAGGGTACCAAAACATTTCTGCAGCATTGAAGGTCCCCAAGAACACAGTGGCCTCTATCACTCTTAAATGGAAGAAGTTTGGAACCACCAAGACTCTTCCTGGAGCTGGCCGCCCGGCCAAACTGAGCATCATGCTGTGGGGATGTTTTCAGCGGCAGGGACGGAGCAAAGTACAGAGATCCTTGATGAAAACCTGGTCCATAGAGCACATAGCCAACACAACGCAGGAGTGGCTTCGGGAGAAGTCTCTGAATGTAATTGAGTGGCCTAGCCAGAGCCCGGACTTGAACCCGATCTAACATCTCTGGAGAGACCTGAAAATAGCTGTGCAGCGACGCACCACATCCAACCTGACAGAGCTTGAGAGGATCTGCAGAGAATGGGAGAAACTCCAAATACAGGTGTGCCAAGCTTGTAGCGTCAAACCCAAGAAGACTTGAGGCTCTGATCGCCAAAGGTGCTTCAATAAAGTACTGAGTAAAGGGTCTGAATACTTAATATGTGATATTTCAGTTTTAAATGTTTTAAGAAATGTGCCTGCATTTCTAAAAACCTGTTTTTGCTTTGTCATTATGAGGTATTGTGTGTAGATGGATGAGATGTATTTATTTTTTAATCCATTTTAGAATAAAGCTGTAACATAACAAAATGTGGAAAAGGTCAAGGGGTCTGATACTTTCTGAATGCACTGTACATACTGGCTGATTTGATGGTTTGTCAGTATTGTTCATTCGGTTATGGTCAGGACTCTACAGTCCCTAGTAATAGTGGTGGAACAGGAAGTAACTAGCTGTGTGAATCAGGTGCTGGGGTACATGTGCAGTGCAACGTGGAATTATGCAGTGCTGAGAAATCTCTCATACATAGTAGTGTAAAACTCTGTTTTGTTTTCGTTCTCAGTCTCCTCTTCTCTATACCCCCCCTTACTGATTTTGCATTAAATGAAAATGATTAAAATGTAGTTTATAGCCTACACTCAGTCATTTGGGCCAGTCCTTCGCATTGTTCTTGGCACAACAAAGTTTAGGCATGTGTCATGTCTCACTCTCAGGCAAGTAAGTCAAATGCTGCTCATCCAGCCTCAGTAGGCTACATGATGGCGTGTGATGGTTGCATGCCTGGTGAGGATGCAGGCAGGAGTTGGTCATTAAATGCAGCTCAACTGAAAATAACCGTGTGGCCCATATTCAGACCGACCCATTTCAGAGCTAGCCCAGTGGTCATGTCAGACCTACAACCTGAGTATATACAGTGCCCTTCCCTTATTCCACATTTTGTTACGTTGTTTTTGCTTTGTCATTATGGGGTATTGTGTGTAGATTGAAAAAAAAAAAAAAAAACTATTTTAATCAATTTTAGAATACGGCTGTAACATAACAAAATGTGGGAATACTGTATTTGCCCAAGTCTTAGCACTGAATGTGAATCGTGTTTCCATAGACTTTGAGCACACTCACCCTTTCTCCCTTGCATGATTCAAACGTCTGTCTGTTTCTCTCTCTCTCTGTCCCTCTCTGTCCCTCTCCCCATATCTCTCTCTCTCTCTGTCCCTCTCCCCCCTCTCTCTCTCTGTCTGCTCCCCCCTCTCTCTCTCTGTCTGCCCCCCCCTCTCTCTCTCTGTCTCTCTCTGTCCCCCTCTCTCTCTCTCTCTCTCTCTCTCTCTCTCTCTCTCTCTCTCTCTCTCTCTCTCTCTCTCTCTCTCTCTCTCTCTGTCTGTCCCTCTCCCCTCTCTCTCTCTCTCTCTCCCTCTCCCCTCTCTCTCTCTCTCTCTCTCTCTCTCTCTCTCTCTCTCTCTGTCTGTCCCTCTCCCCCCTCTCTCTCTATCTCTGTCCCCCTCTCTCTCTCTGTCCCTTCTCCCCTATCTGTCTCTCTCTCTCTCTCTCTGTCTGTCCCTCTACCCCCCCCCCCCCCCCCCCCCCCCTCTCTCTCTGTCCCTCGCCCCCTCCTTATTCTTTCCCTCTCTCTCTCTCATGGGGTGCACCTGTGTGCAGTGCGCTGGAAGTAGGCAGGCCAGGCAGGACATTGAGTTAGGCTAGGGCCGGGGCCACTGATTTGGAAGGGCCCCTCAGAGAGAAGGAGAGCGAGAGAGAGAGCGATAGAGAGAGAAGAGAATGCGTGCAGATTACGTAAAGGGCAGATGGGCCCAGCTGGGCGTGCGATCTGGATAGGATGGGAAGGGATGGGGCTGAGTGTGTATGTAATAGGTTGACATTTGGGGCACAGCCTAATAGCCAGGTCAGAGAGACAGCCTGGAGAGAGAATCGGAACAGATAGTGGAATGGACAGGAGAAACTATGTTATCTCTATTGTTGACCAATACTTATCCAATGTCTCATGCATGGAAGTCCTATCAGTGCTTGGTTAAGCCTATGCTGAGTTTGTTACTATAAGTGAACTATGAGTTGTGTCATGTGTTGACAAACTTGGCTTCTCACAGGTGGGAGAGCTGGAGGTGGGAGGCCATCCGGTCAGCAGGCCACATGTAGCAACCCAGTCCGTCTGTTGTGTTGTGTTGTGTTGTGTTATTGTGTGGGTTGGCTGGACTCTCATTCCACCCTGGGCCCTCTCAGCTGTACAGCTGCCCTCGCCTCACCTCGCACTGAGCAGGTGTGCTCCTCCTCCAGACTCTCAGCACTTAAAACACAAAAACCACACACACACACAGGCATCACACTGAGGAGAGCAGCCTCCACACACACACTGTCCCACGCACCCCCACAGGTGCACATGTCTCACAAACCAGCCAAAGATAACTAAAGGACATTTTGGCTGCAATAATGTTATTGATGTGTTGTTGTATTATTTATCTCCTCTTTAGTTTACAATTCAGCACAGAGGGGTTGGGGATTCTTGTGAAAAAGGTTCACTTTGTTTTTAAATGTAACATTTGGGCGCAACCAGACTCCAAACATCACTAGGGTGAAAAATATGGGATTTCTCTGTCGTTTTGTTTGTTAGTTTTTTTTGCTGATGAGTAAGTCGTCTGCCTGCGTGAGGCCGACTCTGCTGTGGGAAATGGCCCAGGGAGCTCAGCAAGCAGGCTCAGATGGTGCTGTTAGACCGTGTTTGTGTGCTCGTGCTTTCCATATCACTCTGACTGCACATAATGTCCACAGTGCACTCCAGGCCACACCGTAAGAGACACCGAAACCAAAAACCCACAGCAATCCAAACGTTTATCACATTCATGATTACTATAGTGTAACATTTACCTGAATGAGTTGTATTGAAAGTATGACATGTTAAAGAGTTATTGATGGTTCTGTGGCGCCATGGGAAGGAATATGTTGCTCTGGCTGTGCGAGTTAGCTAGAGTCAGATGAACGGTAGTGAACCTTTGGGGTTAGTGAGGAGGTCAGGTCAGAACAAGGACCATCTGACGCCAACAGATGGCGGGAAGAAACTTCAAATCAAGACCAAATGTTGATTTTGTGCACACAACAAACGGTTATTTCAGTTTAAATCAAGTTCACTCCGATGCGCCCACCTCGACTTCGGAGTTCTAACATGCAATTTAGAAGTAGGCCTATAACTGGACCAAAGGAAAGAAGTAATCTAGAATTAAATCATTTGTGCATTTTGCCATCTGCAGTTTTAGCCTCACTACTGGACATGCCACCAATACTTTTTGTTGGTGTTGGGCATCTACACTGCAGCATAGTGACTATTCACTAGTAGAGTAGCTTATTTCACACTGTCTTGCTGGTTTGTGTTCAATATTGGTGGAAAGTGCACCTCGGAACTGTACATTCAGCTAAATGTACATAGTTGACCGAATAGTCTTATTCGTTGAGTTGTGTCTCATTGAGTAAATCGCCTACCCACTCCAGCCTAGAGGTAGACTAAATACGGGTCTCCCTTAACGTACAAACATCTCTAACGTTCTTCTCTCTTTGTGTTCTAGAATGGAGCTGTTCCAGGGGAACCCGTGAAGACGGATAAGAACTCCAGGAGAGGGAACTGGGGGAACCAGATAGAGTTTATCCTCACCAGCGTGGGCTATGCCGTGGGCCTGGGAAACGTATGGCGGTTCCCCTACCTCTGCTACAGAAATGGAGGAGGTGCTTCTTCACACAACTCACTGATTATATAGTAGTAATGACAGCAATGCATTCTGGTTGATCCACAATACCTTTTGCAGTGTTTTGAGAAAGCAAGTTTACGTTCCTCACATTGTGTCCGATGGATACAAGTGATTCTTGGCTTCATTCCCACTCAATTCAAATGTCTTTAGTCTTCTATACATTTGGTCACCAGGGATCGCCATAGAAGGGCACACAGATGCAGTATCCTGTGCATTAGGTCACACAATCACATAGCTGAGTATAGAGCCAAGGGGACTGGTGTAGCTCAAGGCTCTGCAGTAATAACACCACAGTAGACTATCAGCTGGCTGAGGCCTGGGCTACATCCCAAAAATGCACCCTACTCCTGATATTGTGCACTACTTTTGAGGCCCATAGATAAAAAGTAGGCTCTGGTCAGAAGTAGTGCACTATAGGGAATAGGGTGCCATTTGTGTCGCAGATGGCCTGCTCCTCAACCCTTTAACCCATGATTTCAGACTACAGTCCCAGAGGACAGGTTATTCCCCAGACCCATTGGCCCCAGTAACCCCCCCCCCCCGTTAAACCAATCAAGCAGACCAGAGGGTTGCTGCCTGGTTTAGCATCACCTTCACCTCTTCTGGCTGGCATAAACATAAACATCACTGACCTTGCAATCTGACCACTCACTGCATTACGTTGCAGAAATAGGATATTGTCATGCGATGCCAACTTTTCTATTTGAGCCAGGCAATTTTTCTATTCTAGACACAAACATGACCTTACAATTGGACTACTCATTCACTGTGCATTACATAGCAGAAGTATGATATTGTCAATGTCATTGGAGGATAACTTTTGTATTTTTGAAAAATTGTTATATTCTAGAAACCTTAAAATTCATCCATCCACTCACTCACAGAGCATTAAGTAGAAGAAATAGGATATTGTCAAAGTATGGAATGCCAATTTTTCTGTATATAGATTTATTTTTTTTCATTTGAATGACCATTAGGTAAGCCATTGGTTGTGAGCAATAATAAACATATGCATACTCACAATAAGTACACGTGTAAAGATTTAAATAACACAAAGCTGAATTCTAATCAATTTTATACAAATGTTTTGGCTTTACTAACCTTTGACCTGTCCCTGTAGAGTTGACTGACCCACATGTTGTTGTTGTTGTTCTACAGGAGCCTTCATGTTCCCCTACTTCATAATGCTTGTGTTCTGTGGGATCCCCCTGTTCTTCCTGGAGCTCTCCTTCGGACAGTTCGCCAGCCAGGGATGCCTGGGGGTCTGGAGGATCAGCCCCATGTTCAAAGGTTAGCCAGTTAACAACCACTGCTGCCATTGGTCAGACATTTTCAAAGGCAAGCCAACAACCACTGCTGCCATTGGTGATTGGCATTACATCACTGCTATTGGTCAGTGGCATCCAACTAATCACTGACTGTATCTCATGGTTAGGAAACTGAAAGATGGAAAATAAATGGCAACATCTATTGTCTGCTTGGAATGAGTAACTTAAAAATGTAAAAAAGGTATTTTCAACATTAGAGAAAACCCACTCACCTGTTCAGCTCCTGGTATCATTCTAATGTTGTTTCTCCCTCACTAGGTGTGGGCTACGGGATGATGGTGGTGTCCACCTACATCGGTATCTACTATAACGTGGTGATCTGCATCGCCTTCTACTATTTCTTCTCCTCCATGACCAACCTGCTGCCGTGGACCTACTGCAACAACCCCTGGAACACGCCCACCTGCAATGGCGTGGTGACACCCACGGGCATCAACAACACCCTGGCCAACGTCACCCGCAGCCTGGTCACCGGGGCCGCCGGGGTCGCCGTGGAGGTGGTCAATAAGACCAAGAGGACCAGCCCCAGCGAGGAGTACTGGAAGTAAGGCCTAACCTGGAATCCCAAAATATCTTGTTCTAGATTAGGGCTGGTCCCATGGCAAAACTGAAAACACGAAGCAGACCACACTTTTTGGTCCTTTAAAAACCTGCTGTATGTAACATATTGTGTGCTATAGTTTGGAAAATGAATAAATGTGACTCTAGTTGACAACATAATGATGTTTGTTTCCAATATTAGGGCTGTTTTCCTAAAGAAGTTCATTTGTGTTTTGGTTTCTTGCCACGATACTAATGAGGATCGAGATACTCGTATCGTCCCGGCCCTATTCTAGATCTGTTGGGTGCTGGAATTAAGGCCTGAGTGTAGAGGTTTTCCTGAAGTCCTGGTTGGAGAATTCCAGATTTACTGCCTATTCCTTTCTGATTTGGGGAATTTCCAACCGGGATTTCTGTAAAACCTGGCAATTTTAGGAGTTATCGTAATTGTTCAACCCTACAGTACCTGAGTCGGTAGGTGTGGGCACGGCTGACTTACTCAGGTCTACTAGATTAAAGAGACTGGAGTGGATGCTGCAAGGGTTAATAAACACTATTACTCCTAGATACATGTATGTACAGTAACGCAGCACCTGACGTGTTTTGGAACATAAAGTATGTCTGACTATTGGTTAACAAAAGAGTATTTGTGTATCTCTGTAAAGCAATGTTTGAGATGCTAGTTGATTTAAGCAAGACTGCCAGGCAGGCATGTTTGACTTGCTAATCCGGGCCTACGATTAATTATCCAGCCTTCAACAAGCATTACTCATGGTTTACTGTGTCTGAAGTACACACCATTAGATGTCTAATATTTTTTCCTAGAAAATAATATTATCTGGATTCCTAGTGAATGGGGAGTAGTGTAACTGTTTTATGCCCCTAGCATTGGCCATTCAAAGGAAGCGGTGTGGTTGGTTAAGGACTTTATTAATGTTTTGTGCTTAGCTTTCTGTCCGGGGGGGTGCCGTCTCAGTCAGTATATCATGAAAGGACTCGTTGTTCCTGTCAACTGTCAGTAAAGATAATGTGTTGTATTGGCACCATGTTTTTTTAGGTAGTGCTGCTGCATTGAAATATGGGCTTTGCTCGTTGTAATGCCAGGGTACATACAAACAATGCTTCTTCTCCATCTTTCATGAATTAACGGATAGCCAGTATTTGTCCCTGCGGCACTGACTCTATATTCTAAATTTCTCTATCCAGACGTTGTTGTTGTGAATAGACACTGTGATAAAAATGTTTACCTTCCCCAGACACTACGTGCTGAAGATCTCAGACGACATCGGGAATTTCGGAGAAGTCCGTCTCCCTATTCTGGGATGTCTGGCTGTGTCCTGGGTGGTGGTCTTTCTCTGTCTCATCAGAGGAGTCAAGTCTTCAGGAAAGGTGAGCTTTCTTTCTTTCTTTCTTTCTTTCTTTCTTTCTTCCTCACCTCCAAATGTCATTGTTTGGGTCAGTAGTTTTTCATGGTCAAGTAACTTAGTCTATGAATAACTCCTGGTCATAGTGTATCATTGACACACATTAAGAGATCTTCTCACTCATTCTTCTCCTCTCGACGGTCCCCAGGTGGTGTACTTCACAGCGACGTTCCCCTACGTGGTGCTGACCATCCTCTTCATCAGAGGCATCACCCTGGAGGGAGCTGTCACCGGCATCAAGTACTACCTGACCCCACAGTGGCATAAGATCCTTGACGCCAAGGTGTGGATAATCGTATAGAAATAACATAGTTGTAATTCTATGCCATTACTGTAGTTAAGTACTACTTTATATGAGTTGTAAACAGTTACTGTTTATTACTCGTATAATAGCTCTGTAGCTCTTCATAGCATAACGTTATAGGCTTGTTGGCTTTCTCATAACACAGCTGTTGAAAGAGACTTGCTTGATAATCAGATGTAATATCCCTCAGATATGAAATAAGGGTGTTCTTCAGTGGTTGTATTGACACGTTTGTCTGTCCAGGTGTGGGGAGACGCTGCCTCTCAGATCTTCTACTCTCTGGGCTGTGCATGGGGAGGGCTCATCACTATGGCCTCCTACAACAAGTTCCACAACAACTGCTACAGGTACGCTCTCCCCTCCCTGTTTCCCCTTAAACTCTCCACTTTACTACCAAATAAACCCTGTGTGCGTCCCAAGTGGAACCCTATGGGCCCTGGTCAAAAGTAGTGCACTAGAAATGGAATAAAGTAACATTTAGGATGCATATTTCTGGGTCAAAAAGGGGCTTAGGTGGTGTGCGTGGCAATGGACATTTTTTGAGAATATTTTAGAGGTCCCCATCTTGGTGCTGTAGAGACATTTTAGCATTTTTAAGCCACATTTCCTGTTATTTTTATGCATTTTGCCATGGCTAATGCTGTGTACCCTTGCTCAAACATAATAACAAAATTAATTCTGCTAATTGGAGTTTTCTATTCTCTCTGACTGTCTAGCTTTTATTTTGGGGATTATTAGTTCTCAAAGATTAAATTATTTATAAATATATATGTACAATATATTTTATACATACTTTATATCTGTTTTAGTCTTAAGTTTACACTTCAAGCGTTTTTCAATCCCGAAAATGTATAAAATAAAAAATAAAAACACTGTTTGGATTTAGGCGACCGAAAAAAATGCTTCGGCGGCCTGCCCAGGGATTACAATGGCAGAAAAATCCCTGGAGTTGTGTAAGCGGTTACACTGCAGTAGTTCTTCGTGCTCAGTTGGAGTGAATCAGGAAGGGTCTTTGTTGCCTCTCTGGGTGCGATCACGCTACAGTGTCAGCAGAGATTAACAGAAATGGTGCAGAATGGACGAGGGCAGCTACAAATTGCAAAAATTGATGGAGTATGTTGTGATGGTGTGCACTGCATGCCACTGTATTGTACTGTACTGTAGGTGGAGGACAGAGACAGCACACTGAGAGAGTGAAGGAGACAAAATTATGGCATTTTTTGACTGCTGTTAAACCTGCTGTTGCATTGTCAACTTTGTAGTTTGCAGTAGTCCAATTCAAAACTCCCATGGAAAATAGAAGAGGTTTCTCTTCTCTATAGCACCACCATGTGGTTGAAGGTTGGAAGTGATGGACACTGTACTATAAATCAGGGGTTTTTAAACTCTTTCAGCCTGGGACCCAAATTAGAAATTCTGTGTTTTCCTGGGACCCAAGTTTAGGCAAATATGCAACTATACATGAATATCAGTACATTTAATTTATCCTATGCAAATAATTGAATTGCCCAAATGTAACATAGACAGAAACAAATAACAAATAACAATTAAATGAAATACTCATATAAATATATATTTGTTTATTTTTCCCCATTTAAAAAAACACTCTTACATATCTGTCTAGGTTAGAACTGTTGCTGTTATAATTCAATAAATCGCTTTCATTCTGAACTGTAATAAACTGATGTATAACAGAACACACACACATATACACACACAGGCTTTTTGATAGTGCAACCCTAAGTAACAGAGTACAGATGGAAAAATTAACAGGCCTATTGTGCATCTTACTGTAGAAATGATTGTTGAAAGAAAGTCTAGGTTGGAACTGTTTGCTGTTAAAATACAATACATCTTTTTTTATTCTGAACTGGAATAAACTGATTTATCACATCACACAGATATAGACCAGAAAAAAAGACATACAGTCCAAATCAGAGGTGTGTGGCTGGTTGAAGTTTTCAACAAGCATGGCTATTCTGGGCTCAGCTTTTGACAGTGCAACACTGAGGTCATGCTCAGCATTAAGACTGTTTATGTACTTGTTTTTTAAGTATGACAGAGTTGAGAACCCTGACTTGCACAGCTATGTAGTGCCAAACTGGTTCAGAACGTCTACTGCTTTCTCAGTCAGGCAGGAGACCGCTTCCTCCTGCTGTAGATGAGGAACCCAGAACTGTGAGAGTGTGTTTGCCTCAAAAAGCATCTTACTTCAATCAGTTTATTCCAGTTCAGAATACAAAATATTACTCACAGCAACAGTTCCAACCTGGACTTGTTTTCAACAATAATTTCTACAGTAAGATGTACAGTAGGCCTGATCATTTTCATCTTCATCTGTATTTAGGGGTTGTACTATCAATAGCTAGCTAGCTTGATTTGGCTAACGTTAGCTGTTAGCTTTGTACAAGGCCAGGGGATTGTTTATTTCTGCTTATCATCACCTGTTATAAAATGACAACGTTGCCTTGTTAACGGACTTACTTTTCCACTGTCGAAGCACTGTTTCCTGAAGCATTCTGCCCTGTTCTGAAAGAACTCCCTGGGTTTAGCATCATTCTGTGGATGTTTGGTCTTTTCGTTGTATTAATTTGTTAGTTTTGAGAGACTCATTACTAAGCACAAAACACATTGTGGGCGCTCCTAGTTATTTCTCAAAGTTTGAATGAGAGAGAAACTCATCGCTGTATTTGCGTTTGATGACGATTGAGCTCAGTCAGAACTTGTGGCTATCATGAGTCCATTTGATGACAGCGATGAGTGATGGCGAGTGGGACAAGTCAGTGGCTAACAGCGCATCATCCTGCTGCTGAACAACAGTGCTGCAGCATCTGGGTCGCGGAGTGATCTTCAAGAACAAAAAAATATGCGTTAAAAACCGCGAAGCACACGGGCATCTCCCTCTCCCACTACCGCAGCTGCCAAACTGAGCATAGACCGCTGCCAAGCAGAGAGCGCACTGAACAGAGAGCGCCGTTGCACTTGGCCAAAATCAATTATTGTAATGAATGAAATAATTATACATTTTCTTTGACACGACCCATACTTTAAGAATGGCTGCAATATACATCAATGATAGTGCAGTATGTAGTGTAACTAACAAACCCACCAATTGTAAGATAGCTGGAAACATATTTATCACCTCTTTCTCTCTCTCTCATATTTAGGAAGTATCATGATTTTTGATTATGCGATTAAGATTCAGACTGTTTAGTATGAACTTGAACTGGAAATATGTATGAGGGTGAGATGCACCGATTGCCTCTTAATGGACTGATAAACATAATTCTGGTTAATGCAATATACTAATAACCTTCTCTTCCTGTTTTCTCTACTGTGATTGGTCGCCCATACAGGGACAGCATCATCATCAGCATCACCAACTGTGCGACCAGCGTGTATGCAGGCTTCGTCATCTTCTCCATCCTGGGCTTCATGGCCCACCACCTGAACGTGGATGTATCTGAGGTGGCCGACCACGGCCCCGGGCTGGCCTTCGTGGCCTACCCAGAGGCTCTCACTCTGCTGCCCATCTCCCCCCTCTGGTCCCTGCTCTTCTTCTTCATGCTCATCCTGTTGGGCCTGGGGACGCAGGTGAGTCAGTCAACCACCATGACAGTCGGTCAACCTCCGTGTCCCAAATGGCACCCTATTCCCCTAGGGCTCTGGTCAAAAGTAGTGCACTGTGTAGCTTCTTACTTTTTAAAGCTGGAATCCGTAATGGTGAAACTGCCACATCCGTTTTGTGATATTACAACAACAAAGAAGTCACTGCAAACAACTAACACTGTTTTTTCCCCTCTGACATCATTACACGCGCGATAAAACAGCAGAAAATGCGTTGTGCGACGCTCCTCACCTCCGCTTCGTCAACAAAACAAAAACAATAACAACGGTGGTGTGGCGGACAGTGGCGCTGTTTCCCGTACTGCAGCATCCATCTTTAAGGGCTGCATGACAGCAAATGTGACCGAACGTAGTCAACGGGGCTCAACTTGACACATGTTGACTCTGGAGATTATTTTTTTTTTATGTTGGAGAAAGTGGGTTTTTGAGAGAAGTCGATATAGAAGTCAATGCTGAGCGTTGACCTGTCAATATGTGTCCCGGTGTGCAGTTCTGCCTGCTGGAGACCCTGGTGACGGCCATCGTGGATGAGATCGGTACTGAATGGATCATTAGGAACAAGACGGTGGTCACAGGAGGAGTGGCTATAGTGGGCTTCCTGCTGGGGGTGCCGCTCACCACACAGGTATTGGACAGAAGATGTTTACACCCACACACACACACACATACACACATAAACACACACTTAATTATCCAGATGTATACTGATGTGTTCTCCACCTGTGCTCTCATGTCTTTAGGCTGGGATCTACTGGCTGCTGCTCATGGATAACTACGCTGCTAGTTTCTCTCTGGTTATCATCTCCTGCATCATGTGCGTCTGCATCATGTATGTCTATGGTGAGTCCAGCTGTCTCTCCTCGATTTATAAATGCCTATTGTCCACAATGCTCTGCCAAGGCTATTGGTGAAAGCTAATAAGACTGACTGGAACAAAATGACTGACAACATGTTTGTGTTCAGGACACAAGAAATACTTCAAGGATGTTGAGATGATGCTGGGTTTCCCCCCTCCCATCTTCTTCCGGGTCTGCTGGAGATTTGTGTCGCCCATAATCATATCCGTAAGAGCATCTCATCAGCCTCCTCCCCAGTAGCTACCACCCAGTGCTTCCTTGTTGACCTTGTTGTTTTAGAGGCTTGACCTGCTCTGCATTCCATTACACTTGTCTAATCCTTGCTAATCCACATGGCTCAACAATACCAGAATGACCTAGGACACACGCACACAAGTGATCGATGAAGATATGCACTGTATGAGGATTGAAATAGGGTATATTCTGTTAAAAGTAATTACTTGACCCTGATCATCTCCTCTCCTCTCTTTGAATTTGCAGTTCATCCTGATCTTCACAGTGATCCAGTACAAGCCCATCACCTACAACGACTACGTGTATCCCGGCTGGTCCCTAGCCATCGGCTTCCTTATGGCCATGTCCTCAGTCACATGTATACCCATCTATGCTCTTTACAAGATCTCCAGGTCTGAGGGAACCACATTTTTAGAGGTAAAATCCACAAGATCTCTGTTTAGAGCTCTGTCTGTCTTTAGTGTTGGATCTAGTAGTGGAAGTGTTTTAGTTTTTTCTGTAAAATGGCACATGTTGCCGAAGGTCTTTGAACGGAAAGAAATGAAGGATAGAAAAAGAGAACCCGATTGGTGTTATGTTATTCCATAACTTGCATTACATAACTTTCTCAACTTCTTTACCTGCCTCTAATTAGCAATAAAAAAAAATAAACCTGTGTCCCTCCCATCACATTGACCTTTGACCCTTTGCCCCTTACAGCGGTTGAAGAATTCGTGCAAGGCGGACATAAAGTGGGGCCCGGCCCTGAGTGAGCACCGGATAGGCCACTACGCCGCCCCAGGCTCAGAGGGGGAAGTGGAGGTGCGTCCCCTGAAAGAGGAGCTGAAGGAGAAGGAGGATGAGAAGAGGGACGAGATCAGCCTCACCATCCAGGGCAGCAACGGCTCCACAGCACACAAAACTACCCCCAGCGCATAGAGGCCTCCCTTGGGCCAGCCCCAGCTCCCCACCCAACCGCCCCTCACTCTTTCCCACCGCACCGTGGGGGAGAACCCGCTCGCTGGAGACCTTTACATATTGTAAGGGCTTATTATTTCTAACCTCTAGAGAAATTGGTCGTCATCCAAAAGAGTTTTACTTCTTGTTTCAACATAATTTCATAATGCAGTCTCTTGTAAACATTTGATTTGTTCTATTCTTCATGTTATGCAGGAGTTGAAATACACACCGTGTATCACAATAGGGGAGGGACAACATTTTTCTTCATCTGTAATGAAATCCACTCGGAATTGGCAACTTTTCTAGCGACAGTGCTGGCGGTTTTAAAGCTGGAGACCAAAATGTTCTTCGGGTCAGTGTAGACACGCGACACCGCTCTAGGGACTGTTCCTTCCATCTGTTGTGTTATCTACCGTAGAGCTTTTGGCTCTCAGTACCCTCTAATACACTATAGTCTCCACTACTCAAGACTGTTACGTATTTTGCTTTAGGGTTACCCAGAACAAATCATACTGGAGTAAGCCAATGGCTATTTAGCTACCCCTAAATATTTCATTTTAAGTACACAGTAAAGCCATTGTACTTCCAATGTTGGCAAACAAATAACATGAATTACAGCACCAACTCCCCACACACACACAGAGAATGTTGGTCTCCAGCTTTCTGAACAGCTACCCTGACTGAAGCCCATGATTTTCCGATGCCCATTCTCAGGGTCCCAAAACGATTAACTACTTACTGAACATGTTCAATACCTGAGTACATTTTCTTTGATTATGGTAGGCTTTACATAAGAGAGGGAGCTAAGAAAAAGACAACCATAACATGTTCACGCACAAAAACGAATGGGTGGACGGATGCAACTCATACTTAAAGTACAATAAAGTGCCATCTCTCTTTTAGTCTTCCAGGTATTTCCGTGGGAAATGCATCTCAAGATGTGGCATCTCACTTGTGAAGAGAACGTTTAATAGACGACAGAAGCAGCTACCAATGTAGGATCTTAATTCGACCAGTTTCTAACAGCAGGGAAAAAAGAAATGCCGCAACAGGGTGATCAAATGAAGATCCTACTTCTGTAGCATAACGAGGAGGGAGGACACGGTGGTGTTGCGTCATAGCCTCTGTTATTCACTATTAGGAATTGCTCCAAGGCATGTCACCAAAAACATGTTAAACATGCATGAACTTTAATATCTCGGTGGCATAGCTGGAGTATGTGTGTCTTTGTTCACTTTTTCAAAACGGAGAGACTTGCATCAGCAGGTGTCTTTGCAGAGGAAAGTTAGTGTATTTACAGGCGTTTTAAAGCTCTGAGCCAAGTAGTGGTGTGATTGGATGTGGAAACAGGAAGGAGAGGTGAGAGAGGCCAAGAATAATAAAAAAAATCAGTTACTGAATTAGGTAGTTTATATGTAGATGTATAGTATCGTTCTGTCAATAGAATTATCTTATTTTATCATTATTGTAAAGTAACATAGTAAATAATTATAAGGAAAACATGTTTATTTTGTAAAGAAGTATCTTAAGAAATAATAGTAATGTTTACCATTCCTCATCCATGACTTGATTTTTATTGGTAATTGATTTATTTTAGGGGGTTGGAGTGGGAGGGAGATGTATTTCAGTCACTTTGTGACAGGATGCTGTGGGGTTGGGTTCAGGGTGGGAGTAGTGCTCGCACAGATTGCTGGAATTGGCAATTGTCAAGAAGTCCCATCTCTCCATCCAATTCAATGCGTCTCCGCTCTGTGTTGCAGTGAGGCAAAGACCTGTCTGTGGTAACATTGTGAATCCACTTGGGTCCTTGCCTGGCCTGCACTGATGGAGAGGTAGTCTGGCAATGCAGCTGCTAAAGTGCTAGAGCATCTTTTTTATTTCTTCTTTAACCAGTACGTCACTGTATATAATATTCAACATCTTTGTCTGACTGCATAAGTCCAGTTTCTGCTGTCGTATATATGACTATGGGTTGTTCTCCTTCCATTTTACTTCAGTTTCACTGTGTTAAAAGTGTCATGACAGTTAGCTATGCAGACACTCAGAGGTGTAGGTAGTTAGTTAGTGGTTAGTCTTTGGTTCCAATTGGCCTCTTATTGCCTATGTAGGGCACTAGGGCTCTGGTCAAAAGTAGTGCACTATAAAGGGAATAGAGTGCCATTTGGGACGTACCCAAAGTCGTGGGTTATTTGAACTAAAACAAAAAGCACACCAGTAGGTTAGTTGCAGCCCAACACACTCAAGCTTTACTTCAGATGAAAAAAGACTAGTGTGTTCTCCTATGATGCTGACAGAAGCACAGTACGGCCACACTAATCAACCTGTGGTCCTGGAATGGCAATAGCACAGGATATTAATAATGATGGTGGTTTTAACTGATGTGTTCTATACAATATAGATACATATCATTTTGATAATAAGGAGTTTACAGCAGGTGTAAATGGTTGAGCTAAAGTGGGTTAGTATATAATGGCTCCGATGACAGGAATTGATAACAGAATGAAATTATGTATGATTATTCTAGACATGCCGGCTCAGGTCAGGTTGCCCCTGGATACATCCAGGAAGTCCTCTAGGACTTATTTCTTCTTCATCCTGTTAGTGTTAGACTGTTGACTTGTAGTCCTCTTCTTTATTAGCTACATCAGCTAGTAAGTTAAGGATAACCACCATGATATTGCAACCCTTTATCAGATACTTGTACAGTCATGTAAAAAAAAAAAGGAAAAAAAAAGAAAACGGAACTGGTGTTTATTCGTTTTTATTTGGGGGTAGGCGTGGTATTTTTTTTCTTGTAGTAAAGGTAGCCGATGTTAAGTGGAATATGTTTTTGTGAGTAGTCGATACCTTACTGCTGAGTACTGTTCTTAGATCAGGATAGTGTGAGTAGTCGATACCTTACTGCTGAGTACTGTTCTTAGATCAGGATAGTGTCAGTATTGATGTCATGTAATTCTAATCAATCAGTAACTATAAATTATGTCATGTAACAAAACACAATCTACCTTTTAAGAGATCTTTTGTTTTTGTACTAAAAAAAATATATATTTTATTGTCAAGATTTAATCATCAATGTTCGGTGACACTACCTTTATCTTGTTCTAAAAGCCAGCTGATATCAAAAGTATTGCCAAACAAAAGCTTGGGTTGAAACTTGAAAATCAAAGGAATGCATTTTACAGTATGTTCTGTTGGAGGTACATGACATGTCTGCAGCTACATGACTGCTGGGGAAAGTATATAATAACTGTGTTAATCCATTTTACATAGTAATAATGGCAACAGTATTAAGCCAACACCGTGATACTATACTGCAGCGACATCCATTTACAATATAGCGACTGTTCTGTAAATTCCTTGGTGTAAACAGACTGGCCTTTTCAATTTGGTGGAGTATTTTACATGTGCATATGTGTCAAAAAAAATCAAGAAATCAAACACCAAAATCAGTAACATTATAACTGCAATAAATATCTAACAATATAAATATCAATGTATTGGAGAAGTGTTTTAAAATCTAAACTAATTGGACAACAAAGGAATGGGTTCAACCAAATGTAAGAAAGGGTGACTTTGTTTTCTTCCTTTTTTGCACTGGGATTATTATTTCATTAACTTTGCATTTTATCATTTGGTGACATCCTTCCTTTAAAATTAATATAAGCGGGTAGTGTAAAATGTGCACTCAAGGACACATTAGATGAATATTCATATTTTTTGGACATTGTATAGAAAATCATTGTTCATCTCATATTGAAATCGCTGTAGTAAGTCTTCTATATATGGGATGTAAGAAATTAAGACTTACCAACTCTGAAAACTGATAGTCGGCCTCTACTGTACTAAATCTGTGATTTATCTCCTCTGATTCGCTACTACGATCACAGAGGAGATCTCTTGAATTGCTTACTCATAAACATATTTTTATGCGTTTTTTTTCCCAGCACTTTAAATCAAGTCATTTTGTGTTTATAACATATCTAACAATACACATTTCCATTTTGAAATAAGGCCTTTACAGGGGTCTGCACAGAGAAAACACCATGCTATGCCAATGTAAATTCTATCATAGTGGAGAATAAAGCACAAATTAAATAAACACAGTACTGGTACTTTCTCATATATATATCTAACCATGTCTCTTGAACCTTAGGGCCAAAATCTGTTGAATTGTCTTAGTCATGTCAGCTGTATATCGTAAACTGTTCCATTACAAATGGTAAATAAAATCTATTTTAAAGATCACTCATGTGTGGTTTATGTTCCATTCTATGTTTTTCTATTTCTGAACAGGCTATGGCTTTTGTTAGATGGGAGAAAGCAGATCAGTAATTAAACATGCATTACAGGCATATGAACATTTTATTTATCCAAATACAGTCAAATGGTTAGGTAGATAAAACTTGAATAATTTCAAAAGCATCCAACCATAATGTGTCTTGTGTTCACTTTCAGGTCTTCTATCAGTCTCTTTGAAATGACCATATAACATCCCTGTGTCTCTTGGCAGAAGACTAGGGTTATGGTTTGCACTCATTCTTTACATTAAAGATATTACGACATCCCTTTTACAAGTATGAGTATTGAGCTCTGATGAGACACTTGTATCCTTTTAGGACCAGGTTCTGCAGGTAGAACATACATGACAGTATCAGAGGCTCACTATCCTGTTCTGTTCACGAGGAGCTAACCAGGCTGTCCCCCTGCTGCGGCAGACACAGGCGCCTGGCCCCACTCTGCCCTCTATTGGCTGGCCTCTGCACTGCGGGGGGAGCAGGCTGGAGCATGCTTACGGGGCTCATCTGCTCACAACTCCCTTTGCTCTCCGGAGGCTGTGTGGAGGAGCCTAGAGGACGGTGTTCACCAGGGAACAACAAGGGCCAGCTGTTCACTGAGTCTGACCATGAGTCATCATGTCTTTGAGCTCCCTCAATCACAGTCACAAGTTGACCACTACGCCTGCAAGTTCTGCCCTTTATTCTCTGTTCTGAGGCAGGGTTGAGGTAGGATCCATGGGTGGTTACTGTACTAGCAGAGGGGACCAGGGGTGGTAGGTAGCTGTCCCTGTCTTGAGTGGTGGTGGTGGGTTCTCTGTTGCAGGGGTGGGAAGCCTCAGATCTCTGGCTGTGAGTCCTTGGATGTTTATGTTCAGAGGGTTGGAGAGGGCTGGGTTCTCTGGTGTTGGGTGAGCTGCATGGCTGGCCTCTCATCCTGTCTAATGGAGGAGTCCTGCTTGCTAAAGGTGCTAATAGTGGTGGACTGGGCCTGGTATGTAGAGGATGGCGTCTGGGGGTCACCATAGGGGTCAAGTGTCTCTGTATCTCATCCGCAGACAAACCTGTCCATCCTATTGACCTGATAACAGAAACACTGTCATTAACACCTTTCATGACAGCAAAGATTACCTAGGTTGCGATTAGTGGACTTAGATACTTTAAGATAAGTGATGACCTTGTGCAAGATCATATCAGATCTGCGCTAGCCGACACATGCATAGCGGTTGTTTTGGTGGTGTCGGAGGTGGCACTGCGTTTGAGCTCTCAAATCCATAAGCGGCTCCCGCCATTATACCTAGAGCGGACATTACCATTGAGTGTGCAAAGCTGTCGAGGCAAAGGGTGGCTACAAATATAAAATATATGTTAATTTGTTTAACACTTTTTTGGTTACTACATGATTCCATATGTGTTATTTCATAGTGTTGATGTCTTCACTATTATTCTACAATGTAGAAAATAGTACAATTAAAGAAAACCCTTGAATGAGTAGGTGTGTCCAAACTTTTGACTGGTACTGAATATAGCCTACACTTTCTCATTCTAAACTTCTAACATGAGTGGAACGGGTGTGGCTTCGAGACGATGACCGCAAGAGCAGCTGCTCACCAATTTGACGACTCCAACGCAGTTCCACCTCCGACACAGCTATGCGGGAGTCTGCTATCGCTGGTTAACCCTTGATCTGAATGAATTTAGGCCCTTGTCTGGGAAGTATGCATGCTTTCCTTATCAGACAAATAATCAAAACAGATCTAGTGACATGCTTTGGGCTTGACAGCAGAAAGCCCCTGCAAGCCTGTAAATCCACAGAACAAAGATAAAAGCGGTAAAACAGATATTTTGGATCTGTTAGAAATGAGAGCATAGAGCAGACTAGAGGCCAACCTGGATCTGCTCTGCAGGATTGTTTCCACAGGGGAGGAGGAGGGACAGTAGGTGAGGCTGAAGCTCTGCCTCTTCAAATCCATCTGGATGACTCTCCTCTCATCCTTCAGCTCTGCAAATCGACCCACACCAGGAGAAAATCACTCATACACGTTTCTACAACACTATTCTGCAGCAGTCAGGCAGATTGGAAATGGTGAGAAGACTGACAGTCTGGCCGGCCTGTTTGAAATAAGCGCCAGGACCCAAAGCCCAAGATAACGGAACATTGAGAGGTTATACCTGTTGACGGAGTGATGAAGTTCAACGGAACATTTCTAAAGTGAAATCTATTGACCATTATCTTTTTCCCCCGATTATCTGTGTACAATGTTTTTCAATATTTGTAGCAGACAAATATAAATAATTTTTGCAACAATGAACCACTAGATGGTAGCGAGGCTTAATTTATCTGATTTTGTAGGCAAACATGTCAGGAGTCAGTCCTTTAGACCACTTTACTTTTTCCACATTTTGTTACGGTACAGCCTTATTCTAAAATGTATTAAATACCTTTTTTTCCTCATCAATCTACACACAATACCTAGATGACAAACCGAAAACAGAAATCTTTGCAAATAAATATAAAAAGCAGAAATACCTTATTTACATAAGTATTCAGAACCTTTGCTATGAGACTCATTATTGAGCTCAGGTGCATCCTGTTTCCATTGATCAACCTTGAGATGTTTCTACAACTTGATTGGAGTCCACCTGTGGTAAATTCAATTGATTGGACATGATTTGGAAAGGCACACACCTGTCTATATAAGTTCCCACAGTTGACAGTGCATGTCAGAGCAAAATCCAAGCCATGAGGTCGAAGAAATTGTCAGAGGCAGGATTATGTTGAGGGAAGGGTACCAAAAAATGTCTGCAGCATTGAAGGTTCCATGAATACAGTGGCCTCAATCATTCTTAAATGGAAGAAGTTTGGAACCGGCCAAACTGAGCAATCAGGTGAGAAGGGCCTCTGTCAGGGAGGTGACCAAGAACCCGATGGTCACTATGACAGAGCTATAGAGTTCCTCTGTGGAGATGGGAGAACCAACTTTGCAGCACTCTACCAATCAGGCCTTTATGGTAGAGTGGCCAGACAGAAGCCACTCCTCAGTAAAAGGCACATGACAGCCCGCATGGAGTTTGCCAAAAGGAACCTAAAGACTATCAGACCATGAGAAACAAGATTCTCTGGTCTGATGAAACCAAGATCTAAATCTTTGGCCTGAATGCTAAGTGTCACACCTGGAGGAAACCTTCCACCATCCTTACAGTGAAGCATGGTAGTGGCAGAATCATGTTGTGGGGATGTTTTTCAGCGGAAGGGACTGGGAGACCAGTCAGGATCGAGGGAAAGAAGAACGGAGCAAAGTACAGAGAGATCCTTGATGAGAACCTGCTCCAGAGTGCTCAGGACCTCAGACTGGGGCGAAGGTTCACCTTCCAACAGGACAACAACCCTAAGCACACAGCCAAGACAACGCAGGAGTGACTTCAGGACAAGTCTCTGAATGTCCTTAAGTGGCCCAGCCAGAGCCCGGACTTGAACCCAATAGAACATCTCTGGAGAGACCTGAAAATAGCTGTGCAGCAACACTCCTAATCCAACCTGACAGAGCATGTGATGATCTGCAGAGAAGAATGGGGAAAAACTCCCCAAATACAGGTGTGCCAAGCTTGTAGTGTCATACCCAAGAAGACGCGAGGCTATAATCGCTGCAACAAAGTACTGAGTAAAGGGTCTAAATACTTTCCGTTTTATTTATTTTTTATAAATTTGCAAAAATGTCTAAAAACTTGTTTTTGCTTTGTCATTATGGGGTATTGTGTGTAGATTAATGAGGGGTAAAAACGATTTAATCCATGTTAGAATAAGGTTGTAATGTAACAAAATGTGTAAAAAGTTAAGGGGTCTGAATACTTTCTGAATGCACTGTATGTCAGGTCAATACAATAAGAAAAAAAAGCAACCAACTATGTTTTTGGTCCGTGTTTTTTAGAAAGTGTGCATTGCATAAATGCATGTAGTTCTGTCCTTGTTATGTACTTGTCTATTAAATGTTCTGTATTATGTCACGTTTTGTGTTTTGTGTGGACCACAGGAAGAGTAACTGCTGCTTTTGCACTAGCTAATGAAGATCATAATAAAATACTAAATGTCAAAAGACACATGTTAACAATTTATTTGCCTGGCTACCCAGACTCCTTGCTGCAGCCAAACACTACCTCACGCCCGGACTAATAGTTTATTCTCCACAATGAGTCTGGATCTGAGCACCTCACCGACCCTTCACCCATTGCAAACATATTAGGTGCCGACTGATTGGTCAAGAAATTGATGATATGGGCCAGAGCCAGAACACACGTGGGTAAAGTGGCGGTTTGAAAAGGGCTTTGATACTCTAATTGGTTAGAGATGACCCAATCACTGATGACTTTGTTTTGTACAACACCCCTCGTGCACCTCGCCTCCACGACTTCAATGATGGCCGTCTCAGACTAAAGTATGTATTGAACGACAGAGCAGCGGAAGAACTTTATGTGAGTCGTCAGGCTACCAATTTATACCTCAAAAGGAAGTGACAGTCATTGTCAGGGCAGTGTAGTTCACAGGTTACTGAAGACACCAGAACTCATAAAACCATTATGGATCTGAGCCCAGTCACCTCTATTAACTCTAGGCTCTGATGTTCCGCTGGCTCAATACAGATCTGTTATGTGGACCAGGAAAGTATATTACTGTTAGGTTGCAAAATGCTGATAACTTTCCCAAAATGTCCAGGTTTTTTAGAAATCCCAGTTGGAGGATTCCTGTATTTTCTTGCTTATTACATCCTAATTCCAGGAATTATTTCTGGAAAACCTGGGAATGTTGGTAAAGTCACCGGAATTTTCCAACCCAAATAGTGTATGACTGTACTATAAGCGTATCACTCACCTGTTACAGTGGGCTCTGGAGCCGCAGTGACATCAAGCTGTGTCTGGTGCTCCTGTTCCACAGTCTCCTGCAAGCAGCAAATCACAGACGAGACAAAACACCACAGAACAGGTCAACTACCGGAGCCAGCTACTGGTGAGTTGGAGTCACGTAACCCAAGGACACAGCTGACAAATGAGAAATAAGGAAGATGGTGGGAGAGGGGAGGGGGTGTTACGACGTGAGCGACGAAACAGTTCAGCAGCAGCAGCAGTGTTCGTTCCATAAGAATTTGGACTCTTTTTTTTTTACATCTATATCCAGACTCAGGACATAAACCACAGCTCCAACCAACAGGCTCTTTTCTCTGCTGGCAGCCGGGTCATATCTGTCCTCGTTTTTACAATACCACTGGTAATGGATTATCATTAGCTAGGAGTCCCACCCACCCACCAGCCTCACTGTCTGCCACTGGCATATCATGGAGCTATGCCTCGTCTCGACTCAGCACTGTGTAGCTAACGGATGGATGCCGAGTGCCTAGCGCCACCAGCTGATCGTCTTGGTTTTTCGAAATGCAAACAAACAGAAGTGGAGAGTGATCTACTTACAGAGGAGGCTATTAATTTTAGATGTGAGGTCTGACTGATGGAAGGGTGGTTAGACTATCCTGGCTCAGCCTGCTACCAAGGGAGATGGAATACCAGACTGGTCCTGCATCCCTAATGGCACTCTATACCCTATAGTGCACTCATTTTTGACCAGGGCCTATTGGGGGAATAGGGAATATGGTGATATTTGGGATGTAGACTGGAACTGGGAGCTACACAGCCCACTGCTTCTCAATGGAGTGTTGACTCAAAACCCACACCCTGCTTCGCAAAAATGTCTGCCCTTTTACTCTGAAAATAAAACAGCCTATTATTCCACTGCGGTGCAGTGGTAAAAGGATAACTCTCCACACCTCCTTCTCAGTCTACTCTTTCTCCTACTTAAAGCAGTGTTATATGGGCTCTATTTGGGACCATGTCTACTAGTCTACACACTTTCAAAGCTTGAGGGTAATGAGATATTTGGGTAATTTAGTCATTACTGTGGACTGCCTGATTGCTAAAATTGCAGATCCATCTTAGGGACATAGCACTCTACTTTCCTGGTCCACGGCCAAGTCTGTCAATTAATTCCATCAACCCCCATTCGCGGAAATGGGACATTATACATGTGTTTGTAAAAATAGATGATTGATTGCTGCAAGCTAAATGTTTAAAAATATCATACAGTACCCTGGCTTGGTTCTGGCTGACTAGACAATGTTTCTGGCCGTAATGGTAAATTATTTTGATAGAATTGTCCCCCACGATGAAATCTGGGAGGGAATTGTGGATCTTTCTCCGCCCGTTAGTACGTTCATACGTTAGTCACACTGTTATATCTCAGAGAGAATTGATTTTGACTAAACTTGGGTGGATGATGCGTCTGATTACACTGATTGGCCAAATGGTGGACCTATAACAAGAGATTGAAAATGCTAACTTTGAAATGTCACACCTCTCATCCCGTTTGACCTAAAGTCATGAAATGCAGTGCATACTTTAGGTCTCTCTCCTCACAAGGATGGATTTTCCGCCACGATAGATCCTTTTGCCTTGTTATTTTCCTGTATTTGAATCTATAATTAGTACTGATGTTCTTACCTTTGGCCTGTTTAACTGACGGTATCAAACGACTGCCAGTGTTGAATGTGATGGTTAAAGTTTGATGTCTGACTGAGCCGAGGTCACACTGATTATGTATCTGTGACTGTGTGATTCTATAGCAGCTGAGGTTGTGACTTCCTACAAGTCTCGGGATGGTGTTCACAGAACATTCAGTGCTGTGTGATTAATATAGAAGGGCATTTTCAATAGAGGCCCTTTAGACATTTTCTTTGCTGAACTCTTGTAATAAACCGGATGGATTTTCGATTGATATTATCAAAGGACCGCTCTCCTTTTTGTTCACCTGAAAATCCCCTTTACACTTTACATACTACAAAAATGCTGACCCTGTGCAATCCCATCCTAGTCCCTACATCTCAGGAGACATGTCCTGCTTGCGATAGTGGGTTGGAGGTGTGTTGTGGCACATACAAAGATGGCTTCCCCATCTGTTGGGCAGGGAACACCTACATCTGGGGTTCCGTTCTCTCTCCTTCAGTGCCAGACGAGCAGGACAGAGGGTCAGTAAGCCCAGCCCCAGAGGGTACTCAGTACAGTAGGAACTTGGACTGATTGAAAGGGGATCAGCAGTGTTTGGCCAGATCCCTGGAAAGACTTAGTGCCTCTGGCCTCAGCAGTAACCTTAGATTGAGGCTTTGCAGGCTGGGCGCATGCAGGGAATAATATGGAGATTTCCAACAGCGGTTGAAGGCTTAAGGTAATCAGGTCCATCTGAATTGGGCTTGGTGATGATGACTGTCCAAGGTCAACATCAGGTCACATTGGTTCTCGCTGCTCTTGGTTTTTGGAGGAGCGAAAGGCGTGTTCTCTCTTTGGGGTCTTTCACATATTATATTATCTTCTTCATGGCCTTGGCTATAGCTCAGACTTAAGGTGTAAGCTATTGAAGGCTTATTCAAGGACATCCCCCCAAAAAAGCTGACAGAGAAGAACTGACCTTTTACAAGTGTTCAGGGTACAGTGTTCTGTATCTCGTCCAAGCAAGTGCAGTATATTTTCTCAGAGCACAGACAACATTTAAACTGGAACAACACCGTGCATTTCCAAAATAGCAACCTCTCTGTTTGACTGGAATCAAACCAAATTCTTACCTGCAGAAACTGCACTTGGCTTTTCAGCGCCTCGCATTCTTCGGTCAGAACTGATCTGGTAAAGAGGAGAGAACAAAACTTTTTAGGTTAAATTGTAAAACCATAGCATTTCTTGACCTTTTAAAAATTAAACTATTAAACTAAAGAAAAGTGCATAGTGTTAAACAAAAAACTATTAAAATGTATACATAACATGATATCAAGGGGCAGCTTTCCAGTAACTTGGTTCGAATAAGGCCTTGAATCCTAAACAGACAGCCAAATGCACAATAGCATGTACTCCATCCATATCTATTATAAGATTTTTCTTATGGTATTGAGGGAGCCTATTTCTCTTTCTCGGTTATATAACTATTGTAGACTTAATTCACTTCTTTCTTTTTTAGAAGCAAAGGAATCTTCTGCATGCTGAGGTCTGGTATTCATTTTCTTACAATGGGGGCTTTTGTTCTGTGCGGGGATGGAGAGAGGAGAGGGCTGGCTGGCCTCCATCCCCTCCTCCTCTCCCGCAGCTCCCCTCCAAGGCAGGCCCAGTGTTTGCAATCCCCTCCAGGCCTGGTTGGGTAGGGAGCTCCAGATGCCTGGCTCTGGCTGCCACGAGGCCAGGGGGAAAGGGGAACTAGGGTGGAGGACACAGGCGGGGGAGAGGAGAGCAAGACAGGAGAACAGAGGACAGGAGAGGGGAACTATGACCAAGAGAAAGAGACCAGGGATCTATGCACTGTAGATGACAGGACAGGAATACACTATAATGGAGAGAATGACAACAGAGGAAGGTAGAAAGAGATAAAGCGGGGTGGGGACATGTCTGGTCTGTCCAAACAGGCAGATTTAGAGAGGGCCAGAGTGGCAGAAGTCTGAGGAGAAATCTGACTCAGCACAGAGGAATGTGTGAGGAGGAAAAAGGGGTTCCATTCGCACAGTCCCACAGTCCCACAGCTGTGTTGATTTCATTACAGCACTTCTCTGACCGTGGCTCAAATTTACCCCATGGCTCATGGTCTTTCCTGTCTGGGACTCTTCATGGATACAGACTAATGTCTTGCAGTCACATATTCTCCACTGCATATAGACTATAAGTACTACTGTCTATCACGCCACTCAATTCAACTGGTTGCATTTTATAGCTAAACATTAGTCTGTAATTGACATTTTTGGAAATGTTGCTCAGGGACTTACTTGAGGTGGGCCACAACGTCCTCGATGTGGGTGACATTCAGCTTGTGTCTCATGGCATCAATGTCATCTTGGCTGGTAGTAGAGTTCACTGAACTCCGGGAACAGGACCTGTGGGACCAGAAATGCATGTCAAAGGTGCATCCACATGACAGATAAGTAGAAATACACAATGACAATGTGCAACTGTCCTTTTCCCTCTTGTGTTGTAGCAGTTGTAACAGTCAGACTAACCTTTCTGCATGTTGGCTCTGGCTAGAGGTAGGCCTATTATTCACAGCGTCACAACGGTTGCTATGGACACCCAAGGCGTAATTCACCACACTAGGACTGTAACGGAATATGTCTGCATCTCCATCCCTGAGAATCAATAGATACACACAAAAAAAACATAGTGCGAAGGAGTCAGAGAGGAGGGAATAAGATGACAAAGGAAGGAGAGGAATAGTGAGGCACCAATCTGGCAACCCCTAGGCCCCCAGTTGGTGCAACACCAATCTGGCAACCCCTAGCCCCCCGGTTGGTGCAACACCAAGTGAGTGTTGTATGTCTGTCGGGCCAGGCGTGCTTTCTGAAATCCCCTTGTCCTAATCTTAAGACTACCGTGCTGAGAAGATTAAAGCAGTGGAGCAGAGAGAGAGATATGGGATGGGAGAGAGAGAGAGAGAGAGAGAGAGAGAGAGAGAGAGAGAGAGAGAGAGAGAGAGAGAGAGAGAGGGAGAGATGGTGAGAGAGAGATATGGGATGGGAGAGAGAGAGAGGCAAGAGAGAGATGGGATGGGAGAGAGAGAGAGGCAAGAGAGAGATGGGATGAGAGAGAGAGAGAGAGAGAGAGAGAGAGAGAGAGAGAGAGAGAGAGAGAGAGAGAGAGATAGAGATAGAGAGAGAAGAAATGGGGATGGTAAAGCAGCAGCAGTCCTGCAGCCTCCAAGAGTCCCAAAGTGGGAATGTTATGTTACTAGGCTGAGGGATTTAAATCAGGAGGCTAAGCAGAGTGGAAACTCCCATTTAGCTGCACCTGCCGAAACTCTTTTGATCTCCAGAAAAAAGGCTGTTGCAGTTGCTGGCCAAGGATGCCCAACCCCTTCACAAAGGGTTGTGTAATTACGGAGAAATACTGCTCAATGAAGTGGAAAACAGGAAGATAGGCTGCTCTCCATGAACCCCTCAGGACTAAACCCCAAAACGAATGAATCCCTCAGGACTAAACCCCAAAACTAATGAATCCCTCAGGACTAAACCCCAAAACGAATGAATCCCTCAGGACTAAACCCCAAAACTAATGACTCCCTCAGGACTAAACTCCAAAACTAATGAATCCCTCAGGACTAAACCCCAAAACTAATGAATCCCTCAGGACTAAACCCCAAAACTAATGACCGGAAAAGCTTACAAAACACATCCTCTCTTTTTGGTCAAAGCCAACCTCCAGGCTATGGCCTGTTGTGGACAGCCAACTCTAACCCATATATCAGCAAACATTGAAGCCTTGCAGCTCTTGAGTCCTACTGTATGCCTGAGTCTTCTGGTGAACAAGATTGTGTGGAGGGAGGAGGGTGAGTAGAGGTAAGAATCCCATTTCAGTGGCAGGCTGCTAGTGGAGCTACAGGGTCTTGCTGTAATGACAGGAACAGAAGCTACATTGTGAGGCAGTGTAGTACAAGTCACTAAGTAGCTTACTCCCAGAGAGAGGAGAAGTCCTGATCTCAGCTAACAAAGATGGCATAGAGGCCCGCCGCAGCATCAACAACCACACCAGACCATTGAAATCCTCCTCTGTCCTGGAAGATTGATAAACTACAGATGTAACATAAGTTATACCACAACCACAGCCACTTTTAATGTTTCCCACTTCCCAGCTCCTCCCACTCCAATTGTTATGCTAGTTCCGTTCCGAGATTTAGGACCTCCTTGGGCCCGTTTTCAGAAAGCCTATTTATTCAGAGTACTCTTTCCTCAATGGGCATTCAGCGTACCCCCTATTTCTCTCCATAATGGGACAGGTGCAGCTGCACTGAGGACGCCGACCACAAATCTCTATGACAATGGCATGGAGGGAGGACCACACAAGGGGACAGGTGATCTGAAAAGTTGCCGACCAGTTCCATTAAATCAGCTCATTTTCAAAGCAAGATGAATCCTAGCTGCTAAACTCAGACACCCTTGTTCATTAAAGCCCTTAGCTGTAGGCTATTTAGTCAACTCGACAGTTTCCTGCTTTGGGTAGGATGAATTGGTCAAGGATAAAGAGAAAGCTCCAAACCTGGAGCGATATTAAAGGGAAATGATCCAGCAGCTTTGTACTGAAAGCAGATCAGCTGATTTACATTGAGGGTCTTAATTTGCTAATCAAAGAGAGGGGGATCATGGAGGATATACACACAGACTATATCCCAAAGGGCACCCTATTCCCTACATAGTGCACTACTTTTGACCTGAACCCTATGGACCCTGGTCAAAAGTAGTGCACTGTATAGTGAATAGGCTGCTATTTGGGACACACCCACAAACACAGGGCAGAGGCAGAGACCAACAAGACCAACCAGCAGGCAGCAGCGTGGTTGGCACTTGGCAGGGGTTCAAAGCAGAATGTAGTATCAGGGTTAACATGGCACTGATACCCAAAGTCTTAGCATTACCTCGTTGATTTGTCCACAGGACGTCTGGATGTGCCGACAGGGTTTGTTTGAAGTGGGTTTAAGAGGAAATAATTTCTGAATGATAAACATTCCTAGACTATTCCTAGTATACCCTTTAAACAGTCCCATCGGATCTGATTTAAAGTAACAATAAAGCTATTACATTTTCAGTGATTTGTGTTTTTCCTGAATGGCAACAAAAACACAGAGTTGAGTGCCGGAGCTACAATCTTCAGAGCCTCCTACCAGTTGCTGAGGAACGGACAGGCCTCCCCTCCAAATAGGTACCTGTAAATTACTGCCTTTTGTTGGAGAAACGGGCTCATCCCGATGCAGGCCTAGTGTTGGGTGGGCAGTATAAAAATAGGGCCCCCATTTGGGGGGTCTGGGTAACTTGTTGCTTTAGGCTACACAATATAAAACAATACTATAATGTAGGAGATAATAAAACTTCAAATTCTGCCTTGTCCTTTCACTATTAGGCCCATAACATTTACAGCCATTTTGGAACATTACTATCTTCTTAGATCAAATTATTAACAAACCATTTGTAACTGACTAAAAACACAGTAAGCATTTAAAGTTACCATTGTTGAAGAAAACTAAAGTGTGAAACAAGGGTCCTGGCCCCTAGGCCCAACCCTATACCAGTGGAAATAAAAGTCTCAATGGTACTACTGGGGTCAGAACATTTATCACGTGGAACTAACACAAACAGGCAGGCAGGGAGGGAGAGACAGGGAGAAGAAGCCACGCCTGGGAAACTAAATCCACAGACATCCCAACAATGTCACATTCTCCTTGGTCCTCTTGTCTGATGAATGCAAATTCAACCATTAGGCAATCGTGATGTTGGTGTTTGACAATTTGATAAATGCATTAGCAATTCAAAACTGAATAGAAAAATTGAAGAGGAAGGGCAAGGAATGCCAACTGGGTCATGGTAGTAGTTTCTTCCAAAAGCTTTTTTTTTGCTGATATTCAGACAAGTTGTCACCAGGGAATAATAGGCTACGTTGTACTAACATGTTGTTGTTACATAGCACTTAAGTAACTGCAATGTAATTGCATAGTATTGGTCTTTGTCCCAAAATGGCACCCTTTTCCCTACATAGTGCACTACTTTTGATCGGAGCGCAATGGGCCCTGGTCCAAAGTAACGGACTATACAGGGAAAAGAGTGCCATTTGGGACACAGCCACGGAGTTGAGTAATCACACAAGAGTCTTCGACCTCACCTGCCCTCCAGGGCTGCTCTCTCTCTCACGGTCTCCAGCAGAAGTTGGATCTCAGCTTTCAGCAGCTCCTTGATGGCAGGGGGGTCAGCCAGTGGGGAGCGAGGTTTCTTCGGCCTGTTACTCAGTTTATGGCGCACCGTCTGCCAAATCTGCTGCCATATAGCCACCTGGAAGTAGGAAACATGGGGAGACATGGGATAGGACATCAGGAGACAACGCTGTGTAACTTCAGGCTTTTAATAAGCGATGAGTCATTATGAATGATGAGATATCAGAAAGCCCTGTGAAATGTACATGACCCTGGCCCGTAGAAATCTTATAATTCACATAAGTGTTCAATTTAATAATGTGTCCTGGCCACTGTTGGGCATAGAACTATTGCATGTGTTTTTCAGTTGGCTGGTTTCCCCAACAAGTTTGCACACGACTCTTTAAAAACACTACCTTCAGGGAAAAAACTATTAAAGGGGCTACTGCTGGAGAAAAAAAGTCAAAGTGTTATGAAGCTGTAGCCAGAAAGGAAGAAAAAGAGGAAAGAGGAAAAAGTCAAGCAAATATTCTGGCTGATGGCAGAGCGGCAGAGCTGGGAAAGGAACGACATGGGGAAGGAACTACAGTGTGGTTAACCTGAGTTGTTGACTCATTGTTGTAAGTTCACAAAGGAGATTGAAGAGGTCGAATGTGGAACGAGATAAACATTTGAAATAGGCTAATCTAATAATATATTTTTCATGCTATCAATCCACAAACCAAACAGTGACTGAATCATATGCCATACCCAGTGACACAGGCATTACTAATGTCTGGAGAACATATGATAGCTCAAACCCACATGGTTTGGCAGAGATCCAAGAAAATGTGCCCTGGCCTCCTCAAATCCTGTGTTGAACTTAAAAGGAGCTGGCTATTTCATCTGAACTGCTGCAGACAATGGTGACCTTGATGGAGAGAAGACCAGTCTGGGAAGTATTATTATGATTTTCATTTAGAGATCTAACGCTGAGGGAAAGCATTAATTTACTACAGTGTAGAAAGCATCAACAAAAAATACTGAGGGAAATGTAAGGCCGGCTGAGTGAATAGGTCTCACATTTTTCTAATACTTACCAGAAGTCCTTCCTTCCCTACCTACATGTACAAATTACCTCGACTAACCTGTACCCCTGCACATTGACTTGGTACCGGTACCCCCTGTATATAGCCTCCTTATTGTTATTTTATTGATACTTTTAATTATTTTATTGATACTTTTAATATTTTCTTAACTCTATATCTTGAACTGAGTTGTTGGTTAAGGGCTTGTAAGTAAGCATTTCACGGTAAGGTCTACACCTGTTGTATTCGACGCATGTGACAAATAAAATTTGATTTGATTTGATAGGTAAAGCGTTTTGAACCAGTCTGTGCATAGAAGTATGTCATGTGACCCGTTAAGTCAGGCAATACATGTATATGCTCATAATGATCTTATCAACACGGCAGGATTAGCCCTCTTAACCCCCTTGATTGGCCCCCTGACTTGCTAAGCTAATTTGAGGGCCTGTGTCATTTTTCTTCTATTCACACAACTATTCCTGGATCCTCCTTCATTAGCTGTTTGTGCCTGTATTTACACTACTGAACTGATCTAATATGGACATTTAAAACATTGCCCCTAGCAGAACATAACAGTATGATGACATCACTGGGGAGAGTTAAGACTGGAGACCCAGACAGGAAATGGGTGGTTAAATACATATTTATTTTTCATTTTTGAATATGAACCCTACGTTATCTATTTGATTTGAAGTTATTCCTGTATTCCTAATGGAGTTTTAATTCCCTAGACATCCTGGTATAATATTATGCAAATTATGCATAGCCTTTTTTGCTGACAGCCTTTCTGTCCCTGTTGACCTGTTGTATGCTCCTTGATAACATCTTAAGATGGAGTAGTTGGCTTCAGAACAGCGTAAAACAGTAGGTGGCCCGTGGACAAAATACATCCCGTGGGTGATTTCATTTGCCTCCACCCCAAATACTATATCGGTTTGGGCTTCTTGCGGGCAATTTGCAGTGTACAAATTATACGTACAAACTATGTTCTGTCCCCCCCGACCATCCGCTCAAGAAAAAATTGGCCCGCGGCTGAATGTAATTGAGGACCCCTGGTGTAAAGAAAGTCTCGAGCCACAGTGTGAGTGGGTTGTTTTAGAACAATCTGAGGACCTAGTCTTGAATAGCTGCATGCATAGCCTCACTTTAACTAGAGCTCCTTGTGTTTTACACAACATCTCATTGTACATTGTAGAATCTACCTAAAGCTTTCATGTCTTGTTGTGAATATTTGCCTGTAATTGTGGCATGTTCACAGTTTAACGTAATCTATTTAAAGTACAAATGTTTAGCATTGGCCTATTATCTGGTAATTATTTATATATTGAGTTGTTAGGAGAGTTTATTGAGTCAAGGGAACTTGCTCGAGTGATTTCCAGTCCACCCTTATTGTTTTGAACAAATGTGATTTGTCAGCTATTGCTGATTGCTACCTAAAGACAGATATTTGAACAATGCAAGACCATGCTCAGTTATTCCTCCAACATGAACAGCACCCATAAAATGACAACCAGCAGTTGAAACAATAACAAAGCAACTACCCACCACTGTTTCGGTAAAAAGTTGAGGGATGGGGCTGGAGAAATGTGACCACTCTCAAATTCATAGCTATGGATGCAAGCTAGGTACATCAAGTCCAAAAATGTATGTAGCAACTGCAGATTGCACCTTTAAAATGGCTTGGTCCTCACCTCAGAATAAATCTCGGTGTACATGTCAATCAAAGCATCTCCAAGCAAGCCCCGGATTTCTGGGAGCTCTGGCTCGGGGACATGCTCCACGATAAGATTCCACACCGAGAGTGGACATTCGGTTTCTTCCATGAAGGCACCTAGTTTAAACGGTCGAACAGAGGGGTGAATTGAGAGTAGTCATTGAAATATGTCTGGTCTAGAAGTCGTTTGCTTCCTAATAATAATTTGCCCGTTTTGCCAGCTGTAGCAGAAGTGTGCTCGTGGGTTGCCTGCCTCATTTGGCTACTGTACTTTAGCTTGCTAGTTAACGGTAGCTAGCTAGCTTGGTTAGTTGTTAGATAGCTAAATATATTTACAAGAAAGTCCAGCATCTCAGTAACATTAATTGAGTAATTTAATGCACATGATATGAAATTGTACAATTTAATACTGTTGAGAGAAACGTTAGCTAACCTGCTAGTTAGTAAACGTACCTTGCTGTTGCTTCCTGTATCCAGTGTAAACATTCTTGTCTCCAAGGTAGAAATATCGCGAGATCAGTATCCATCTAGCTCTGCTTAGAATAAACTATTTCTAACACAAGGCTGATGTAAATAAAATGTTCAATAGTTTAATTTTGGCCTTGGGAAATCCATGGGAACAGTATTTCAGCTTCATATTATAGGCTACATTTATTTATTTTTTTTTTTTTTTTCCTATTGCATTAACCAGGTTGAATACAAAGTCAAACCAGATGTATTTCCTATAATAACCACAAATGAATATCGTATTTAATTCAAAGGAACGATAACAAAAAGAGAGCAATGTTAGTTAATCTTATCTCAAAGGCAGTTTAAATATTGTCTAGCTAACGAATATCAGTAGCCATAGTTATTTCTGTAGGGGAAACCCCCATAATGAGTAGGAGGTTATAGCTCACAGGCCGTTTACGGAGGGACGGACTAGGGACGGACCAGAGTCTAAGCACTAGACTGGGTAGTCACGTGTAAATTGAAACATAACCCCCATAGAGGCGTAATAACTTTCCCTCTCTTTGCACGTTTCTGCCTCGGATCTGTGCGAGACCGGCTGGGCAGTCGATAATATAGCCTAAATTGTAGGCTAGATGCACATCTGTTATAAGGATTTTATGTTCTTCCAACAAAGTGGCAGAAACTGCTAAATTAAACTGCTAAATTACCATAAAAACTAAAGCAATTTTTTGTACATTTTCTTTTTTTATCCTGGACACTGGAACAAACAACCTATTTCGTGTTGTTTTGGATCGTTTTTTGATCATGAAAATTGTTTCAAATCAGCACTATTCGATGGGGGTTATGCGTTCCGTGTTGTCTCTACTGTTCTGTGTCCAGTTCGGTCTGTCTTTCTCTGTGGCTGGACATGAGAACACCTGTGATGCGAACGGCAGCGTCTACTATGTGGGAGAATGGTACTTTCTAGAATCTGACCACTGCACGCAGTGTGAATGCACCACAGAGGGGTCGTCTTGTGCACGGACGGAGTGTACCTCTTTGCCGGCCGCTTGCATCCATGTCAGCCACTATCCCACTGACTGCTGTCCAAGATGTGAGAAAATAGGCTGCGAGTACCGGGGAGTGGTGTACGAACTGGAACAAAACTTCCAGGTAGGCTACAGCAAGCATAAACCCCTACTTGGCACGAGATGATCAAGTGAAACTTTACCTGGAATGAATACACATCATATTTATGTGATGTCATTTACTTCTCAAATGTCTATTGAGTTGACTAATATTGATTTTCCTTTTACTATAATAAGCGTTGTGCTACCTGCTGAAATCGTCTCTCCAAAGTCTCTCTGCGCAATTACGCATCAGCAACCTTGGATATATTTTTTTGAAAAGTAACGTATTTGACTCACTGTTAACATATCTCTTAATATATTACTGCATAAGTGTTTTATGACACAGAATAACTGACAAGCAGTACATTTACTTTTCTTACTTTTCCAAAACTCTGGGCGTCTCACTGTTTCTGGCACCACATGCTGATCAATTTTCGAATATGGCTAAATTGCGCCACCCTGTGGTTTTGTTGTAGAACTACTAACTGCTATGAAAGCTTGTTCTTTCAAGTTTGATACAGTAGCAGCTGAAGCTTTTACTGACATGAACTGTAACTGATGGAGATACTTCCACATGGAGGCAGTATGATGCCTTTGAATGCTACGCCTACATCAAGGCTACTCAAATGTGACAGTGCACATGTGAATTGAAAGAACAGATATAGACACAAACCACCCTCTTGATATTGATGTTCTTCTGGAGGTGCGTTGTAAATATTTTGATAATCTCCATCGTAGTCCTCAACCATAATATAGAATGAGTTCTTCAGTTATGTTTGCTGTTTTGTTTTTTTTCTAATTACATCTCTGTTTCTTGTTTCTGATTATGTTGCTGTGCTAGTGATTACGTACAGCTTTGTTGTCTGATGCTGTAATCAGTAGAGCCATTAGCCACAGTTCAACCTCCTTGAAGAATAAACTTAGCCCTCTGATTTGTTTCATTTGCTTCAGTGGAAAGTGGACAGCAAAGCCAACCAAGCCAAGCAGTATTTTAATACCGCCTGAGTCAATTAATTAGAATTTGAAACAACTCTGGCAACAGAAAGCAAAGCAGAGAGATTTGCTTGTGGCTCATTGTCCTCTTGATGAGGTTATTATAGTTAATGGGCCTGTGACACAGTACTGGAGGAGCTCAGAGACATTTAGCCCAGGGCCTCATCGTGATTTCTTTATCCACTTTGTTTAACCCACCCTCTGTATCTGAACCACATATATGCTGTTAAACATCCAATACCGTGACAGGGGCAAACATCTGGCAACAGTTTAAATGAACTGTATTTCATAAAGCATATACTACACATATATAAGCAGATCTTAAACATGACATTATGGTTATATGTCAGGCTTCTCCTTTTCAGATATATCTTGAAATGGGCTATAGGCTAGCATCTACACTAATGCTTATAGCTCAGGAAAACCAACATGCTCTCACAGTTAAACTTGTCACAGTTAAACTGAACGCACCTGCATAAGTCAATCTTATAGTTGTAGAATCAATCGATTGCCCTGTCTCTATGAATGAACACTTTTTTTCTGTCCAACTGCTCATGTCTAACAGTGCTATCTGCCAGTGGCAGTCTAAAGAACACTGGGAGGCCTACGTACTGAGGTTGTGGTTGCAGCCCGAATGGAACCACATTCCCCTTTGGGCTCTGGTCAAAAGTAATAAACTATAAAGGGAATAGGGTGCCATTTGGGATGCAACCTCTGTCTCTGACAGCCTGTGTTTTGTTCTGTGTGATTGGCAGCCCAATGAGTGCGAGCAGTGTACCTGTGACAGTGACGGCATCGCCCGCTGCCTGGTGGCAGACTGCGGCCCCCCGCCCTGCGTCAACCCTATCTACACAAAAGGGAAGTGCTGCCCAGAGTGCCCAGAGGGTAAGTAAACTGACCTGTATGCAGTTGAAGTCGTAAGTTTACATACACCTTAGCCAAATACATTTAAACTCAGTTTTTCACAATTCATGACATTTAATCCTAGGAAATATTCCCTGTTTTAGGTCAGTTAGGATCACCACTTTATTTTAAGAATGTGAAATGTCAGAATAATAGTAGAAAGGATGATTTATTTCAGCTTTTATTTCTTTCATCACATTCCCAATGGGTCAGAAGTTTACATACACTCAATTAGTATTTGGAAGCATTGCCTTTAAATTGTTTAACTTGGCTCAAACGTTTCAGGTAGCCTTCCACAAGCTTCTCACAATACGTTGGGTGAATTTTGGCCCATTCCTCCTGACAGAACTGGTGTAACTGAGTCAGGTTTGTAGGCCTCCTTGCTCGCACACGATTTTTCAGTTCTGACCACATATTTTCTATAGGATTGAGGTCAGGGCTTTGTGATGGCCACTCCAATACCTTGACTTTGTTGTCCTTAAGCCATTTTGCCACAACTTTGGAAGTATGCATTGTCCGTTTGGAAGACCCATTTGCGACCAATCTTTAACTTCCTGGCTGATGTCTTGAGATGCTGCTTCAATATGTCCACATAATTTTCCTTCCTCATGATGCCATCTATTTTGTGAAGTGCACCAGTCCCTCCTGCAGCAAAGCACCCCCACAACATTATGCTGACACCCCCGTGCTTCATGGTTGGTATGGTGTTCTTCGGCTTGCAAGCATCCCCCTTTTTCCTCCAAACATAATGATGGTCATTATGGCGAAACAGTTCTATTGAAATACATCCACGGGTACACCTCCAATTGACTCAAATTATGTCAATTAGCCTATCAGAAGCTTCTAAAGCCATAACATAATTTTCTGGAATTTCCAAGCTGTTTAAAGGCACAGTCAACTTAGTGTGTGTAAACTTCTGACCCACTAGAATTGTGATATAGTGAATTATAAGTGAAATAATCTGTCTGTAAACAATTGTTGGAAGAATTACTTGTGTCGTGCACAAAGTAGAGTCCTAACTGATTTGCCAAAACTATAGTTTGTTAACATGAAATCTGTGGAGTGGTTGAAAAATGTGTTTTAATGACTTAAGTGTATGTAATCTTCCAACTTCAACTGTACATACTCAGCAGCACCACCTTGTTAAACACTGAAAAGTATTTTGTTCCATTCTATTCAAGCCAAAGGGAGATGAGAGAGGGCGAATATGATGATCAGACTCCTCACATTGTCTATTCTCTGTGAAAAGTTCTTCATAATTTACTCCTTAGAGTGATGCATGCCGTTAGTTTTGTCACATTACTGTTGTCAGCACCACAAGCAACAAGATATGAAGGTGATCATTTATCCAAACACATGGAAGTAGAGATAGTGAGGGGCAGAAAAAGCTACAGTACATATTTGGACAGATGGATATGTAATCTTCACTTCAACACTATTGACAATTTAACAAATCACACACCAAAAAAAACTTTGAAAAATGTTTATAATAAACAAAAATGCCTTTTCCTTATGAGGAAAAAGTTAGTACACCCCTACCTTTACCATCACATAACATGGCTAAAATTAGAATTGTACCAAAACAAGTGCAAATTATTAGAAAACATTAGAGAGAAACTTGGGAGGGTCCAGCCTTCCATAAAGATAAGAACATTGGTCTGGTTTGGTCTTAACCATATGGGTGTGTGGTAACACATCATTCAAAGATCAAAAGTCCTACCAGAGGCCCTCAGAATAAATATTATTGATGCCCATGAGTCTGGGAGGGGTTATAAATCCATTTCCAAGCAATTCGAAGTACATCATTCAACTGTCCGACGAAAAGTCCAGACCACTGGCAAACTACCTAGGACAGGTCGTCTCACCAAAGTCATGGGCATCAATAATCTTTCTTCTGAGGGCCTTGGGTCTTTTGATCTTTGAATGATGTGTTACCACACACCCATATGGTTAAGACCAAACCAAACCAATTTTCTTATCTTTATGGAAGGCTGGACCCTCCTAAGTTTCTCTCTAATCATTTGCACTTGTTTTGATACACCTAATTCTAATTTTATCAGGTAAAGGTAGGGGTGTACTAACTTTTTCCCCTTATGCAAAAGGCATTTTTGTTTATTTTAATTGCATAACATTTTCAACTGTTTTTTTGTTGTTGTGTGATTTGTTAAATTGGGTAAACTTTATCTGTCAATAGTGTTGAAGTGAAGATTGCATATCCATCTGTCCAAATATGTAAAAAAAAAAAAGAAAAGAAAAGAGAACTCTCTCCTGTTCTGCTGAGACCCTCAGTAGCTTTTAAAAGGACCTTTATCGAGTTGGAAAATAGCCAAATGAAGATGCCGTCATTGTTTGAGTTTAGTTGGTCTGTGACCGCGTAATTAAGAGTATGTCGTTTTTTCAATCACAGTACTTCGGAGGTAATCAATATGTATTGTCGGAAGTTCTACTGATCATAAAAATACCCTCTCCTCTTTATGGTAGAGGTGACTGTTTATCCTCATGGAAAGAGAAGCGCAATAGAAAATATCACTACCAAATAGCAAGTTAACAGAAATGATTGAGTGTGTGTGGTTCCCTAGGGCCCAACTGCTATGTGGATTCAACCCGGAGCCAGGTGATTCCAGGGGGTGAGCCAGTGTGGGTGGACTCCTGCACCAAGTGCCGCTGTCACGACTCAGGTGACGCTGGCTACTGGGAGGGCAACCGCTTGGCCACCTGTTCCCGCGTACACAACTGCACCCCTGAAGAGGCTAGCCAGAAGAACTGATTAAATAAGACCAGTCATTTGCCCCACTAGACACTGACCTTGGGTCAGATTAGAATTTCCCCCCACTAATGGTTAATGTTAGGATTGGGGGAGGGGAAGCTGATCCTAGAACTATATCTAGATGAAACTTCTCCCCGAGAGCGATTTGCCCCTGAATGTTTGGTGATTATCAGAACCGGTTGATGTATCCTTGAGCAAGGCACTTAACCCTAATTTGCTGAAGGGGCACCATGCTACTATGGCTGACCATGTAAAACAACACATGCCACTGCACTTATCCGGTGTATGGGACAATAAAATATATGTTTAAATGTAGTACTGTAGCATGTAGACAAAGCATGTTCTACAGCAGAGAAATCCAACTATAGCCACTATGTGAATGTATTTGCATTCTCTATGTCTTAACCTATTCCAAAGAGGAACAACTGGAGTTGTTTTGCTGGCATTATATTGCAATATGTTCATGTATTATCAATAAATGAACTTGTCAAGTGGCAGTTCACTCTCAAATCAAAGTTTGTCTGAGGTTTTCAGACTTCAAAAGTGGTCTGATATCAAGATGAGTACAAGTCCCTCACCATCTGCTGTCAAGATCCCACAATAAGCCTCAAACTTGATAGGAATTATATATTTTCATATTTATACTATACATTTTGAGATGGAAGCCTTTAGCTGTAGTTACATAAGAGATGGTTTGGGACCATCTCATTATTCTCATCTTGATATTAGACCACGTTTGAGATCTGAAAACACATCTGAATAACTTTGGTTTGGGAGTGAACTTTTTAACATTCCTTGCCCAAAACATTTCCTAATGTAGTTGGAGGGGGCAGTTTGACCCAGCTGCCTCTGAAGACCTCTGCTTTTGTGTGTGTACTCTATAAAGGATTAAGCAGTCAGAATGTTTCAATGTAGTGTAGATTCTAGGGACTATCCTACATTTTGGGATGTTATGCTTCTCTAGTAGTGTTATTGGAAGATGTTGACCAACTTTGATGGATATTAATTAGAGATATACCATCTCCATCTTATTTGAATGTGCCATTAATGGAACATTACTGTCTGAAAATAATTGAGTGGTTCTGAAAGCTACTGTAAAGGCTAGTGTAAGCAACATTACTTTTTAAATGAATGCTATAGGTTTGTAAACTATAAACAACTCACTATCAGAATGTCAGAGACTTGTAGGTACGAGCATGTAATCGAAACTATGTTCACTTTCTTCCTTTACGTCCAGTCTTAAGGGACCATTGCATGAAAACCATTAAAGGAAAGAAACCGTGTTTCTTGTGTATGTTGTCGTCCAGCATATTGGTTCATGCTGGCATGGATAGACTTTATGCCAACATCCAAGCTTTGTCATTTCAGGCAAGGCTCTCATTACACTTCTCTAGTCGACTCTTCTAATATAGTGTCTCTTGATTATGTTATGGAAGATTTTGTATGTTGTTTATTTTTTATCCATGCCTTTAGGAACTCCCTCCAACTTCAATAAAAAAAACTATGTAAACTTACAGTGAGTGAAAACAAGGTCTACATGTATGTTCATTAACTATACTGTCCACTACAGTGTGCTGCCATTGTTGTGTAGAAGGATGTTTATTTATTACACACAGGATGTCTTGTCACTAAGGTGATGCCATCGGTTCATTGTCCAATTTCCCCAAATCCCTCTTGTTGACAGTTTGGGGACAGCGCTCGCCCCTCAACAATAACTGTTAGGTTTTCTGTTCAAACGAGTTATGGGATGGATTTATCTCTGAGACAGTATGAACATACAGTGCATTCGGAAAGTATTCAGACCCCTTGACTTTTTCCACATTTTGTTACGTTACAGCCTTATTCTAAAATGTATTAAATTGTTTTTCCCCCCCTCAATAATCTACACACGATAATGCAAAAACAGATTTTTAGACGTTTGCAATTAAAAAAAACTGAAATATCACAATTACATACAGTGGGGAGAACAAGTATTTGATACACTGCCGATTTTGCAGGTTTTCCTACTTACAAAGCATGTAGAGGTCTGTACTTTTTATCATAGGTACACTTCAACTGTGAGAGACGGAATCTAAAATCCAGAAAATAACATTGTATGATTTTTAAATAATTAATTTGCATTTTATTGCATGACATAAGTATTTGATCACCTACCAACCAGTAAGAATTCTGGCTCTCACAGACCTGTTATTTTGTCTTTAAGAAGCCCTCCTGTTCTCCACTCATTACCTGTATTAACTGCACCTATTTGAACTCGTTACCTGTATAAAATACACCTGTCCACACACTCAATCAAACAGACTCCAACCTCTCCACAATGGCCAAGACCAGAGAGCTGTGTAAGGACATCAGGGATAAAATTGTAGACCTGCACAAGGCTGGGATGGGCTACAGGACAATAGGCAAGCAGCTTGGTGAGAAGGTAACAACTGTTGGCGCAATTATTAGAAAATGGAAGAAGTTCAAGATGACGGTCAATCTCCCTCGGTCTGGGGCACCATGCAAGATCTCACCTCGTGGGGCATCAATGATCATGAGGAAGGTGAGGGATCAGCCCAGAACTACACGGCAGGACCTGGTCAATGACCTGAAGAGAGCTGGGACCACAGTCTCAAAGAAAACCATTAGTAACACACTATGCCGTCATGGATTAAAATCCTGCAGCGCACGCAAGGTCCCCCTGCTCAAGCCAGCGCATGTCCAGGCCCGTCTGAAGTTTGCCAATGACCATCTGGATGATCCAGAGGAGGAATGGGAGAAGGTCATGTGGTCTGATAGAGCTTTTTGGTCTAAACTCCACTCGCCGTGTTTGGAGGAAGAAGAAGGATGAGTACAACCCCAAGAACACCATCCCAACCGTGAAGCATGGAGGTGGAAACATCATTCTTTGGGGATGCTTTTCTGCAAAGGGGACAGGACGACTGCACCTTATTGAGGGGAGGATGGATGGGGCCATGTATTGCGAGATCTTGGCCAACAACCTCCTTCCCTCAGTAAGAGCATTGAAGATGGGTCGTGGCTGGGTCTTCCAGCATGACAACGACCCGAAACACACAGCCAGGGCAACTAAGGAGTGGCTCCGTAAGAAGCATCTCAAGGTCCTGGAGTGGCCTAGGCAGTCTCCAGACCTGAACCCAATAGAAAATCTTTGGAGGGAGCTGAAAATCCGTATTGCCCAGCGACAGCCCCGAAACCTGAAGGATCTGTATGGAGGAGTGGGCCAAAATCCCTGCTGCAGTGTGTGCAAACCTGGTATAGAACTACAGGAAACGTATGATCTCTGTAATTGCACCAAATATTAATTGTACCAAATATTAAGTTCTGCTTTTCTGATTTATCAAATACTCATGTCATGCAATAAAATGCAAATTAATTACTTAAAAATCATACAATGTGATTTTCTGGATTTTTGTTTTAGATTTCGTCACTAACAGTTGAAGAGTACCTATGATAAAAAATTACAGACTTCTACATGCTTTGTAAGTGGGAAAACCTGCAAAATCGGCAGTGTATCAAATACTTGTTCTCCCCACTAAGTATTCAGACCCTTTGTTGAAGCACCTTTGGCAGCGATTATAGTCTCAAATCTTCTTGGGTATGACGCTACATGCTTGGCACACCTGTATTTGGGGAGTTTCTCCCATTCTTCTCTGCAGATCCTCTCAAGCTCTGTCAGGTCAGATGGGGAGCATTGCTGCACAAATATTTTCAGGTCTCTCCAGAGATGTTCGATTGGGTTCAAGTGCGGCTTCCGTTTGGCCACTCTATCATAAAGGCCTGATTGGTAGAGTGCTGCAGAGATGGTTGTCCTTCGGGAAGGTTCTACCATCTCCACTGAGGAACTCTATGGAGCTCTATCAGAGTGACCATCAGGTTCTTGGTCACCTCCCTGACCAAGGCCCTTCTCCCCCGATTGCTCAGTTTTGCCATGCAGCCAGCTCGAGCAAGAGTCTTGGTGGTTCTAAACTTCTTCCATTTAAGAATGATGGAGGCTACTGTGTTCTTGGGGACCTTCAATGCTGCAGAAATGTTTTTGTACCCTTCCACAGATCTGTGCCTCGACACGATCCTGTCTCGGAGCTCTACGGACAATTCCTTCGACCTCACGGCTTGGTTTTTGCTCTGACATGCACTGTCAACTGTAGGACCTTATATAGGCAGGTGTGTGCCTTTCCAAATCATGTCCAATCAATTAATTTACCACAGGTGGACTCCAATCAATTTGTAGAAATCTGGATGATCAATGGAAACAGATGCAACTGAGCTCAATTTCAAGTCTCATAGCAAAGGGTCTGAATACTTATGTAAATAATATTTTTAATACATTTGCAAATTGCTTTGTCATTATGGGGTATTGCGTGTAGATTGATGAGGAAAAATGTACTTAATACATTGTAGAGTAAGGCTGTAACGTAACAAAATGTGGAAAAAGTCAAGGGGTCTGAATACTTTCCGAATGCACTGTAGGTTTAACACTACCTAGAAATGATCCTTTCTTTATAATGCACCCACTGATGGGAGCGGGGCTTGGTCAACACTGCCAAAACATGCACCACATTACTAGAATTTGGCTAATGCAAACAATTTCTACCCATGGCATAGAATCCCTTTAGAGCCAGAAACACAATGTGACTGTGTTTCTGAACCTCCCTCTGAAGGAACAGCAGTGGCTCAACTATTATCATCAGTTATTTGTGAAATTGTGTTTTATTTTCTATGGATTTGTCATGACTGCTTCCAGTTCCACTCTATTCTATTCAGTCTCAGTACACTTTCGATTCCTCATCATAGACGGAGAAATCTATTACAGGTTTCTTTGAACGCCATGGCAACTGGAAACAATGGAGGGGGAATAAAACAATATCAGCCCCCTTGTCAGGATGGATACATCCCAATGGCATCATATTCCCTACATAGTGCACTAATCTTAACCAGAGCCCTATGGGCACTGTTGAAAAGTAGTGCACTATAAAGGGAGTAGGGTGCCATTTTGGACGCAGGTGACAACACAGGTTAAAATAGATGTTTTTATGTGGCAAGAAAAACAAACCAATCACATGAGTGTATCTAATTTACCATCAGATTTATTGATTGGATAGAAAAAGTTGGTTTGATATAACATTATGCATTCTATATAAGATATAACATTTTCAACATTCAATGTACAAAACCTAGATACAGTACATCTTTAAAAATGCACTCAAGCTTGAAGGCCCGAGGCAGTCAGAAGGTGATGTTGCCCTCATCCTATCATGTTTCTGTTTCAGCTAACCACCACTTCTTTGACATGACTGCTCTGACAGTGAGGGAAAATATTGCTCAATGGGCATTAGGTTGAAATGTATAAGTAGAAGGGGGAAGCTGTGCAGGGTCTGCCAACAGATGGGTAAAGAGAGAACGTCTGACACACTCCGAAGGGTGGACAGTACCTTAGTATGCCACCTGTCTGCTTTTTGCATCAGAAACATGGTCAACGAAGACAGCTGATGCCCCGCAATGATCCATTTCCAGGACAAAACTGAACACAATAATAGTTGACTGCGGGGAGGCACCCTATTGCAAATATGGAACCTGGTCAAAAGTAGTGCACTATGTAGGGAATAGGGTGCCATTTGGGACGCAGACGAGGAGCGGGGTTTTATCACTGGTTGATAGCTGGCGAGTTGTGAGGGAGAGACAGTCCTGGGCAGGATGTCTCTAAGCTTGTGCTGAAAGGTCCCCCTGTCAATACGCAACATATCAAATCTGTATTATACAGTACCTACAATGTGATACCACAGTCACTATAAGTGGGGTAGTGGGGCAGAATACAGCCAATAGGCCAAACAAGATAATATCATGGATATACCAATATGATTCATGACTAAATGGATATAATAGTACCAATAGGATTGATTATTCCTGTAGTAGCCTACTTGGGCATGATCTCCATATAGATATTAAGTTAACAGAACAGACTGAGTTCTATTGGACAGTTTCTGTTCACAACACAAATGACATGATAATGTCTGTCCATGTACCTGTAACACTAGCTGTTGATGTCTGATACAAGTCTGATATGTACAGAAATCAGTCTACTGTACAGTAAAACAAATATCCACCAATTGTACAGTTGAAATTCAGATAAAAAGCCCAGTCTGTAGACCTAACCAGCCGATTAGACAACCATTGGCAAAAAAACGTAAATATATATTTTTTATCAAAGCATTTCATTTAATGAAACCAGTGACTAAAACTTCAGTACCAAGTATTTTCAGGGTTGTGTGCTACATCAGTAGTAAGCTCTTTTCGCTAAGCAGATTTGAGGTAATGATGATGCTAGCTATATATAAAAGCTTCTTCCCACAGTTCTAAGTAGTATATTTAGCCTTTTGAAGAATGATTCTCTCAACATGGAACATAAAAGCAGAAGCTTGGCAGCATGATGAATCATACTATAATGAGACCATAGCCAGCAATATGTGAAACTCAAACTCCTATGGTCCACAGTCATCAGAAAGCAGTACATACACAGTATTCACCCATTTGACAGAAGTAATGACATCCAGAATACAACAGCGTAAAAAGTACATTGGTCTCCAGTGTAGAATGGGGAGTTGAGTATTCTCTTTGCGAGGTGCTCTCACACCAGTAGTAGTGCACTCAACATTGAAAAGGCAGCAGAATGAGAGAGAGAGAGAATAGAGAGAGAGAGAGAGAGAGAGACGAGGGAGGATTGTTGAAGTCCTCCTGATATTTAGAGGAGCAGTGTGCTTCAGACACAGCTGTCTGTGTATTCATCAGATGGTCAAGTACAGAAACACACACGGACGGACACACACGGCACATGGAGAGAGGGATGGCAGAGCCGGGGAGTGAAATAAAAGGCCAAAAAAAAGAGAAGGGAAATGCACTCAATGTACTTTACAAGGCTCTTTAAAATAAATAGAGGGGAAACAGGTTTGTTGGGGCATCTCTAAATACTCACTGTCTCAAGCCTGGCCAAGAAAAGCATTGATAGTTCAAAAGAGAGATTTCCACACAGAATTCAGCATTCCTTATCATTGCCCCTCATAACAAATCTGAAGGCATCAGTTTGGTGTTTAGGCAGTATACATACAGGAAAAGGAGAAGAGCTTACTTACCTTAAAAGGCTTTTATACACTGGTGGTGTTAATAGTGAAATTATATTTTATATTTTCTTACTATATGTGGGCTGGTTTTCCATTTATTCGAGGGGACTCAATCGTGAGGAAATAACCAACTTCAGTTCTGTTCTTATCACCTCAGTGCTTCAGTGCTTCTGCTTTTGAATGGATGGAATGAATGCTACAATGCAAATATTCACCATACTAGACTCTCCTTATAAACAGTATTCACAATTTAAACCACTAGGTTATCAATGCCTTATCATTGTCATTTCCAAAAACGTGGATGGCATTTTGAAATAGAAATACATTTTTTTTTTTATGGAGCAAAGAGTCTTGTATTTTGAGCAATAGATGATCCTCTTCTAAACATGTCCGGGACCCATTGTCATACAGCAAAAGATTACACTTCCATCGGTATCTGATGTAACCACCTCTGTGAGTGAGAACACGTCAACAAAATAGTCTGTAATAATCACCTGTCAGAACCATGTCAGAAGTTCACCTACTCTTTTTACTGGACCTTTCTCCTCCACAAACAGGTCAAAACTAGTTCCTTTGATAGCCATATCCATCCACTAGCAGGAGGTCTTCATTCACTTTTTCACTCAACCTTGCTTCCCTCCACAGAAAGTCACACTTCTTTGTCTTAAAAAAAAAGAGAGACCGGAGTTGGTGAACATTGTCGCCCTCCTCCTACACCGTTTGTCAACGTCAGAGACATGGGAAATGGGGAAAGCCTGCGTTGGATGCAGGCACTGACAGTACACATTCATTTTGCGCCGATATAGTATGTTCTGATTGACAGATTCTCACAGAGAGATCAGGGCAGTTCTTCTTGGTTCTGCACCAGTAACTCTGAATCCCAAACCCAACCCCCAGCATATCAACGATCCAATATGATATGACTCCTCTTGAACCCTGTTGCTTTGTGTTATCAGGACCAAGACACTGGACTTTGTGTTATCAGGACCGAGACACTGGACTTTGTTATCCTGGTCCCTATGGCTGTGTGTTTCATGTACAGTGTGTGCATTTCCAGAACAGCAACATCGGCAGGGGAATTAATCGGAATCTGATCTGATACTGTTGATCCTCCGTCCTCATCTATTCCTGAGAGCTAGTCAGTCAGTCAGGGTCCCAACCATGTTGTAGGCCTGCCGTAACCGTTCAGATGTCGGTAGGGTGGGACTGCAACAAGTGTGTACCGGTATCCCCAGACTGGGCTGTGAGGGGCCAGGGCAGACTGCTAGCCCAGGTTGGTGGGGGGTATCTGGGACAGGCTGAGGGAGGTGGAGGCGTTGGGCATTATAGTTCTCTCCCCAATCTCCCTTCCTCCTCCATCCCTCCCTCTCCATGTCCAGGCTGGGGCTCTCTAACTGTCAAGCCCCTGAAAGGCCGGGGCTCTATCTGTCTAGCCCCTGAAAGGCCGGGGCGGGGGCTTGCCGATCTCCACAGAGATGTTGGTGTAGAGAGGGTACTTCTTAAACTGGACCACACGGTACGTTAACGTGCTGATCCCGTCTCTCTTCATAGTGTTCTTGGTGTTCTGGATCTTGTTGAATCTGGAGAAGAAGAGGCAAAAACTCATTATTATTACTGGGAAATGTTATCATTGTAGCAAACAGTGAAATATTATTGCATGTTTTACTTTTATCACAATCATCATGGCTAACGTTTTGGTTTTGAATGTTTCTTGTTATTCCCATATTGGCCAACAGGTGGTGCTATGGGCATGTACTGAAACTCAGAGGACAAATACAGGAATCATCCATCTGTAACAGTCATCCATTGTCCAATGCCAAGGCTACAATACCCCATGGTTTTCTCCAATTTACTTTTACTGTTTGAGAAGAGGCAGGGATTCTGAGTACATAAACTGCTTCAGTAGCCAGCAGTGCATATCCAATCTTCAAAGAGCAGTGAATGGATCAAACAAGATGTATTTTTATGTGCTTGGACATAAACCCACTACGACACAATCCAAGTCAACCCAAGAAGAACCCCGCAGCAGCACCTTGTCACTTACAGCTAAACAGAGATTTCTCTACACAGATCTAGTCAGAAATCGAAATGAAAGTGAAATTACTTTTAGGCTAAGAGCCCATTAAATGTGCAGGGAGGAGAGAGAGAGAGTGAGAGAGAGAAAGGAGAGGGCAGAGAGAGACAGAGAGAGTGAGAGCAAGTGAGAAAGAGAGGGGGCGGGAAAGAGAGAATTATCTATAAATCTATCAAGAGGAGAGAGGATTAAAGGCAATAGCCTGAATGTGCTGTACTACTATACTTAATCATAGTCTTTCAATGATCTCACAAAGAGGCCTGATCTCACAAAGAGGCCTGATCTCACAATGAGGCCTGTTCTCACAATGAGGCCTCATCTCACAATGAGCCCTCATCTCACAATGAGGCCTGATCTCACAATGAGGCCTGATCTCACAATGAAGCCTGTTCTCACAATGAGACCTGTGTTCTAGATCGGAGATATTCTCACTTATTACATAAATATGGGACTGTAATAGCATGCACATTTCAGAGTAAGCTTCCCCTAATCATGTTTTGGTATCAACAGTTGATACAATCAACTTATATCGGCAAGACAGCAGCCAAAAAAGCCATAACACCACTATCTTAGCATGAGATGATGCATGTTTGATGATGACTCTACTCTGTGGAGGAAACCTTGTATTCACTAAGATAATATGCATGAGTCCACAGTGTAAGACAGTGCCAACTAAACTTTTGGAATAATGATGAATGGTAGTCTTTCTCCTTTTGGCAAGCCTTATGTCTCATTATTACGCCTTGTGTCTCATTATTATACCTTATGTCTCATTATTATGCCTTGTGTCTCATTGTTATTCCTTATGTCTCATTATTATGCCTTGTGTCTCATTGTTATTCCTTATGTCTCATTATTATGCCTTGTGTCTCATTATTATACCTTATGTCTCATTATTATGCCTATTGTCTCATTATTATGCCTAAATCACATCTCCTACTTCCTACTGACCAAACAGAGCAGGATGGGTGGCAGCAACAGAGCTGTAGAGGTGGTCAATATTCATCATCGAAAACATCAACTTTGGTAAACAGCAAACACTGGCCGTGGTCGGAGATTAGAACCACTCTCTCCTGGATACGCTGAAGGATGCCCTGGAATGTCTGGTGGGTAAGATTGGGTTTGCAACAGAAGTTGCATAATTATGGTAAACTAGGCTAATTTGTTGACCTAAGAATCATTTTAGGAGGCATAATACGTTTTCCTGCGAAGACAGATAAACATAATAATTAGAGTGCAAGGATAGAATAATTAGTTGTTTTTTTTCTTCAGGAAATAGGCTAATGCAGTTTTTTAAGACAGTGATTTGACACATATTGCTCTTCTTGTGCAGCCATTCTCTAAGTACTACACACATCATGAGTATATGGGCATATTGTGAGCTTATTATTAAAGGGGCAGTGCAGACAAAAACATGATTTTCCTTGTGGAAGAATGGTGTCGCATCCCTCCAATATTGTTCCAGACAATCTGAATCTATGCCAAGATGCATTGAAGCTGTTCTGGCTCGTGGTGGCCAAACGCCATATTAAGACACTTTATGTTGGAGTTTCCTTCATTTAGGCAGTTACCTATATATTGCCACACTATGAGGTTGGAATAATACTGTGAAATTGTGAAAACGAGGATAGAATGATTTGATATTGAGATAACAAAGTCTGCATTGGACCTTTAAAACGTCAGAGACCTTAATAACCTAACTCCAGTGAATCGGGCTAAAGGCCCTAACCCTAAAATCTGCCGTTATGCCCTTGAGCGAGGCAGTTAACCACCCAACAACACCTGCTCCCCGGGTGCCGATGACATGGACGTCGATTAAGGCAGCCCCCCGCACCTCTCTGATTCAGATGTGGAAGAAACATCCCTTTCCCAATATGCTGTTAGAATTAGCTGTGCTCTCTCTCTTAAAGCTTTGGCTATAAAAGCCCAGACCATTTTAAGGCCTTTCTATTTTAAAACCCAAATGTGTACTTTTACAAATAAAAATAAACATTTTTTAGGGAGGTTTCCTTAACAGTTTTTTTTTCTGTCTATCTTTCCTCTTCAAGGCCTTTAATCATTATTTATTGGCCCCAGATAAATTGTGACCATGACAACTTTCGCGAAAGCCTAGCTCATGGATCAGAATCAAGTCAGGCTGAAGAATAAAGTGTTGGAAATGTCAGTCAAAGGATGAAGGTCTCTCTCTACTGTATCCACTTTTTCTATATAACTAGGCAAGTCAGTTAAGAACAAATTATTATTTACAATGACGGCCTAGGAACAGTGGGTTAACTGCCTTGTTCAGGGGCAGAATGATAGATTTTTACCTTGTCAGCTTGGGGATTCAATCCAGCAAACTTTAGGTTACGGGTCCAACGCTCTAACCACTCGGGCCCCCCCCCCCCCCTCTCTTTCTCTCTCCCTCTCTCCAGATTCTTTCAAACTAGTCTCTGATGTATTGGTTGTCATAAAGCCAACGTGACCGATGGTGACCCTGCTCTTGTTGTCTATAGAACTCAACTAGTGTCAAATCAGCAAGCAATTGCTCTGACCAAATAAGAGTAGCCTAGCTGACACGACATTCTATAGCATGTCCTATACAACATGACCGAAGACTGTAAACACATCACAGTGTGTTCGTGCAGGAAAGCTTCATATCTTTGAAATATGTTATAAGTGATGGTACATATTAGGTAGGTATTAGGTTCAAGGCACTATAAAAGGAATAGGCTGCCATTTGGATTGGTCATGTTGACTGGGATTGCATGCTAAGTACTTAGATCAGTATCTATCAACCCATCCACCTGACACACAGCCACGAGCCAAACAGACAACAGCACGCTTCCCTGGTTCTGCCAGCACCGCAAATCCCTCTTACATCAACGTGTTTCAATTCATTAGGCGCAGCAACAACAACTAATTCATTTACATTCAGCTATTCTCTCATCTCCCATGGACATTTGTTTATTAGGCTCTCGCGCTAGCTATGCAAATGCTCTGCATTGGTTCATTATTAGTATTGTCTCAGGCACTCGTCAAAAATGAGTGTTGTCTTCTGCGGCCGTTATCTTCAAAACACTGGAAACCGTAGGGAGTGGGAGTTCATGGAAAATTAATAGAACCAAGATCAGGCCGAGGATTAAATGGCCGCCCCGTGGATATTTAGCCTTCCGAGCATGGTAAGAGCCAGCAAGGGGGTTGGATGTGATCAATAAAAGTCTGTAACTTCTGAAGTGCGTGCACTCATGCTATGCAATAATAATGTTTTGCAAATTACAGCTCAGCTCTGTAGGGCTTGACAACAACCAGCTAACTAACAGCGTTGCATATAGCCATGCAGTTATTGATCTGCTCTTTTTAGAGTCATTGATGGGTCGGCTATTCATGCATGAAAGAGCCCTCTTAGCAGTGAATAAACAATGATAATCCATTTCTATGATGAGTGTTGTGAGGTGTTATTTTCCAGCCCAGTCTATGGGATATGACATGGCGGGATTCATCTTAGAGCAGCCTTATAAACATGAGCTGGCATTATAATGTGTTGAGTGTGAGACAACCTTATCAAAAAGACAACTTTGGTAACTGAGCAAACAATAGCTACAGTATCTGTACTTTCTGTACCATCAGGAAAAATATCCCTAGTCTGATCCCAGGTCTGTTTGTGCTATCTTGACAACTCCTATGCCATTGTTGACAAGACAGCACAAACAGACCTGGGAGCAGGCTTGTGTCTAGTGAGGAAAAGATAGAAATCAAATGCAAACCTTTGCGGGTTGGGTTCATTGTGCTTGTCTCTTTCGTGTTTGATCATCCTGTAGCGGCCGATCCGGACGTCCGGTCGAACCACCTTCATACCGTTAAGGGTGATCCTACAACAGAGTCATGGTTTAGAAAGGATAGAGTTGTTGTCCCAAATGGCACCCTATTCCCTACAGAGTGCACTACTTTTGGGGTGCCATTTGGGAAGCACACATAATCACACTTACAGCCATAGAAATGTAAGTCATAACCGCTCCAAAACCGCTGTAGCAATGCCAGCCATGACCAGACACTGTCATAGCAATCTCAAGTTAAGCTTTAGCTGTGATGCAACACAAATGAGGCAAAGCAAGGCACTGACTGTAGACAACCAATCTGTACAAACTCAAGCCTATCCTAGAATAAGAAATGACTGTATATTCCTTTACGCAGTGATATGGAACTGTGCGCGTGTTTAGATGTTTGGTTCCCAAGATGGGATGAAATGGTTTTTATTTCTCTCTGTAATGCTCTGATTCATGCTGGATCACCTGTGTTATTGGTGCAGCCAACCCTGATATTACAGTTTGTATCTGTGGGCCTCGCTCTTACTGACTGACAAACAAACAGCAAAACACATTGCTTCTGCATCCCGCCATCAACGCCTCATTAGAACATATGAGAAGAAAATGCCAAGCGAGTCAAAAAAGAACATTCATGAATACAAATTCAGTAGAACAGATTGAAGAAAACTCAGGCTCTTCCTATTAAGTGGCTCTTAGTGTTACTGAAGAGACCAGCCAAAGCAGCCATGCTAACCGTCTTGGAAAACAAAGGCATTTGTTTGAGTAAAATGCTGCTTCCAGCTGCTTGATTGCTTGAACAATCGGGTCATTATAATCTACCCATTTGGCTCTTTATCTGTGTGGAGCCCCTGGAGAAGAAAACTGTAACGTGAGCATCACGTTGCTCCAGCTTAAGCGATAGGCTAGCTGCTGCTTCTCTCTCTGGACCTCCCCCTTTCTCTGGAGTACATGATGTAGATCAATAACATAAACAGTGTGTGTGTGTGTGTGTGTGTGTGTGTGTGTGTGTGTGTGTGTGTGTCCGTGTCCGTGTGTTAGGGCTTGTGAGTTTTTCTTCCATTCATACCAGCGAGGAGGCTTGGCAATACATGCAGAGTTGATTTGAAATAATCTCCTTGTGTATTCCTGACCCAGAAACAACATCACTAAGGATTAAGTGACGGAAATACAGAAGAAAAAAAAAACATAGGCTGCATCCCAAATGGCACCCTATTCCCAATATAGTCTACTCATTTTGACCAGGACTCATATTGCTCTGGTCAAAAGTAGTGCACTCTGTAGGGAATAGAGTGCCATTTCAGATGCAGCCTACTGTATGCAGAATAGCCAGAATAGGTATGTATACTTTACCTGGTTCATTTAGAACTTGGCAGAAGCTACTAGAACTAACTGGCCAACTGGGTCTGTGTCAAGTACATTACACCTACATGATTATCATCCACTTCAGGCCAGTTACATACCAGCTGGAAACTGAACTATTCAGTGACTTCTTTGGCTTTAAGACATTCTGTGGTGTTAACCGTGGTTTCAAGGTATAACGTGGAAAAAGCTCCAACCAACTGCAGTAATTTCAAGGTGATAAGAGGGGAGGTAGAGGGATGAGAACGGAGCTCAGTCTCAGCTCTATCTCCCAATCAATGGTTAGCCTCGCCTGGGTAATCCATATTTGAGATAATCAATACTATGGTACTGAGTGTCTGGATGTACTTTCAAAATAATTTCTTTCACTTGAAATTTTCTAACAAAAGAAAATGTACAGACATCAGCAGGAGGTTAGGCATACAGTGCTTTCTGAAAGTATTCAGACCCCTTGACTTTTTCCACATTTTGTTATGTTATAGCCTTATTCTAAAATTGATTTAGAATATCAATATCCCATAATGACAAAATAAGTTTTTGCTAATTTATTACAAATAAAAAACTGAAATATCACACTTACATAAGTATTCAGACCCTTTACTCAGTACTTGGTTGAAGCACCTTTGGCAGCGGTTACAGCCTTGAGTCTTCTTGGGTATGATAATACAAGCTTGGCACAGCTGTATTTGGGGAGTTTCTCCCATTCTCCTCTGCATATCCTCTCATGCTCTGTCAGGTTGGATGGGGAGCGTTGCCCCAGAGCTATTTTCAGGTCTCTCCAGAGATGTTCTATCGGGTTCAAGTACAGGCTCTGGCTGGGCCACTCAAGGACATTCAGAGACTTGTCCCAAAGTCACTCCTGCATTGTCTTGGCTGTGTGCTTAGGGCTGTTGTCCTGTTGGAAGGTGAACCTTCACCCCAGTCTGAGGTCCTGAGCGCTCTGGAGCAGGTTTTCATCTAGGATCTCTCTGTACTTTTCTCCGTTCATCTTTGTCTCCCAGTCCCTGCTGCTGAAAAACATCCCCACAGCATGATGCTGCAACCACCATGCTTCACCGTAGGGATGGTGCCAGGTTTCCTCCAGACGTGACGCTTGGCATTCAGGCCAAAGAGTTAAATCTTGGTTTCATCAGACCAGAGAATTTTGTTTCTCATGGTCTGAGAGTCTTTAGGTGCCTTTTGGCAAACTCTAAGCAGCCTGTCATGTGCCGTTTACTAAGGAGTGTCTTCCGTCTGGCCACTCTACCATAAAGGCCTGATTGGTGGAGTGCTGCAGAGATGGTTGTCCTTCGGGAAGTTTCTCCCATATCCACAGAGGAACTCTGAACTCTGTCAGAGTGACCATCGGGTTCTTGGTCACCTTGGACTTCTCCCCTGATTGCTCAGTTAGGCCAGGCGGCCAGCTATAGGAAGAGCCTTGGTGGTTCCAAAAATGTAAGAATGATGGAGGCCACTGTGTTCTTGGGGACCTTCAATGCTGCAGAAATGTTTTGGTACCCTTCCCCAGATCTGTGCCTCAACACAATCCTGTCTCGGAGCTCTACGGACAATTTCTTCGACCTCATGGCTTGGTTTTTGCTCTGACATGCACTGTCAACCGTGGGACCTTATATAGACAAGTGTGGGCCTTTCCAAATCATGTCCAATTAATTGAATTTACCACAGGTGGACTCCAATCAAGTTGTAGAAACATTTCAAGGATGATTAATGGAAACAGGATGCACCTGAGCTCAATTTCAAGTCTCATAGCAAAGGTTATGAATACTTATGTAAATAAGTTATTTCTGATGTAAATGTATTGTAAGATGTAGTGTCTGTGACATGAGCTGTACTGTATCAGACAACATGTCTGACAGGTTTCTTTGTCATCATTTACTGTTCTGCTGGTCATAAGCCATAGGACTCCATGTGGTGCTGCTGCACCCTTTGATCCATTAGCTTGACTTCTTTCCTCCATGTTTTAACACCCTGCTGTCTCAGCCCAGCGAGCACACAAAATTGGCTCAATCGTATTGAACAGCATTGTGTGCCAAGGGTCTTTGGGCGCTTTCATTACGAACCAGATCCTTTGAACTCCATCAAACCTTTTGAAACCAATCAGAGGGGGAATGATGAAGAGAGAGCATTGAGCAATATAATATAATAACATAATCCAAAGCATTTTTGGAAGAAAATAAAATAGAGAGGTAAAAAATCCCGTCTTTGACCTTGCACAACAAAACTCTGAAGATTTCTTTCAGATGTGTTGTTCATTCCTCTCTTAGGCACAATGAGATAAGATTACCGTTGTTGAAAAGGAAGATTTCTGTTGTCCAAGATTTACATTTCCCTTGGAAACAAAGTAGTATTCAGACTCAGAGAAAGGAGGAGAAACAGAAGTATGATTACATTGTCAGCGTTGTGTTGACAGTGGAGGCTGCTGAGGGGAGGACAGCTCAGAATAATGGCTAGAATGGAGTGAATAGAATGGTATGGAGTGAATAGAATGGTATGGAGTGAATCGAATGGTATGGAGTGAATAGAATGGTATGGAGTGAATAGAATGGTATGGAGTGAATAGAATGGTATGTAACACATGAAAACCATGTGTTTGATATTACTCCATTTACTCCATTCCGGCCATTATTATAAGCCGTCCTCCCCTCAGCAGCCTCCACTGCTGCAAAATGGTTGCTCTCTCGCAATGCATACACACATTGCAATGCTTGTCCCTTCATCGACTTCCTTAGTATTCTCACATTGCCATTGATATCATTCACTCTCTATGTAGCTGTTAAATATTACAACAAACAATTAACAAGAAATCATTGTTTTCCTGAGGCACAGTGGTAGTATTGATATAGCTGTCTGGACAGCTAATTTGGCCTTGCGTGCCCTTTTGATTGGATTAAGAACAGTCTTTCTTAATTGCATTAGACTCTTGGAGTCGAGGGGAATTGGAATCTGCGGCATCCCCTCATTTCACTCTGTCCGAGCAGAAATGAGAGGGGTGCTGCTGAGAAAGAAGCCAGTGGGGAGAGACGAGGAAATGAGCAGAGCGAAGCTTAAATCGCTCATGTTGGATTGAGAGTGTGTTTGCTCTGTCTGTGATGGCCTTGCTGACTGCGTTGGTTCTATCTCTCTGCTGCCTGCCAACTCTCTGTCCACTCCCTCCTGTCTCCCTCTAATTAGAAATAGTCACACGAGGGCAATCGAGAAATGAGAGTCCTGCCATGGCTGGCACTTTCCTCCTCTATCTCCTCCCTTCTATTACAGACAGACCAAATGTAGACTAGATAGTTTGCCCATGTTTGGAAATAAAATATGACAATTTGAAATAGGCTATGACTTGGGATTGTATATTTCTTGAGTAATCTTCTTTCAAATTGTCTCTCCTCTATCTGTCTGTTGTAATCAGCATCAGCTAGGTGTACACTGGGGGCCAAAAGTTTGGAATATTACTCATTCAAGTGTTTCTTTATTTGCACTATTTTTGTAGTAACCAAAAAAGTGTTAAACAAATCAAAATATATTCTTATTTGAGATTCTTCAAAGTAGCCACCCTTTGCCTTGATGACAGCTTTGCACACTCATGGCATTCTCTCAACCAGCTTCATGAGGACCGAAACAGGAATGGAAGACCCAGAAATACCTCTGCTGCAGAGGATAAGTTCATTAGAGTTACCAGCCTCAGATTGCAGCCCAAATAAATGCTTCACTGAGTTCAAGTAACAGACACATCTCAACATCAACTGTTCAGAGGAGAATCAGGCCTTCATGGTCGAATTGCTGCAAAGAAACCACTACTAAAGGACACTAATAAGAAGAAGAGACTTGTTTTGGCCAAGAAACATGAGCAATGGACATTAGACTGGTAGAAATCTGTCCTTTGGTCTGGAGTCCAAATTTGAGATTTTTGGTTCCAACCTCAACCAAATTTAGATGGTTTGGGATGAGTCGGAACGCAGTGAAGGAAAAGCAGCCGCAAGTGCTCAGCATATGTGGGAACTCCTTCAAGACTGATGGAAAAGCCTCCAGGTGAAGCTGGTTGAGAGAATGCCAAGAGTGTGCAAAGCTGTCATCAAAGCAAAGGGTGGCTATTTGAAGAATCTCAGATATAAAATATATTTTGATTTGTAACACTTTTTTGGTTACTACATGATTCCATATGTGTTATGTCATAGTTTTGATGTCTTCACTTTTATTCTACAATGTAAAAAATAGTGCAAATAAAGAAAAACCCTTGAATGAGTAATATTCCAAACCTTTGGCCCCCAGTGTATATTTAGGCCAGATGTATATTTAGGCCAGGTGTGTATTTGTCACCAGAGACAGTCAGTCAGTCACCTAGCTTAGTAGTAGAAGTGAATACAAGGGAGCTAACTGTCCCTCCAGGGCCCTGTGTTTCACTGCGCAGATACTGACAGTCAAGGAGTTTCCCATCCAAGACACTGGATGGATCTGCTGCTCTTCAGTTGAACGTACATGCCCAGGAGGGGTGACAAAGACAGAGCTTTTTAAGTTTCCTTCCATTCTGGTTGCTGGTCTCAGGGTGAATGGGCTCTACAGGAAGCAGGCATCATAGTGTCATCTATCTGTTTCTCCAGTACTGCCAACATCACCTCCAGCTATTTCTGTCTACCCTTCCATCCTTCAGTCAATGAAACTGTATAGCGAGGACCTTCAACGAAGCTCAAGATAGCCCATCAAAAAAGGCTTGAAAATCACCCCTTTTCCCCTCTTTAACTGTTTATTTGGGTGGGGGTAAATCAACCCAGCCATATTTATGAAGAGGTACGATTGTTAAAAAGTGGTCATCCTTATTGGAGAAGTTGGCACCATCTGTAACGTGAGTTATTCCCTAAAGCAAATCTTAAGGGATTTTCCCCGGCAGGTTCTGACAGCATGGCACAGATCCAAAAGCACTACAATAAATGAGCAACTCACAGTTCACAGGAGGTTGTGAGTGCACTATTGCGCCTCACCACTAATAGTGATAAACTACCACTGGAGTTCCATTACAGTATAGCCTAAGCAACTAACCAAGATATGACGTTAAAAAATCATAAAATGCAAATACCACAAAATACACTTTGAACTCTTAATATATTCTAGAGCAGAGTGAATCATGATTCATGAAAAAAAAAAGCCTGTTTTGTCTAGTCTTTACTGCTCTATGGAGAGATTCTTGGTGACTGTCCTCTTCTGTCTCTTGTGAACTACAATGTGTCAACACACTACTCCCCTTAATCACTTTAATCCCAGTAAACCTCCCTCTCATTGCTGGAAGATCTGTTGTGTTACATCACAATGTGTGTGAGACATCAGCTATTATTAACATCTGGGATTGTGGTCCAGTCTGCCAGTGCTAGGCATGCTGAACCCACTGAATCTTACAGTCATTAAAGGAAGCACTCTCTCGCGCTTTCTCTCTCTAAAAGTCATAGGTTAGCCTACATAGAGGATGTGATTCTAACACTAGAAAAACCTGGCCTCGAGCCATCCCGTTCTGAGCCAATGACCAGTCATTTTGACTGCAACATTCTAACAATCTAATAAATACATTTCATGTATGCTATCAGAAAAATAATAATTTGGTTGTGTTTATGAAGGTCCTGGGTAACATTAGAATACAAAGAAAAAAAATATTTAAAAGAAGACAATAGGACAATTGTTTCTTGAAGGGATGGTCGGGGGTCCGGAATATAATTACATAGCATCTTAAGAAACATCACGGGACTATGAAAATGTATTTTAAAAAAACAGAATATAATATTTTAAGTTGTATTATGTTATTAGTATTTGATTAGTAGCCTGGGCTATATGCTGCCACATGCTCACATGTGGAGTGCATGGAACAGCTGTTATTCTTGGGAAAAGTTATATTTTGAAATAGAACTCATCTCTTCAATTTTTTGAGTTATTATGCAAAGGTTCTGGAAACCTCCGAATCTGATCTTTCTCTCCAAGGTCATTATAGTTTGTTTTTTTCAAGTTGTTTTATTTTTTTTCTATTAGATTTTATTTGGAATTTAGTTTAGTTTAAGTTAGTTTTCAGACTTGATTTGCTAGTTTTCATTTAGTTTCATTTGTATAAAAATATATCTAACTCGTTTTTATATTATTTCGTTTCAGTTTTCATTTTAGTCTTAAGGACAGAAAGCATGAGTGGGCCAAGCTAGAAGCAATTTGTGTTGTATCGTTTTTTGTGTGTTTTTTGTTATGTCAATTCTTGCAACTGCAATTCTTGCAACAGTAATAATAAGGTGATGGGTCAGGTCATAGGTTAAGTTAGGTTTAAAGTGGCAATCACCAGTTGCTACATACATTATTTGACAAATAAATGAATGATAGGCACCCATTGATTGAAGAATATAACTTATAAATGCCTCATGAGCTTAGTTCATTTATCTTTCCCCATCAGAACCCAAAATATAAGATTGTTTTACTCAAATGTTTGTAAACAAAGTAAACAAACACTGTAAAGCCTCAAAACATGGGTCTCTACTCAATCTGCATCGCTGAAGCGCTACAGATTGCATCTGTACAGATAGAAATGTAAAGGGAATTTTCTGATTGAGCCGACTTATGCAGCGTTTACCGTGAATGCAGTCTCCAAACATTGCCTTTAAATTTCAATCACGCTGTAACGCTGAACATCCACGATATGGATTGAATAGAGCCCATGGTTAAAACTATAATTTTTATATCATGGATAGTCAGTCCTTGCATCAATAGTTCTGTCTTTGAATTTTAGAGTGGTTACATTTCTCCAGCCCCATCCCTCAGCTTTTTACAGAAACAGTGGTGGAGAGTTATTGTTTCAACTGCTGATTGGCCCTTTCAATTATAAACTCAATCTCAAAGTGGCTTGGATATAAAAGGAATAGCGCTGGTGCAAATAATATAGTGGAAGGAAACTCTCTCTTACCCACGTTTACACCAATCAAATGCTTTTTCACCTCAGTAGGACATGTAAGAAGAATCAAGTTAGCTACCTAGCCAATTCATTCCCCGTTAGCTAGTGATAGTAATGTCGTCTCGGATATCCCAGGCCTTGGAGCATCGTAAGCTAGGCAAGCAACCCGTCCGCCTCGAGAAACGAATAGTGATGCACAAACTCTCCCTATTTGTAACATTACCATCTCCTTTACCCACCAGATTCAGTAGCTTGAAAACCCCCCAAAAGTTTAAAACATCACTAAAAACCCTTTAATAAAAACTAAAAATGAACATAATTCATGATAGTTTAATTTGTTTTGGAGCCAAAGATAATAGTTTCAGCATAGTTTTAGTTTTTCAAACGGGATTGTTAATTATTACTTATAGTTTACAATAATAACCTTGTTTCTCACTTTCTCTATATAGAAATAAAATATCTTACCTGCTTGTGACTTTTAAAAAGCCCCTTTTTGGCGCTCCGTTTCCCTGCCTCTGTGCAATTCCAAGCTGCTCTGGTCCATCTCTTCAATTTGACAATTGATACTATTGTCACTCATTAGACTATTGTCAATTCAATCTTGTCTTTAGGCTAACTCTATTGTTATACTGTATGTGTGAAATTAATTTCAATATGGTTAAGATGTAGTTTTGATGGGCCATCAGCTGACTCCCGGTGAATGACGGGCAGGGGGGGACATGTCCTCTTAAAACTGCTTTCAATACAAATTCTGTCCGTGATATTGAAATTCTAACAACATACATGTGTTAAATAGACTTATTGAGGAAAAGTCAAAATGACTGCCTCAGTGCCTCTAGTGTAAAAGAAGAGTGCTGTCACTAACATCCCTTCACTCTGGCACCCATGGACCTCCGATCAACAGACTGTGGGCATGGCCGCATAGCACTAAACAGAGACATGGACTCCCACGAGCTGTGATTCTGTTGGCAGTCCCCAATTTGGGCGAAGATGCCATGTATTGTTGTAGCGAGCTCAGGGGAAGGAACCAGTGGAACAAGAGAAAGAGAGACACTAGCAACAACCAAGGTCCCATCACTCTCTCTGGCTGCCCGGGGAAGAGACCTTCACCACCACCCTAGTCACAGACCAGCCTGAGTCTGCATCCCAAATGGCACTCTATTCCCTATATAGTGCACTACTTTTGACTAGAGCCTATTTGCCCTGGTCAAAAGTAATCACTATGTACAGTGCATTCAGAAAGTATTCAGACCCCTAGACGTTTTCCAAATTTTGTTACGTTACAGCCTTATTCTAAAATTGATTCAATCGTTTTTTCCCCTCATCAATCTACACACAATACCCCATAATTACAAAGCAAAAACTGTTTAAAAAAATATATATATCACATTTACATAAGTATTCATACCCTTTACTCAGTACTTTGTTGAAGCACCTTTGGCAGCGATTACAGCCTTGAGTCTTCTTGGGTATGACGCTACAAGCTTGGCACACCTGTAAGAAATTTCCCCCTCGGGGATCAATAAAGTATCTATCTATCTATCTAGGGAGTTTCTCTCATTTTTCTCTGCAGATCCTCTCAAGCTCTGTCAGGTTGGATGGGGAGCGTCGCTGTACAACTATTTTCAGGTCTATCTAGAGATGTTCGTTCAGGTTCAAGTCTGGGCTATGGCTGGGCCACTCAAGGACATTCAGAGACTTGTCCCGAAGCCACTCCTGCGTTGTCTTGCCTGTGTGGTTAGGGTTGTTGTCATATTGAAAGGTGAACCTTTGCTTCAGTCGGAAGTCCTAAGCACTCTGAAACAGGGTTTCATCAAGGATCTCTCTGTACTTTGCTCCGTTCTTCTTTTCCTTGATCCTGACTAGTCTCCCAGTCCCTGCCACTGGAAAACATCCCCACAGCATGATTCTGCCACCACCATGCATCATGGATGGTGCTAGGTTTCCTCCAGAAGTGACGCTTGGCATTCAGGCCAAAGAGTTCCATTTTGGTTTCATCAGACTAGAGAATCTTCTTTCTCATGGTCTGACATGCACTGTCAACTGTGGGACCTTATATAGACAGGTGTGTGCCTTTCCAAATCATGTCCAATCAATTGAATTTACCACAGGTGTACTCCAATCAAGTTGTAGAAACATCTCAAGGATGATCAATGGAAACAGGATGCACCTGAGCTCAATTTCAAGTCTCATAGCAAAGGTTCTGAATACTTATGTAAATAAGGTATTTCTGTTTTATTTAATTTTTGCAACAAATTCTAAAAATCTGTTTTTCACTTTTTCATTATGGGGTATTGTGTGTAGATTGATGGGTAACATTTTTTTTATTTAATCCATTTTAGAATAAGGCTGTAAGGTAATAAAATGTGGAAAAAGTAAAGCGGTCTGAAGACTTTCCCGAATGCACTGTATATAGGGAATAGGGTGTTATTTGGGACGCAGCCTATTCACTGCTGCACGCTAGCCTAACACCAGGCATCACCATCAGTCCCTGCCTGGCAATGAAATCCTGTGTATATTGAGGAGCATTTCAAATTGCTTTATATAAAACGCCTTTAAAACAAGTGAGCCTTGAAAAGGTTCTGGATTTCAATGAGAGACAACCTCTTTTTTATATGCTTATTTTGGTGTCTACAACGTTGACTTTAGCCTTTCACACTCATGTATTGGATGCAGTATGGAGGAGGTTAATATCCCAGCACATCCCACATCATCCACTGAAAAAGAAATGGGTCTGTTGAAGGAAGCATCTCGGGGGAAATCTTAATGCTTTAATGGATCAACTCTACTGCAGCTACTATCAAGCTATTGAAGTTTTTACTCCCCCAACATCATCCCTCCAATCACGTCTTCTCTTCAGATGCAAGGGCTCGGGGCAGACACGCACAAAGAAAGATTATTTTTTATCACATAATGTCAGCCTCTATCTGTGATGCAATAATCACCCGTATACCGTCTCACATCCCACGGAAAGGGGCCAATCCCACGGAAAGGGGCCAATTCGAAACCCTCTCTTTACCTATTTCGTGTTTCGTGTTATCACTTTGGGAACAGAGTTGGGTTCGTAGATGGAATGGCGGAAGTCACATATCTCCTGAACTAGAGGGAAAGACGATAGACGACAAGAAAGAGCAATCTATTGTCCTCTAAAACAAGTGTCAGCGTGCTGCTCTATTGTTTGACAAAAACGTATACTATGAAAACAGGACCGTCTGCGAGCAGCATTGAGAGATAACGTGGTTGGGATGAACAATGACTTTCTATCTGGACATTCAAGGCATTTTTTATTTCAACGATAAAGTCAAATGACAGGCCAGGCATACATTTTGCGTTTAACAAGACCTGTAGCTGTGCCCACTTCACTCTTGTAATATCCTATCTGTGCCTTTAAAATGTTATCAGCATTAAATAATTCAAAGCTTCTGAGGTACAGGCACTTTGTAGCAATGACTAATACTGGAGCAATGACCTTGGTAATAAGAGTTGTTCTGCCTAATATGCAAACTACTGAATCAGCAACATGTATATTCTAAATGTCAAATAAACATAATCTGGTATGGTACTGGGATTGATTGTATTTCCTTTTTTTTAATCTATATTTCTGCCCTGCAGTCTTACCTGTTATAGATGTCGTCATCTTCTCCTCCCCAGCCCCAGTACTCGTTGGGAAAGCCATTGATCTTGAGAAACTGTTTTTTGCTCAGCCCAGAAACCCCGCCAAAGTACCCCGCATAAGGAAGCCTGCAAGAGAAGAGAACTGTCAAAGATTTGAGGTAGTTGTCAGCTATGAGTTTCACGACCGATCCAGGCATTTCAAAACAACAAGCCTGTCAAATATGGATACTCTACTATATTGCATTCAAGACAACAGAAAATTACAACAAAACATGTATTCATGCATTTCATGTGTATAGTGTAAGAAATGGAGTAGCAGAAACAGACTACAAGTACAATAACAATGTACTGTTTCTACAGCTAGCTCACATAGTTTATTTAAGAAGTTGGGAACCATCGCTTGATGTGAAGCATAAATGCTATTATTTATGCACATGACTTGAAGCTATCAATATATTGTGAAAGGGAGAAAGAGTATGTGGCCCAAATGGCACTCTATTCCTTATGGGCCTTGGTCAAACGTTGTGCACTCTATAAGGAACAGGGTGCCATTTGGGACATACAGAGCCTTTCTACAGAGCCCCACTGTAATGTTCCAGTACAGTGCTGAAGGTTAGCAGTGTCATGTCGGGTCCCTGAAGTCTGCCTCAGGCCAGTGGTGATTGGTGTGCGACAGGCAGCTTCATGTTTAAAGATGACGAGCACAACACTAACGAGGCCATCTGCTTTAGCAGCAGCCTTCACACAAACAGTGTGGAGAGAGAATCCTTCTGTTTGTGTGTGCGTGTGCTTGTGTGTGTGTGTGTTGCCTGTGTGTGTGAGCGAGTGCTTCTACAATTCTACAAGGTTGTGTGAGTTATTAGAGACATGTGTAGCCTCTCTGGGTCAGGAGAAAGCCTCATCCAGTGTGAATTCCATACACTTTACAAACGGGATTATCATCATCATCATCATCACAGTGCACTGGGAGACTCGTATAAGCTTCCGAGCAAATAGACTACTTAGTCCACATACACTGGATACAAAGCCTGTCTAGATGTTGACAAATTACACAGCAATTTGCATTCTATATCCAAGCAGGTAAACCGGCATGCAGTGAATTGCCTGCTAGGCATCCTAATGCCAATTGAAGGCAAAAAAGATGTGGATAGGGCTAGGGCTGTTGTGGTGACCATACTACCGCCATACCTGCAGTCATGAGTCATGACCACAGTAAAATTCCATGTGACTGTTGAGTCGTGGTAATCTCCTCTTATGTAGTCTGGACATGTGTTAGTAGCACCCAACTTGCTAACGACCATCAGGTCACTAATGGTCTGGTACTCAGGGCTCTACTGTCCCTCTAACCACTATGACATCAATGCAAATTACATCAAAAACCTATCATCAAAACAGTAGACATATCATTCTTTTAAAACTCACCTCACTGGTTTAAACTGAGAGGAAAACATGGTTGTTGTGGATGTTGTTTCAAAGCCTAACACAATGAAATGGACAGCGCTTTCTAAGGTGATGATTAATTCAAAACACCAATATGCATATTAGAGCCCAGAAAAATAAGAACGGAATAAAAATAATGATTGTGCCGTTATACAATACATAGCCTAGGTAGGTAGGTAGGTAGGTAGGTAGGTAGGTAGGTAGGTAGGTAGGTAGGTAGGTAGGTAGGTAGGTAGGTAGGTAGGTAGGTAGGTAGGTAGGTAGGTAGGTAGGTAGGTAGGTAGGTAGGTAGGTAGGTAGGTAGGTAGGTAGGTAGGTAGGTAGGTAGGTAGGTAGGTAGGTAGGTAGGTAGGTAGTTAATACATAACCTACAATACATAGCCTATTAAGTACGTCAGAAAAACATAACAAAAAACTGATTTAAGATGTCTTTGGTACATAAATGGTCTAGCCTATACTCCAAAATTAAACAAATTCTAGTAATAGCCTTTGAGTGTGGACTGTATTATTATGCATACTGGATAGACTGGTTACCTTATGCTACGCTCCAAAATGCTGTTGGTACATTGATTGCGCAGGGCTGCTTACAGTTTGCCTACAATTAGGGAATTTGTATTTAATTTTCAATAGCCTAGTAATAGGGATTAGTTTTATATTTTAATAATTCATTGCGTGACACATTAGCTTTAGCAATACAGCATATCTCACCTCCATGCATTTCTATCTCCTCCTATCTCTCCTCTATTCCTTTCTTGAGTGTGCAGACAGGCTGTCAACAGTTTAGTGAAATATGTTTCCTTCTGAAATGTTTTTACTATCATGTTCCCCAACAGATTTGACTTGGTTTCCCAAATTAAGCACTGGGTAGCTGCAGGAACAAGGTAAGAGAACTCATAGATGCATACAGATGACATTTAATAATGGGCCATTCTAAATCAAAACTAATTTGACATATTAATAAAGACAAGATTAAATTGAGAATAGTCTGATGGGTGAAAATATGATCATTTGATGAGAGAACAGCGTGTGCAGCCTGAGGCAAGGAAAAGAGAGCAAGCTTTTTTTTTTCTACCTTCTCAAATCATCAACAGCCTACAGTCGCATCATGCAGCCCATATATGATTTGACTTCTAAGACATTCTAAGGGTTGTATCATTCACAACTAAAGTTGCCAAATAACTCAAAATCTAGGGTATAGGACCTGTTTCAAATTATCACTTGTACGCTCAACATAGCCACCTCGTACTAACTATAAAATCTTATAATATAAAATAATCACACCGGACTGGTAGCATATCTTGTCTGCTAAATTAACAAGCCTACAACCTATGGCATGGCGCATTGCCAAATAACATACAGTAGGCCAACTACTATTCTGTTCTTCTGAAATACATTTTCTTCATATGATAACGTTTGTTTAAACCTGTCTAAAACAAATAATGTGATGGTGTATAATAAATACATTTTTTTGACTGTTTAAAATGAAGATGCTCCAAACGTTTAGTGCTGGAGATACTAAACGTGTTTATGTTCATTAATGGACAGTTACCGTGAGACCAGCAGTCTTTTGCATGACAATGGCAGACAAAATGTAATGACCGCGACAGCCCTAAATAGGGCCCAGTTAAATGTGGGAAAAGGCTAACTTTAGTTTTTTAAGTTAATGTACACTGACATCAGAATGAAGCAGTGGGTTTCAGTGTATGAGCAGGAAACGTTGACAGTGGAGAGAGTTGCTGGTATTCAACTCAACATGAAATGCTTCTGTTATCAAATGCAGGTAAAGTCATTCCTAAAAGCATAGCACCATACAATATGTCCCGACTCCTGGCAATAATAAAAGTATGCTCTGTCGTGCAAAGCTTTTGATAGGAAGTTTAAGCGTTAGAAAGTGTTAGGATTGGGTTGCCCTTTGGTCCCATACACAAAGACAGAAAATTAAACATCACAGTGCATTGGACGAGTTGTCTGGAATCCAATGAAAGGCAAAGTGAAAGTTAATTTCATACTCAGTCAAAAGAACAGGAGAAGCGTCTCAGACAGTACTTTCGCTTTTACATTTGGTCAATTTCGCCATTATATTCAGCAAAACAGGTTACATCATCCTGTAAAAATCATGTGTGCAGTCCCAAAACAATATATTCAAACTTCTATATAAGAACTATCCCTTTAAAAGATGTACATCTCCAAATCAATAAACTTAAGACGCTAGGAGATTGGAGAATATAGGCTTGAAAATATACTGTACGTGCGTGTGACAGTACATAATACAATTGACCTACCTGAAGCCAAACTTGTCCATAGCGATGGCAAAGTGCCGTGGCTGGTCGTAACAGTGGTAGATGTTACGGTCGTCCATAGGGATGAGGTCCACGTCGCTGAAGATGAAGCAGTCGTACTCTGCATCCTTCAGGGCCTCAGTGTAGCCCACATTCAGGAGCTTGGCTCTGTTGAAGGTGTCCTCACCAAGCTGCAAGATAACATAGAAAAAATACTGGTCAGAAACGGATGGGCACAGATCTACTGTAGGGGGATTAAGTTACATTTAGTTACAATAGTTCAAATTTCATATTTGATGGACTTAACATAACGGGTACTGTAGGTGGAAGCAAGCCTAAATATCCAGCTTGTGTTTTTTATTTTATTTTAATATATTTTTATTTAACCTTTACTTAACTAGGCAAGTCAGTTAAGAACAAATTCTTATTTACAATGACGGCCTACCTACAGGTTCAGCCCCTGGAGCAGATTAGGGTTAAGTGCCTTGCTCAAGGACACATCAACAGGTTTTTCACCTTGTCGGCTCAGGGATTCGAACCAGCGACCTTTCGGTTACTGGCTCTAACCGTCCCAACTCTCAGATCATTGTGTGCATAAACACAGTCTATAGACAAATTAACATGTTGTAGAGAACCCCACAGGAAGAATGGCCTACATCAGATGTCCAACAACTAAAATTAAACTATGCTATGTAAAAAATAACGCATCACAACTTGCTTCCCTTATTTTGATAACAGATCCAATCATAGTGTCTAAGGTAAAGTACCGTATTCGTTTAAACATTTGAACTCATAATCTAGTTCAACACGTAATCCCTTATAATCCTGTAATGCCTGAGATTCAACCAAATAATCCTCAGGTAAAATCTTAAGGTTACTGGCGTAACCCCGGTTCTCTGATAATAGAATGAGGTGTCTCACAATGGGAATTTGCTGGATAAGCAATTCACTACGGAAGGTCCAATCGTAGACAGACATGTCGTGTGGCAAAAGAGGAGGGGAGCCTTCTCAACATAAGCAGAGAGGAAGAGGCTAAGCGAGAGGTTTTATGCCGCCAAAAAGTGTCCATGAAAATAAGCCCACGACGTGAGGAATCTTTGTATTGTAAGGGCTGATATATGTTTAGCTAATGAATATGTTAATCTACAACAAGAGTTATTAAGTGAATGTATTGTGTGATCATAGATCTTTAGAACTGCTGTAGGTTTGGGTAAGGGGGAGCTATGTGGAAGGAATGTGCTAGCTGGGGGTTTTATGATAGAACTGTGTCTTGTTGTAATATGAAGCTTGGACATCTACTAAGAGGACCACTACTTCCATCAACTGGATTGCGTCACGAGGCTGGGACCAGCCTGCACGCCAACGATAGGCTGAGTAAGTTTAAACCACACTCAGCCTCTACTCCGACAGGTCAGCAAGGAGCGGAAACGATTCTGTCGGAGTATTTAAGGAAGAACAAAGGATAGGGGCGCTTCTCTTCTCTAGGCTATGCGCTTCTCTAGGCGCTCTTCTATAGCGCTGCTCGCTGACTCTCTCTCGCGCTCTCTCTTTCTCTCTCTCTCTCTCTCTCTCTCTCTCTCTCTCTCTCTCTCTTCTCATGTGCTGCTTGCGGTTTGCCCTGCGTGGTGTCACAGTGAGCCTGTATATACGAACTTCATATTTACCATTTAAGGGTTTGCTAGAATAAAATACATAGATGATTTAAACGGTGTAGTAATCCTTTTGTTCCAATACCAGATTTGAATTGACGCGACCTATCAGTATGAAGGTCAATGAGTGTCGAATTTGGTCAACAAAACATTTTATTGGTAATTTCCTACGTGAGGCTTATTTGATCGAATAGACGTTTCATAATGGTTGTTACGAATACACAGATATACAGTGCATTGTGCCAGGTTTCCTCCAAACTTGACGTTTGGCATTCAGGCCAAATAGTTTAATGTTGGTTTCATCAGACCAGAGAATCTTGTTTCTCATGGTCTGACAGTCCTTTAGGTGCCTTTTGGTAAACTTGAATTGGGCTGTCATGTGCCTTTTACTGATTGGTGGATTGTTGAAGAGATGGTTGTTTCTCCTATCTCCACAGAGAAACTCTGGAGCGCTGTCAGAGTTACTATCGGGTTATTGGTCACCTCCCTGACCAAGGCCCTTCTCCCCCGATTGCTAAGTTTGGCCGGGCGGCCAGCTCTAGGAAGAGTCTTGGTGGTTCCAAACTTCTTCCATTTAAGAACTAATGGAGGCCACTGTGTTCTTGGAAACCTTCAATGCTGCAGATATTTTTTGGTACCCTTTCCCAGATCTGTGCCTCAACACAATCCTGTCTCGGAGATCTACGGACAATTCCTTTGACCTCATGGCTTGGTTTTTGCTCTGACATGCACTGTCAACTGTGGGACCTTATATAGACAGGTGTGTGCCTTTCCAAATCATGTCCAATCAATGTAATTAACCACAGGTGGTCAATTTGTAGAAACATCTCAAGGATTATCAAAGGAAACAGGATGCACCTGAGCTCAAAGGTATTTCTGTTTTTATTTTTAATAGATTTGCAAACAATTATAAAAACCTGTTTTCGCTTTGTCTTTCTGGAGTATTGTGTGTAGATTGATGAGAAAAAAATAATAATTTAATCAATTTTAGAATAAGGCTGTAACGTAACAACATGTAGAAAAAGTCAAGGGGTCTGAATGCACTGTATAAGGCCTCACGTCATTCATGTCTCTCTTCCTTGCGCACTTGCGAGCAGGGAAATGCAGTGAGACACCTCACTCTATTGTATGGGACCAAATAATAAACTTTCGACTACTTTAGTACAATATAGGTTAAAATGTGTGAACTAGATACCAAGTGCTTTTATTTCTAAATGGCAAAGCAGATATGTATGAACGTACCTTCAAATAAAAGGTGACATTATGTACTGCCGCCTCATATAAAACATTTGCCAAAATGCAAATGAGTATACACATTTAAAAAATGTAACTTGACTGTCCAAATAAATACAGAGGGGAGTGTATATTGGCTTTATGCAAATATATATTTTTTTGATTAACTGTAGCTTTTCTTCTTAATCTGAAAAACATACTGTACGTTATTAAAAAGTAGGAGACTAAAATATTCTGTTTCAAAAAGTTTCTCATTCCACTTCCTGACGGGGAGATGATACATTGACTATCTTCTTCAGCCTCTGGTTCCAATCAATACTTATGTTAATTTAAATATTTTCAAAGGCACAAAGAAGAGAACATTAGAGACTTCAATATGTGACTTTATCAGACCGACGAAGACAGATAAGGTAATATATCTTTAAATAACCAAATTGCCTTTTTTCTCTCCAGTTGGTGAGCTCATTAAACATTATTGGAGTCATTTTTATTGCTTTAATAAGATGTGTTCCCCCTGAACCATCAGGCATCGCTAGAAAATGGAGCTTTACATCTTGTATAATCACACGGCTCTGAAAAAAGTTCAAATCCATAATAGGGACGATGTGTTGACGACTACACAACCACCATAATGCCACCACAGAAGAAGAGAGCTGGCGTTCGGAAGATTGGATAAGGAGAAATGGGTTTCAAACAGATGGTTGGAGAAGCTGAATGGGACCTGCTAATTAAGCAGTCTCATCCATCAGCACAGCAACAGAAATTGGCAGACATTATTCTGGGTTATTCTTGAAATATTCATCCTCCATGCCTCTCAGATTCAGGATGGAAAAGATTTTGATGTTAGGCTAATTATTGTGTATAAACTTCACCAACAGATATGTTTGCTCTATGTTGTGTTGCCAATCTGCAACAAGACAGTGTCCTTCCTAGGATGAAAAAAGACAGGTTGTAGCCTAAAGGTGAAGGGATTCCTTAACCATTGACAGAATAAAATGAAGAGCTAGAAATTAATCTTATAATTCCAAAATTCAAACCATAGCTAAACCTAGCTAAAATTACTGATGTTGGGGCATATGGTACTACTATCCAATCCACCATTACCTTCAGCCCATACCTGACACACAACCCATCTATAATAACTTCTATCCAATACTACTATCCAATCCACCATTACCTTCAGCCCATACCTGACACACAACCCATCCATAATAACTTCACTCCAATACTACTATCCAATCCACCATTACCTTCAGCCCATACCTGACACACAACCCATCCATAATAACTTCACTCCAATACTACTATCCAATCCACCATTACCTTCAGCCCATACCTGACACACAACCCATCCATAATAACTTCACTCCAATACTACTATCCAATCCACCATTACCTTCAGCCCATACCTGACACACAACCCATCCATAATAACTTCACTCCAATACTACTATCCAATCCACCATTACCTTCAGCCCATACCTGACACACAACCCATCCATAATAACTTCTATCCAATACTACTATCCAATCCACCATTACCTTCAGCCCATACCTGACACACAACCCATCCATAATAACTTCACTCCAATACTACTATCCAATCCACCATTACCTTCAGCCCATACCTGACACACAACCCATCCATAATAACTTCTATCCAATACTACTATCCAATCCACCATTACCTTCAGCCCATACCTGACACACAACCCATCCATAATAACTTCACTCCAATACTACTATCCAATCCACCATTACCTTCAGCCCATACCTGACACACAACCCATCCATAATAACTTCACAACTTCCAAGGACAGAGACAGAGAGGTAACTTTCCCTTCTGTCTTACAGTATAGTCCTGCCTGTCTCTCTGGCAGCTATCACAGTTCTGCTAATTTCCCTATAAATGGCCTGTGAGAGGCAATTAACCCCATTATCTTAAAGTGATAATCACCAGGATAACTCATCAGGGCTCTACCTCTTTTGCGCCACTGTGTTGCCCCGCCGACGCTGTCGCCATCCAGTCTCCCCCAGCTGGATGACCGACCGCAGTCACACTCAGGCGTACCTGGGCAGTTGCTATGGAGACAGATTAGGAGCAACGCTCAGACCCAGTGCTGCCTGGCTCATCCTGAGTGATTGTATTCAGCGTTGTCGGACGGACTGCCGTGTGTTGAGTTTATCAGTCCCCAGCAGACTGACCCTATCACCCACTGCTGCTATCAACGCAAGGTGAGGGAGGCCACCAGTGAGAACTAAACTAGATTGAGGGCTGTCACCTGCTGACTATCTGTGTGTGTGTGTGTGCAGCACAGGCGGCCGGTGGTACCTTAATTGGGGAGGACGGGCTCATAGTAATGGCTGGAAAGGAATATATGGAATGGTATCGAACGCATTCCATTCCCTTCATTCCAGACATTATTATGAGCCGTACTCCCCTCAGCAGCCTCCTGTGGTGTGTCTGTGTGTGTGTGTGTGTGTGTGTGTGTGTGTGTGTGTGTGTGTGTGTGTGTGTGTGTGTGTGTGTGTGTGTGTGTGTGTGTGTGTGTGTGTGTGTGTGTGTGTGTGTGTGTGTGTGTGTGTGTGTGTGTGTGAGTCTGTGTGCGTGTAAGGGAAGAAGTGGCATAATAAGGTGAAGCATCAGATAAAACTCTGTTTTCAGATGATACCGGAGCACCAAGTATAGTTCAAAAAGGCTCCTTACAGCTTCTACCCCCAAGCCATAAGACTGCTAAACAGATATCAAATGGCTAACCGGACTGTTTACATTGGCCCCCTTATTAACGATGCTGCTCGCTGTTTACTATCTATGTGTAGTCACTTTACACCTACAGTGGGGAGAACAAGTATTTGATACACTGCCGATTTTGCAGGTTTTCCTACTTACAAAGCATGTAGAGGTCTGTCATTTTTATCATAGGTACACTTCAACTGTGAGAGACGGAATCTAAAACAAAAATCCAGAAAATCACATTGTATGATTTTTAAATAATTAATTTGCATTTTATTGCATGACATAAGTATTTGATCACCTACCAACCAGTAAGAATTATGGCTCTCACAGACCTGTTAGTTTTTCTTTAAGAAGCCCTCCTGTTCTCCACTCATTACCTGTATTAACTGCACCTGTTTGAACTCGTTACCTGTATAAAAGACACCTGTCCACACACTCAATCAAACGGACTCCACCACTCAATCAAACAGCTGTGTAAGGACATCAGGGATAAAATTGTAGACCTGCACAAGGCTGGGATGGGCTACAGGACAATAGGCAAGCAGCTTGGTGAGAAGGCAACAACTGTTGGCGCAATTATTAGAAAATCTCCGTCGGTCTGGGGCACCATGCAAGATCTCACCTCGTGGGGCATCAATGATCATGAGGAAGGTGAGGGATCAGCCCAGAACTACACGGCAGGACCTGGTCAATGACCTGAAGAGAGCTGGGACCACAGTCTCAAAGAAAACCATTAGTAACACACTGCGCCGTCATGGATTAAAATCCTGCAGCGCACGCAAGGTCCCCCTGCTCAAGCCAGCGCATGTCCAGGCCCGTCTGAAGTTTGCCAATGACCATCTGGATGATCCAGAGGAGGAATGGGAGAAGGTCATGTGGTCTGATGAGACAAAAATAGAGCTTTTTGGTCTAAACTCCACTCGCCGTGTTTGGAGGAAGAAGAAGGATGAGTACAACCCCAAGAACACCATCCCAACCGTGAAGCATGGAGGTGGAAACATCATTCTTTGGGGATGCTTTTCTGCAAAGGGGACAGGACGACTGCACCGTAGTGAGGGGAGGATGGATGGGGCCATGTATCGCGAGATCTTGGCCAACAACCTCCTTCCCGCAGACCGAGGGAGATTGACCGTCATCTTGAACTTCTTCCATTTTCTAATAATTGCGTCAACAGTTGTTGCCTTCTCACCAAGCTGCTTGCCTATTGTCCTGTAGCCCATCCCAGCCTTGTGCAGGTCTACAATTTTATCCCTGATGTCCTTACACAGCTCTCTGGTCTTGGCCATTGTGGAGAGGTTGGGGTCTGTTTGATTGAGTGTGTGGACAGGTGTCTTTTATACAGGTAACGAGTTCAAACAGGTGCAGTTAATACAGGTAATGAGTGGAGAACAGGAGGGCTTCTTAAAGAAAAACTAACAGGTCTGTGAGAGCCGGAATTCTTACTGGTTGGTAGGTGATCAAATACTTATGTCATGCAATAAAATGCAAATTAATTATTAAAAAATCATACAATGTGATTTTCTGGATTTTTGTTTTAGATTCCGTCACTCACAGTTGAAGAGTACCTATGATAAAAATTACAGACCTCTACATGCTTTGTAAGTAGGAAAACCTGCAAAATCGGCAGTGTATCAAATACTTGTTCTCCCCACTGTATGTACATAATACCTCAATTACCTCAACTACCCTGTACCCCCGCACAGTGACCCGGTACCGGTACCCCCTGTATACAGCCTCGGGGGGGGGGGGGCAAATATTATCTTACTTACTTAAAAGAAATTAACTGCATTGTTGGTTAAGGGCTTGTATGTAAGCATTTCATTTCACATAAGGTCTACACCTGTTGTACACTGACACATACCATTTGATTTGATTTGATACACTGTTCAGGTTAAAACAAGCTGAAGTTGTTGTCTATGTACACTGCAGTGTCTTTGATTTGGGGGCGATCTCCTTTCACATCACCACCTGTACATTCTAGCATGCTCATCAAATCCCAATTAGCGGTTGCTTTCACACTAGCCATATTCCAGCATAGCATTGGGTTTATGAAAAGCTCTTACAAGGGAGAGATGCTGGCTGGCGAAGGTCCAGGCTGAGTCATTAATTGTAATGAATCAGGGCTATAGAAACACAGAGGATTCCCATCATAATAAAGGTCCGAGCACTCCGGAGGATTCAATTGGAGATTCTATTTCTCTTGTCTCTTTGTCTCATCAATAACTTTACATCACACTGGAGGAACACGACAACACAGGTCCTAAAATACTGTGTGAGACACATTGGACAAGCAAGCTATTATCTCATGAAGCCACTGAGGCGTACAATACACACAACAATCCTACAATACAGTGGTTCCTCAATTAAAAGTTGGGCCTATTCTGATGTTGTGCGGCTACATAGCTGGTCCAATATACACAACATTAGGACCACCTTCCTAACATTGAGTTGCACCCCCTTCTGCCCTCAGAACAGCCTCGATTCGTCGGGGCATGGGCTCTACAAGGTGTCGTAAGCGTTCCACAGAGATGCTGGCCCATGTTGACTCCAATGTGGGAAGCACTGTAGTCAACATGGGCCAGTTTCCCTGCCCCAACGAATTGAGGCTCTTCTGAGGGCAAAAGGGGGTGCAACTCAATATTAGGAAAATGTTCCTAATGTTTGGTATACTCAGTGTAGGTCATATCAAATCACATTTTATTTGTCACATGCGCCGAATACAACAGGTGTAGACTTTAGCGTGAAATGCTTACATACAAGTCCTTTCTAACGATGTCAGAGTAGCCTTAAGAGAGATTTGACGGCATGTGTCAGATCAGATCAGCACACATCTCTAGTCATCCAGGGAGTGAGAGGACTGTCCTTCAATCCCCGAGTGGTTCTCAAATGGCTTCTGCCTATACTGAAATTACACTGAGACCAGCAGCACTCAGGCCACGGGGAACAGGTGGAAACCGCCACATTGCGAAGCCAGGAGTCACAGGAGTCAGATAAGCCAAATGATCACGGCGGTGGAAAGTGATAATGTACTGGGACCACTCCCAACAGGTTGACAGGCTGAGCCAAGACGTTCTACCTTGTTGCACTATTAGGAGGATATTCCAGAGACAGGTGCCTGTGGTTGAGTCTCGTAGTGGGTGATGCTTGGCTGAGTCACGCTTCGTGTTGACGGTTTCAACATGTATTTGTATCCCCGTCACTGTGAGTTATACCCGTTTGTTTGCGTTGCTGCTAACAGAATAAGGTTGTGTCCCAAATGGCACCCTATCACCCTATTCCCTATATAATGCACTACTTTTAACCAGGGCCTATAAAGGTATTAAAGGCCATAGGGTGCCATTTGGGACACAGGCTAAGTTCATAAAAAGGGTTTGACTATTTAAGCATGCACAAAAAGCCCTGCTAATTTGATTCCAATGTTGTCGTATCTGTCCGGATGCATCAAGCATGAATAGCACGCAAAGACTGCTTATACTCCCATTTACATTTAGGGCGAACTAACTGGTTCTCATGCGAGCATGCCACAAAACATTTGGAAATACCATTACCAACATTACATAAATAAGGACCCTAGTTGTTTTTTCTGCTGTAGCATTGGTATAGGCTACAACAGATATATTAAATTAAACAAACCACTCACCTACATGTGGTTATGTATATATAATTTCTTGGTTTTAGGTATGTGAGACAACCTTATAAGGGTATAGCCTAGCTTTATTGACCTCTGATAGTCAATTGAACATGAAAAGGCTTCACCCTCATCAGAGAAAACAGTTAACATCTATTTTGAGAGCTAAAAAAAGTACAGCATTATTGGAATCACATATACCATTTCATTACCAACAGCAACACGATACATTGACTAGAGTATTATGAAAGAGCATATTCTATTCTTAGGGAAGCGAGAGAGTAAAAAGTGTCTAATTTCATGGATTGATGCTTTTTTGGATGTTGATTAACTGACAACATTTTACAATAAATTATCTCGTTAAAAAAAGCTGCATTTCCTTTCTCCAACAGGGGAATAAAATGTGCACAGGACAAGATACTCTTGAGAAGTACACAACATAAAAGTTGTCAAGCGTCTAACATTCCCATTGGACATGTGATCTGAATATCAATCCAAACTAATTAAACCTATAAGTTATACCTGGCCTGGTTTGATATCTTAGCAGCCATCAGCAGCTTTGAGCAGGACTTATGGCTCAGTCTCCAACTCATCGGCTGTTGTGTGATTAATACACCACAGCCTCCACTTGGGCTACGTTCCAAATGGCACCCTATTCCCTACATGGTGCACTACTTTTGACCAGAAAAGTAGTGCACAATATAGGGAATAGGGTGCCATTTGGGATATAACCTTGGTTATCAACTGGTGCAGTGGGGTAACGATAAGACTTTTACTGGGCAGAGTGAACATAAATCACCTATTTTGAAATAAACGTGGTTGAGATGTAACAAATAGATAGTGCCTGTATGATGTATTAGGGATTTTAAAGCTGTTGTTTATTCATGTCCATATTATAATTGAGACAGCAGCAGGTTTAGGGTGTGGAGTGAGTGGAGAGGAAAACACTGTATCATCAAGAGATAAACCCCACTCGCAAAAACCTCAGAGTAAAGTAGGAGCTACGGAAATGTGTGTGTGTGACTCAGAGCATGCCGTCTAATAAAGATGCCTTTGCCACGGTCTACCCTTCATTGCCACGGTCTACCCTTAACTTGAGAGTGGAAGAGGAAGATGAGCCACATGGGGAGTGTGAGTAAATCCCTAATGTGGCCAGTCAGCTTGCTTGGCCGGAGGTAATGCAGGGCTAGACTGGTGGAGCGTGGCTAGCTGCTGCTACTGAGACCTTATGTAGTCTGTCTCTGAACACATGAGTGCCTTTACTGAACCATGTCCCACTCCCACGTCTAAAGCACCATCAACATGATTGCGTCCCAAATTACACCCCATTTCCTATATAGTGCACTACTTTTGACCAGAGCCCTGGTCAAACTATGAATTAGGGTGTCATTTGTGATGCTCAGGATGCAAGGGACACAAGCGTAGATTAGTCTAAATCTCTACCAATACAGCAGCAATGATGCCCTCTCATCTAGAGAGGGGAAGAGGGACCAGTGATGCTACTCAAATAATCAGAGGGGTTTCAGATTCACAGAACATTGCCAATGCCACAGACTCGTATCACATGAAAGTCAAAGTGTGGCTTCAAGTAGGGCTAGGCCAACCAAATATGATGCTAGGCCAACCAAACATGATGATACGCCAACCAAACATGATGCTAGGCCAACCAAACATGATGCTAGGCCAACCAAACATGATGCTAGGCCAACCACACATGATGCTAGGCCAACCACACATGATTTCTTCCAGGATGGAAGGTGGAGAGAGGTGATGTGAAACCCCTCTGATTATTTGAGTAACATCACTGGTCCCTATCTGTGGTGGATGGATGGCTTGTTGTTAAACCACTGGAGTGTTCACAATCAACCATGGTGTCCCGAGCCAGAAAAAACTACTCTGTTCTACTGTAGCATGTAGTCTAGACAGATGCTTTTGATGACATGGGAGTAACTCTCTGCTGTCTTTCTGTTCGACGAAGATCCCTCCAAAGGGATTTTCATCCCTCTCTGTTCCATTTTCATTTTAGAGCAGAGTGTACCGGTAGCCCATCTCTGGATCAACTACAGTACCGTTGGCATTTAGAATCCTAGGCTTTGGCACCCTATTCCCTACATAGTGCACTTCTTCTGATCAGGCTTTGGTCAAAGGTAGTGCACTATTTTGGGATAGGGTGACATTTGGGACACAGCCCTAATGCTAGTACTGTAGTATTCTCTAATTCATAAGCCCTGCCTATTCATTCCCCTTCACATACAGATGTAGGATCTTAATGTGATCACCCTGTTGCAGGACAACCTTCCGGCAATGTAGGAAATGTTAAACATGTTGTGTATTTGAGGTTTAAAAAGGCTTCTGAAGTTTGTAATTTCCACTTAGAAATTTCAGACTTGATTTTCCTGTGTGAAAAATGTATCAACTCTTACAATAATGAATGTCCATTAATTATAATCCACATAATAATTAAAAATGTCCTCTTGCTGCAGGATTATTTTCCTGCTGTAGCAAACTGTCTCAAATTAAGATTTTACATCTGTAGATAGGAGAAATTGAATAGGACTGCCACACTATTAGATTAACCTTAACGGAAGGTTTAACTTTAAAAAAGGATTTCACTATCCCCCACAACGACCCACAATCATTCCGGTAACAACTGTAGCACTCTTTTCACTTCAGTAAACTGGAGATATGACCTGACTGTGGTTGGAAGATTTGTAACCTTCCTCCTCGTGCCTTGTAGGCTATGTACTGTAGCATAATTAGAAATGCAGCTACATGTCTGTGAAAATCATCACTTCAGTCAAGATGAGAACATAAACACCAGGCGAGCAGCATTCTTTGCGGGACCACATACAGTAGTACTATCAGAATTATATGAATGTTAAAGAGTAATGTACTTCAACTTGGTCCTGGTGGTGGGCATTGGAACATAATCATGAGCCTTCAGAACTCTCTCTTTCATCTGTCTCATCATGTTGAGAATCATGGAAATAGAAAATCATCATTTTCATTAACGATTCGGGAGAACATTGCAAGAAATCATGTTCATCAGCATGTGTTTCATGAAAATTATAGAAAAAGGATAGATGGTACGCTGGTATATGCGTACCTGTAAAAATCACGACGGAATTTGAACTATATCAGAATCGCTCTACCTTCTTACTGTAAATTCAATACTGTACTGTTTATTGATTGTTTGAGTCGGTTTATTTTTGTTTTTGGATTTACTCTGACCGGCAACATCTTTGGCAAGGGTACAGCATGGGTTATATAAAACAGAAACGTTCTGTACTGAGTACTCTGGGTTCATACAGCAACCGTCATAAAATATTGAACACATGAACATGAAGCTGTTGATGCATTTCCTCTGGAGTTGTGGGGTTGAGGAAAGCGTAGAAGGATTTTGTTTTATTTTCTATTTCATTCCTTTGTAAATTGATTTCACCTGAATTGTGTCCATTCTCAGATTTGAGGACTTCTCTGGTAATCTAGCTCAGTCAGTGTATTATTGAAGCGCACCAGAAGCTGACCTCAATTTCACATAGCTTTAAAGGTCAAACACTATTTAGAACAAACCATGGCTGTGTCCCAAATGACACCATATTGCTATTCCTTACACAGTGCACTACCTTTGACCAAAGCCCTATTTAGTGCACTATAACGGGAATAGGGTGGCCTGTCTATAGCAACTCTCAGTATGGACAGTTCAGCTAGGTTAACCCCCTACTTCACATTCTGTCCACCTCATTGTCAGAATGGTAAGGCATGTTTTGCTCGCAAGAGAGAAGACATTTGGCAATTAAAGAATAAGTCCTTAATTTCCTAAATGAAATGGACCTCATTCTGCTCCAGCCACCAGTAATATGATTGTGTATTTAAACCCTGGTGTGTGTGTGTGTGAACAGTATGATTTACAGTTAGATGCTGCTGCTTTTACACTTTAAATGCCTATCCAACTACACTGAATGAAAAGAAAACAGGGAATTGCACACACACACTATACACAGACACACACACACACACACACACACACACACACACACACTCAATTTAATAAATGGATGTCATGACCATATTCTAATTCCCAATTCTATGGGCATGACTCCACTTCTATCAGAGATTCTCAAGTATATCTAGACATAAATTACATGGATTCAAGTACGGTAAATTTCATTAGTCTAATTTAAAGAGCGACTGCTTTTAAAAAGCGACGAATCCCCAGTGTCAAAATTGACCTGGATTCAAACCAGGGTGTCTGTAATGACGCCTCTAGCACTGAGATGCAGTGCCTTAGACCGCTGCGCCACTCGGGAGCCCGAATGTAAAAATGTAGATGTAAAAATGTAGATGTAAAAATGTAGATGTAAAAATGTAGATGTAAAAATGCACAACCGAAACATCCTCGGCAAAAACATCTAAATTAATTACAGATTTCTTGAGTTATCTTAGATTCATTCTGGGGATTTTGAGGAAGTGAAATATGCTTCCATTGTCTCATGGGGGACAAAAATCATTAACCAAACGCGGAATCGGTCAGAAAACACACCAAGACTGAAATCATGTTTTTCTAATGAGCAGCAGAAGAGCACATGTGCCAATCGGCGTGTTCAGTGGCTCATTAACAACGGAGATCTATAGTATGACTTAGGAGATAAACAACGGAGACCCATCCGTTACAGTGACACTAGGATTTCACTCATTTCAAGAATATGACCCCAAAAAAATATGGACAAAAAAACTAGACGATTGTATTATAGAGTTTTGAGCTTGTTAGATGTGTCCTGTCCTTGATAGCTAGAGTGAATGTGTGATGTGAATACAAGGAGGTATGAATAGATATAAAAGCAGATATATAATGGTTCCATTGAATATTGAAGGTTAAAGTCTGTTTTAGAAAAGAGATGCTACTCTATTCTGCAGTAAAGCAAAAATATGTATTGAACTGAACTACCAAACCACACAGTCAAGAGCAAATGCAGCCAATACTGAGATCATAACTGAGTTCCAACTGTATTGGGAGTTGTTATCATCACCATCACCATCATCATCATCATCAAGTCCAACAGACACCGTACAATCACAGTCAGTCACCGGTTATGCCTGTAATTTTCTATTACTGCTTGATATTTGTGACTTGTGTTCTCATTTCAAGGCTACCGACCATCCACAGTTCCAGTATAGCAGACCAGGTCCTGGGGGCGTCCCAAATAGCACAGGTCAAAAGTAGTGCACTATAAAAGGAAATAGGGTGCCATCTGGGACAGACCCTGAGAGCATGATGAGTCAGGAGAATGGAGTAAAGGGCTCTCTTCTCATATCCTCTCCCTCTCTCTGTTGGTGGATGGTGGATTAGGAAGGCTGTGTTGGATCCAGGGGCGGAGGAGCCTTGTCCGTCCCTGACTGGCACTCCGATAAGGTCTGAAGCTGACGTGGTGGAGAGGGAGAGGATGGGAGAGAGAGGAGGGGAAAGAAAGGGAGATACATCGACAGATACACAATCCAGTATAATTAATAACTTCACCATGCTCAAAGAGATATTCAATGTCTGCTTGAATACTCTATCTACCAATAGGTGGCCTTCTTTGTGAGGCATTGTAAAACCTCCCTGGTCTTTGTGGTTGAATCTGTGGTTGAAATTTACTGCTCGACTGAGTGACCTTACAGATAATTGTGGGCTACAGAGATGAGGTAGTCATTCAAAAAGCATGTAAAACACTATTACTGCACACAGAGTGAGTACATGCAACTTATTCTGTGACTAAGCAAATCTTTACTCCTGAACTTATTTTCTCTTACCATAACAAAGGGGTTGAATACTTATTGACTCAATATGTTTTCATTTTTTATTAATTTGTAAACATTTACAAAAACATCATTCCACTTTGACATTATGGGGTATTATGTGTAGGCCAGTGACAAAAAATCTAAATGCAATCAAATGCAATCAGGCACTGTAGGTCTGTCACAGTCTGTTCAGACTATGTTTTACAATGTAATCAATGAGGAGTAGTAGTCGAAAACAACTATACCTCTCTCCTGATGAAGTGATTCAAATTGTATAGCTGAGAAACAAACCGTGTCATTTAATATCAAGAGACCAGAGAGGTTACTGAGGTGGGAGAGGAGAATGCTAAAGATCATGATCGAAGGACAAGTCGAAGATCTTGACAAGATGGACTTTGTGGTGGTCATTTTAATTTTTAATGACGCAGATAGAGCTTGTGCCCTGAAAGCAGAAACTGTGAAGGAAAGTCCTTGAGAAGAACCATATCTGATACTACACCAATCAATAATATGAATTATGAAAACTGCAAAGCTCTATTGACAGGAGAGCTTTTTCTCACAGATTAGATATGGAGCTTTTTCACCCACCTTTACCATGAATTCGATTTTCTGACTCCACCGCTATACATTCAGTATACACATACAGGTATTATAGCAAGGAGTGTCTGTTTGCACTATTGGCGTTGATCGAGGTAGAAGGTTGATTGGAGGTTATCATATATACGGTATGAAATTGGCATCCAAGGAAATGCAAGCAGAATCACTGATATTTTACTGTGTAACACACCGTTTTGATAATGTACATTTGGGCCTTCTATAGAGTGTTTAACATATTGTCCATGTATTTCTGCGGCTGGCAGTTTGTTATTTTATCTCACGGAGATTCTACTGTCCTCAAGCGTTAGCTGTGGTGCAGAAATACAATCCTGCGCCATGCCAGAGATAGAGAGAGAGAGAAAGAGAGAGAGAGAGAGAGTGATGAAGATGACCTCCCAGCAAAGCACACTGTGCTAGGGATTAGACATTAGTACAGAGGAGAGAGAGAGAGAGAGAGAGAGAGAGAGAGAGAGAGAGAGAGAGAGAGAGAGAGAGAGAGAGAGAGAGAGCACAGATAGAGAGAGAGAGAAAGAGAGAGCACAGATAGAGAGAGAGAGAAAGAGAGAGAGAGCACAGATAGAGAGAGAGAGAAAGAGAGAGCACAGATAGAGAGAGAGAAAGAGAGAGCACAGATAGAGAGAGAGAGAAAGAGAGAGCACAGATAGAGAGAGAGAGAAAGAGAGAGCACAGATAGAGAGCGGATGAAAGAGAACGAGACTCACCTTCCAACAACACAAAACAAAGGGAGCAGAAGTACCAGCCAGTATTAATGTTTAGTCTTGCCTATTCTTGGAATTAAACTCCAAAACCATTGGCATTACAGGGCCGTAGCATAATATGTTTCCTTCCATTATGTTTTATTTATGACAGGCTCAATAGATTACCAATTGAGGAGGGATTCAATGCCTCGTCGTTGAAAGAGTGAGAGAATTGGTGGGTGTATTACAGAATCCATTAAGTTCACCCCCGGCTTACACAAAGCCACAGCACCATCAGCATGTTATGGTTTTCTGCTGTCACTCCGAGTGGCACTTATCCTGCCCCTGATAAGGCAGCTGGGCTGGCGGAGAACAACAGGCGACCCAGATTACATTAACATGATCAATTGGAGGCAGGAACAAAGAATCACCTTGGAAAAAGAGTGACATTTTCACCAGGTTTTACTGTGATTTGTCACTGTCATCGAAATAAGGCAGGATTTCTCTCTGCTCTTTTGAACAGCGAGGCTGTCAGACAGAGAGAGAGAGAGGCGAGATTGAATATAACAAAAGAGGAACTGTATAAATACCATGACATTTCAACACTGCAGGAAAGTGAGAACACAATTTGTGGTGCAAAGCGACAGGATTCATTAAGTAATTTCTGTAGTTAGCTAACTACGCATCTAACTACTATAGTACTACTAACTACTATAGTACTACTAACTACTATAGCCTAATCCTTTAAATGTAGTTTATATTTTACTCTGTTTATCGCTTGACTACCGCATCTAATGGTATCCACATGTAGTCATCTCTAAGATTCCTGGTTACACAATATAATTGTAGTCTTGAGACTACCGATTTATCGTAGTCCATTTATTTTATGGTTGACTAAACCTTGAAGACAGTGTTTTTTTCCCTCTCTGTGGTCTGCCTTTAATGGGAAGAAGTGGTAAATAACACACTGTGAATGGGTCTTAATGGGCACCTAAGTGCTCTTCAATAATGCACCATATACTCAGCTCTCTTTGGCACCTTTTCGAAACACATTTTTATTTATTTTACTCAACCTTTTTGACAGGCTGTCATGCTGAGGCCAAGGTATCTTTTACAGATGAGCCCTGTAATTACACAAAATATACATATACAGCAAAACAGTGATAAAAAGTACTTTAATAGAAAACGAACACATTCTTCAGGTTCTCAATCAGCCGTCTGAATTGCCCTAAAACTGGGGCATTTTCATCTGGGCAAAACCCCCCCCAAAAACATACTTTTTTTTATTGTTGGACACTGTAAAAACACCAGCAAATCAGCTCCAAGTGATTTCAATTTTGGAAATCTGTTCCAAAGTATTCACATATACTTCGAAGAAACGTCCTCTCACTGTCATCTGCATTTATTTTCAGCAAACTTAACGTGTACTGTGTAAATATTTGTATGAACATAACAAGATTCAACAACTTAGACATAAACTGAACAAGTTCCACAGACATGTGACTAACAGAAATTGAATAATGTGTCCCTGAACAAAGGGGGGGTCAAAAGTAACAGTCAGTATCTGGTGTGGCCACCAGTTGCATTAAGTACTGCAGTGCATCTCCTCCTCATGGACTGCACCAGATTTGCCAGTTCTTGCTGTGAGCACTGATGGAGGGATTGTGCGTGCCTGGTGTAACTCGGGCAGTTGTTGTTGCCATCCTGTACCTGTCCCGCAGGTGTGATGTTCAGATGTACCGATCCTGTGCAGGTGTTTTACACATGGTCTGCCACTGCGAGGACGATCAGCTGTACGTCCTGTCTCCCTGTAGCGCTGTCTTAGGCGTCTCACAGTACAGACATTGCAATTTATTGCCCTGGCCACATCTGCAGTCCTCATGCCTCCTTGCAGCATGCCTAAGGCACGTTCACACAGATGAGTAGGGACCCTGGGCATCTTTCTTTTGGTGTTTTTCAGAGTCAGTAGAAATGCCTCTTTAGTGTCCAAAATTGACCTTAATTGCCTACCGTCTGTAAGCTGTTAGTGTCTTAATGACCAGATGTTCCAGATGTGCATGTTCAAATAATTGTTTATTTATAAGCATGGGAAACAGTGTTTAACCCCTATACAATGAAGATCTGTGAAGTTATTTGTATTTTTACAAATTATCATTGAAAGACAGGTTACTGACAGGTTTCTTTTTTTGCTGAGTATATATCTCTGTTCCAGAGATACTGTGCCTTCGGAAAGTATTCAGACCCCTTGACTTTTTTCACATTTTGTTACGATACAGCCTTGTTCTAAAATTAATTAAATTGATCTCTCTGTACTTTGCTCCGTTAATCTTTCCCTCGATCTTGGTTCCATCAGACCAGAGAATCTTGTTTCTCATGGTCTTGAGGGTCCTTTAGGTGCCTTTTGGCAAACTCCAAGAGGGCTGTCATGTGCCTTTTACTGAGGAGTGGCTTCCGTCTGGCCACTCTAGCATAAAGGCCTGATTGGTGGAGTGCTACAGAGACGGTTGTCCCTCTGGAAGGTTCTCCCATATCCACAGAGAAACTCTAGAGCTCAGTCAGAGTGACCATCGGGTTCTTGGTCACCTCCCTGAACAAGGCCCTTCTCCCCCGATTGCTCAGTTTGGCTGGGCGGCCAGCTCCAGAAAGAGCCTTGGTGGTTCCAAACTTCTTTCATTTAAGAATGAGGGAGGCCACTGTGTTCCTGGGGACCTTCAATGCTGCAGAAATTTTTTGGTATCCTTCCCCAGATCTTTGCCGCGACACATTCCTGTCTCAGAGCTCTACGGACAATTCCTTCGACCTCATAGCTTGGTTTTTGCTCTGACATGCACTGTCAACTGTGGGACCTTATATAGACAGGTGTGTGCCTTTCCAAATCATGTCCAATCAATTGAATTTACCACAGTATGACTACATCTCAAGGATGTACAGTGGGGAGAACAAGTATTTGATACACTGCCGATTTTGCAGGTTTTCCCACTTACAAAGCATGTAGAAGTCTGTAATTTGTATCATAGGTACTCTTCAACTGTGAGTGACGGAATCTAAAACAAAAATCCAGAAAATCTCATTGTATGATTTTTAAGTAATTAATTAGCATTTTATTGCATGACATAAGTATTTGATACATCGGAAAAGCAGAACTTAATATTTGGTACAGAAACCTTTGTTTGCAATTACAGAGATCATACAATTCCTGTAGTTCTTGACCAGGTTTTTTACACACTGCAGCAGGGATTTTGGCCCACTCCTCCATACAGATCCTTCAGGTTTCGGGGCTGTCGCTGGGCAATACGGACTTTCAGCTCCCTCCAAAGATTTTCAATTGGGTTCAGGTCTGGAGACTGCCTAGGCCACTCCAGGACCTTGAGATGCTTCTTACGGAGCCACTCCTTAGTTGCCCTGGCTGTGTGTTTCGGGTCGTTGTCATGCTGGAAGACCCAGCCACGACCCATCTTCAATGCTCTTACTGAGGGAAGGAGGTTGTTGGCCAAGATCTCGCGATACATGGCCCCATCCATCCTCCCCTCAATACGGTGCAGTCGTCCTGTCCCCTTTGCAGAAAAGCATCCCCAAAGAATGATGTTTCCACCTCCATGCTTCACGGATGGGATGGTGTTCTTGGGGTTGTACTCATCCTTCTTCTTCCTCCAAACACGGCGAGTGGAGTTTAGACCAAAAAACTCTATTTTTGTCTCATCAGACCACATGACCTTCTCCCATTCCTCCTCTGGATCATCCAGATGGTCATTGGCAAACTTCAGACGGGCCTGGACATGCACTGGCTTGAGCAAGGGGACCTTGCGTGCGCTGCAGGATTTTAATCCATGACGGCGTAGTGTGTTACTAATGGTTTTCTTTGAGACTGTGGTCCCAGCTCTCTTCAGGTCATTGACCAGGTCCTGCCGTGTAGTTCTGGGCTGATCCCTCACCTTCCTCATGATCATTGATGCCCCACGAGGTGAGATCTTGCATGGTGCCCCAGACCAAGGGAGATTGACCGTCATCTTGAACTTCTTCCATTTTCTAATAATTGCGCCAACAGTTGTTGCCTTCTCACCAAGCTGCTTGCCTATTGTCCTGTAGCCCATCCCTGATGTCCTTTCACAGCTCTCTGGTCTTGGCCATTGTGGAGAGGTTGGAGTCTGTTTGATTGAGTGTGTGGACAAGTGTCTTTTATACAGGTAACGAGTTCAAACAGGTGCAGTTAATACAGGTAATGAGTGGAGAACAGGAGGGCTTCTTGAAGAAAAACTAACAGGTCTGTGAGAGCCGGAATTCTTACTGGTTGGTAGGTGATAAAATACTTATGTCATGCAATAAAATGCAAATTAATTATTTAAAAATCATACAATGTGATTTTCTGGATTTTTTTTTTAGATTCCGTCTCTCACAGTTGAAGTGTACCTATGTTAACAATTACAGACCTCTACATGCTTTGTAAGTAGGAAAACCTGCAAAATCGGCAGTGTATCAAATACTTGTTCTCCCCACTGTACCTGAGCTCAATTATGAGCCTAATAGCAAAGGGTCTGAATACTTACAGTGCCAGTCAAAAGTTTAGACACCTACTCATTCAAGGGTTTTTCATAATTTGTTACTATTGTCTACATTGTAGAATAGTAGTGAAGACATAAAAACTATGAATTAACACTAATGGAATCATGTAGTAACCCACATTTTTTTTAAACAAATCTAAATATATTTGAGATTTGAGATTCCAAGTCCATATTATGGCAAGAACAGCTCAAATAAGCAAAGAGAAACGACAGTCCATCATCATTTAAGACATGATGGTCAGTCAATCCGCAACATTTCAAGAACTTTGGAAGTTTCTTCAAGTGCAGTCGCAAAAACCATCAAGCACTATGATGAAACTGGCTCTCATGCGGACCGCCACAGGAAAGGAAGAGTTATCTCTAAGTTCATTAGCGTTAGCTGCACCTCAGATGGCAGCCCAAATAAATGCTTCACAGAGTTCAATTAACAGACATATCTCAACATCAAATGTTCAGAGGAGACTGTGTGAATCAGGCATTCATGGTCGAATTGCTGCAAAAGAAACCATTACTAAAGGACACCATTAAGAAGAAGAGACTTGCTTGGGCCAAGAAACACGAGCAATCTGTCCGTTGGTCTGATGAGTCCAAATTTGAGATTTCTGGTTTCAACCGCTGTGTCTTTGTGAAACCCAGTAGTAGGTGAACGGATGATCTCCGCATGTGTAGTTCCCACCATGAAGCATGGAGGAGGTGTGATGGTGTGGGGGTGTTTTGCTGGTGACACTGTCTGTGATTTATTTAGAATTCAAGGCACACTTAACCAGCATGGCTACCACAGCATTGTGCAGTGATATGCCATCCCCTCTGGTTTGCACGTAATTTTTTTTTCAACAGGACAATGACCAAACACACCTCCAGGCTGTGTAAGCGCTATTTGCAAAAATTTCAATAAATCTGTTTTCGCATTGTCATTACGGGGTATTGACTGTAGATTACTGAGGAATCAATTTTAGAATAAGGCTGTAACGTAACAAAATGTGGAAAAAGTCAAGGGGCTGAATATCTTCTGAAGGCACTGTCTACAGTGGAAGTCAGAAGTTTACATACACTTAGGTTGAAGTCATTAAAACTACTGGCGAAAAGTGCAAATCAATCCCAGAACAACAGCAAAGGACCTTGTGAAGATGCTGGAGGAAACAGGTACAAAAGTATCTATATCCACAGTAAAACCAGTCCTATATCAACATAACCTGAAAGGCTACTCAGCCAGGAAGAAGCCACTGCTCCAAAACCGCCATAAAAAAGCCAGACTACGGTTTGCAACTGCACATGGGGACGTTATGTTTGGAGGAAAAAGGGGGAGGCTTGCAAGCCGAAGAACACCATCCCAACTGTGAAGCACGGGGGTGGCAGCATCATGTTGTGGGGGTGCTTTGCTGCAGGAGGGCCTGGTGCACTTCACAAAATAGATGGAATCATGAGGAAGGAAAATTATGTGGATATATTGAAGCAACATCTCAAGATATCAGTCAGGAAGTTAAAGCTTGGTCGCAATAGACGGTATCGGACGGACGGACGGACGGACGGGCGGGCTAATTGATCCTTAGAAAACCCTTTTGCAATTATGTTAGCACAGCTGAAAACTGTTGTGCTGATTAAAGAAGCAATAAAACTGGCCTTCTTTAGACTAGTTGAGTATCTGAAGCATCAGCATTTGTGGGTTCGATTACAGGCTCAAAAAGGCCAGAAACAAAGAACTTTCTTCTGAAACTCGTCAGTCTATTCTTGTTCTGAGAAATGAAGGCTATTCCATGCGAGAAATTACCAAGAAACTGAAGATATCGTACAACGCTGTGCACAATTGGCTCTAACCAGAATAGAAAGAGGAGTGGGAGGCCCCGGTGCACAATTGAGCAAGAGGACAAGTACATTAGAGTGTCTAGTTTGAGAAACAAGTCCTCAACTGGCAGCTTCATTAAATAGTACCCGCAATACACCAGTTTCAACGTCAACAGTAAAGAGGCGACTCCGGGATGTTGGCCTTCTAGGCAGAGTTGCAAAGAAAAAGCCATATATCAGACTGGCCAATAAAAAGAAAAGATTAAGATGGGCAAAATAACACAGACACTGGACAGATGAAGATTGTAAAAAAGTGTTATGGACAGACAAATCTATGTTTGAGGTGTTCAGATCACAAAGAAGAACATTCGTGAGACGCAGACCAAATGAAAAGATGCTGGAGGAGTGCTTGACGCCATCTGTCAAGCATGGTGAAGGCAATGTGATGGTCTGGGGGTGTTTTGGTAGTGGTAAAGTGGGAGATTTGTACAGGGTAAAAGGGATCTTGAAGAAGGAAGGCTATCACTCCATTTTGCAATGACATACCATACCCTGCGGACGGTGCTTAATTGGAGCCAATTTCCTCCTAGAACGGGACAATGACCCAAAGCACAGCTCCAAACTATGCAATAACTATTCAGGGAAGAAGTAGTCAGCTGGTATTCTGTCTATATTGGAGTGGCAGCACAGTCACCGGATCTCAACCCTATTGAGCTGTTATGGGAGCAGCTTGACCGTATGGTACGTAAGAAGTGCCCATCAAGCCAATCCAACTTGTGGGAGGTGCTTCAGGAAACATGGGGTGAAATCTCTTCAGATTACCTCAACAAATTAACAACTAGAACGCCAAAGGTCTGCAAGGCTGTAATTGCTGCAAATGGAGGATTCTTTGATAAAAGCAAAGTTTGAAGGACACAATTATTATTTCAATTAAAAATCATTATTTATAACCTTGTCAACGCCTTGACTATATTTCCTATTCATTTTGCAACTAATTACATGTATGTTTTCATGGAAAACAAGGACATTTCTAAGTGACTCCAAACTTTTGAACGGTAGTGTACATATGCATAAATCATAAGATACATTTTTTGGAACCAACATACATCATCAGTGAGTTCTTGGCCTTTTCTGTTCTTCCTTTTAAAATAGATTCAGTCACAGACATCCGCAGCCTTCAGTGCAGTAATATTGTGCTTGCTCCTCAAAGCCCAACAATCATTCTAAATGTTTGTTCCCTGTCATCTTTGAGAGTTATTCTCCTATGCCTTCTCCAGGCAAGGTTAAGGGCTGTGCAGAGAAACGGGCAGAAGTTTGTATCTTAAGCCTTCATTAACATTTAATTGCAACACATGCTAGCGTGATCTCAGCACCACTTTGCTCCCGGGATCTAATAGCTGCCTGCTCGCTTGGTCGGAGAGTATGACGCAAGTACCAGGCACTTTACACTATCTGCTCTGCAAAACAGTACAAGTGTTTTTTAGAACACACAGGAACACACAGTCACAAAGTTGTTCATAAGATCAATATCCTATTCTTGGTCAATTGCACAAACCTCTTCCTTTTTTTGCTTTTTCAACTCATACCAGTGGAGAGTGTGCTCGATGAAGAGCGTATCACAATCCCACACTGGGTTATTAGACCTGAGGAAAAAAAGGCATCAATACAGAGAGGGAGATAGCCTTTCTTTAGTCTGAGTGGTTTATGAAGGATTTCTTAACTCTGCCTGCAAACCTTCCTTGCAGATAAGAAAATGATGATTACCTCTTAAGGGGGGCTTAAGTTTCCCTAATACTTGGGTGAAGGAATGAGACCTAAATGCTCATCAAAGGTAGAGACTAGAGTCCAAATAATTCACACTTTTTGCTTCCAAGCATCCATTCTTTTAAAATGCTAAAAGACAGATGTAGGATCTACATTCGATCACTCCTTTGTAGGTGATAATTTTCCTGCACTGCAGCTTCGTGATTTACATAAATTCACTGAAACACACGGTTATTTTAACAGTATTGCACTTTTCATGTTGCCTACTAATAGCCTAAGCACCGATCAAGCAACATTACGGACTAAAAGTTCAAAGTATTTTGCTGCAGGATTATTTTGCTGTGACAATATACTGTACACTGAGTGTACAAAACATTAGAAACTCTTTCCATGGCATAGACTGACCAGGTGAATCAAGGTGAAAGGTATGATCCCTTATTGACATCGCCAGTTAAATCCAATTCAATCAGTGTAGATGAAGGGGAGGAGACAGGTTAAAGAAGGATTTTTAAGCCTTAAGACAATTGAGACATGGATTGTGTATGTGTGCCATTCAGAGGGTGAGTGGGCAAGACAAAATATTTAAGTGCCTTTGAACAGGGCATGGTAGCATGTGCCGGCTGTGTGTCAAGAAGTGCAACGCTCTTGGGTTTTTCACAGTCAGCAGTTTCCCGTGTGTATCAAGAATGGTCCATTAGGACCACAATGGTGTTCCTAATGTTTTGTGCACTAACTGCAGGTGAAATTAAGATCTGTAAAGGTCCATTTAATTATGAAACTGATATTAAGTAATCTGCCCCATGTCATGATAATCATGAGGAGTTCAGCCTATAGCCTCAGCTTAGATAACATAAAGGGCATAAAGCCCTCAGCAAATTGCAGTACTTTGTGTGATTATACTATGAACCATTATTTGCAAACCATGCAGTTTGTTAAAGTATAGAACAGCAGGGGCACCATGGTGTCTATGGAGTTGGGGAATTGAATGATATCATTTAAGTCACTTCTTATACAAGTATTCAAATGTATCTCAAAGCCATCTCCATGTCACGACTAGGACAAGCAGCATCATCTGACCCTCCCTCACACCCTTACACACACACGCACACACACACACACACACACACACACACACACACACACACACACACACACACACACACACACACACACACACAGAGAGAGAGACACACACACACAAACAGACACTGCTACTCTAGACCAACCAATCATTTCACTGCTACTCTAGACCAACCATGAAGTGTTTGTAATTAGTTGATCAATTATAATTTTGTTGACAATGGATGTACCTAGCATATGTTAAAAGCATAGTCAGCAATGTGTGTTCTTTTTTTAGTCCCCCCCAATCTGGGACTCCTTCCAATGAACATGATGAGGGCGACAGGCAAACATCGGCGTTGGTTACTGCCAGGTAACACAGCTCTGCAGCAGATATAGTAGACCCAGACCTCCAGCACCACGGACACCGTGTCCAGCCGCCCACGCAGAACATAACATGCCTTATAGCGGGCTGTCCTTGGTAACGTATGAATACACTACTGAGAAGTCCACTTGGGGGGAGGGGCATGTATCGCCGTCTGACTCTGCCAGGCTTTACCCCACTTGTTTTCCAACTGGTCATCACTGAGCTCATTGCACAGTAATGGGGTTGAAGCACTTTGCTGCACCACTCTAACCCCAATGGGGCTTTTTTTTTTTTTTACCTGTTTTTGTGCATCTCCTGGAAGAGTTCACATGTTCAGGATCAGATTAGGAGCAGAGCAAAGTAGACCCTCTCTTCTACTGAGTAACATAGAAGGTTAGTACTAATGCTGCTGGCCTGGGGTGTGGCGGGTGGAGAAGGTATTTGTCTGTCCCTCTGGCTCATTTCGCTCAAAAGACGGTTTTGACTCATAGCACAATGGTAGCCGATTAAACTCAACTCCATGATTTCAATGGAGTTGAGTGGCGAGTCTTTTTTTTTTTTTTTTGCACCCAAAGAATAGACGTCGGAGCGCCAGTTCCCCCACACTTGCTTAACTCCATTGTAAATCGTGGCGTTGAGTTTAGTCGGTAAAGGACATGGCAGACATTATCTCCAAGCATGAATAAACTGGGAAATGATCACGTCTTTCTCCCCAACTCCCTACCCACAGCTCTGAGTAAAATGCTCCAACTTACAATTATTTAACACTCTGGTGAGCATGATAGATTAAGTGTCCTCCTCCGAGAGAGGAGAGGAGGGGAATGTAGTTGAAACGGCAGCAGCAAAAAGGTGTGGATGGAACTACTGCTTCAAAAACTCATCTCTTCTAGCCCTGGTCTCTCTGGTATCTTGGTGCCTTTATGATTGTCAAGGCTTCTCTCCCTCTGGTTGTGTTGTTTTGGGAAAGAGTAGATCCCACTGCAGCCGCGGTGTGAAGCTCCTATTATAGCAACAATTATAGAGCACCACTCACTATCTGACTGAGCCATATGGAGAGAGTTAACCTGGGAAATAAAACTGACATGATGTGTAGGTGTACAGTGTGGACATAGTATTTCATAGCTCTCTCAGGCTCAATACTGAGCTTAGTCACAATTCGTGATTGTCATGCAAATAACTGCCGGTCTCACGGTAATTTACCGTTAATTAACATAAACACGTTTAGCATCTCTGGCTTCCACACATAAGAAATCTAATAAATCCCATTTAATATAGCCAACACCATCACAATAAATCCATTATTTATTTTAGTCTAAAGAAACATGATATGAAGAAAATCATTTTTACAGTATGAAGAATACAACTGAACATAGCTGAATAAAATAGAAAGGATATTTTCCCCCAACCGATTTCCAAGGGAGTGCGCACATATTCTGTTTTGAGCGGTTAACAAAGAATCCGGTCCTCCTATATGCTTCATTTATAATTATTGATCCAAACGTTAGGCTAAATGTTTTGATTTCTAATATATTCCAAGGCTGCATGGCACGACTCTAATGATGATTTGAAAATAATTCACATGAAAGGCATGTGTTTCTTGAGCAGGATGTCATTTACAAAAGTACTTGATAATATTCTGTCAGGCTCTGGCCATAGAGAAACCTATTTGCTTCTCTATGTAGCCATGGTCAGAGTCTGACAGTTATTTTCTTTCTGTTTCTGGTTTGTGTTGGATCCCTAATTAGAGGCAGCTGTAGTGCATCGTCTCTAATTAGGGATCCTACATAGGTTTGTATGTTCCACACCGGGGATGTGGGTCGTTGTCGTATATTTCGCAGTCACGGTGAGAAGTAAGTGTGCTAATTAACGTTTTGTCCATTCGTGTCAGTTTGTTCTGTAGTTCGTCATTGGTGTGTTATTATACATAGTAAATTATATATATATTACATAGTATAATACTATACTATCCCTGCGCTGCGTGTTGGTCTCTCGATGCACCCCCTCGTGACATATTCTCACCCATCTGACTATTCTTAATTTAATCTGGTCTTTACATATAACCTACTAATATGTGTGGAATAATTGTTTATTTAGAATGGCCCACAAACATGTCATCCGTAGCCTGCGCTCTAATAGCAAATGGAGGTTAGGTGTGGTTACGTTTTGAATATGCCGGGTAGGCTACACCGTTTGTAAAGCAGATTAATGTGCTTAATTTTAAGAATTGAGTAATAAATATAGCAGCACGAGAAAGCTGTGATCCTCTTTTAAATAGTGGCAGGTGAAAACGGGATTGGCTTATTGTTTGCGTAATGGCTTAAATGAACACGTATCACAGCTCTGTAGGCTATGGGCTCTCCAACCCTGTTCCATGGGTCCTAGGCCTATAGGCTACCTTTTGAGTAATTTGGCCACTTTAGTTGTAATACAAACCTTATCAAAACATATACCTGTAGGCCTATGGGCTAGACTACATGATGCATGTAAAAAAATGCATGCGCTGTTTGTTGCCTTAGACTGCACACGCTGGGCATCATTCACAAGTGATAATATTTTCACCCATCAGACTATTCTCAATTTAATATTGTCTTTACATATACATGTGAAATAAGTTTTGATTTAGAATGGGCCATTATCATGCAACTGTCGCAACAGGGGTAAAAAAAAGACATCTCATCTGTATGCACTTCAATAGCAAATAGAGGTCACTTTTCCGGTGGTTCACTTTCATGCCAGCCAGGTAGGCTACTCTGGTTTTAGAGCGAAGTAATGTGCTTAATATTAGGAAAGTTGAGAAATAAATATAGTAGGCCTAGTCTATAGAAAGCTGATGGGATCCTCCTCTTTTTAATAGAGGCCATCAAAACTCTGTTTTCTCACTCAATTGCATAGCAAAGCTTATTGAAATGTTGAGCAATGGGCAGGCTTATAGGAACATGCATCCAACAAATCCAATCAAATTTGATTGGTCACATACACATGTTTAGCAGATGTTCATGCGGGTGTAGGGAAATGCTTGTGCTTGTAGCTCCCAACAGTGAACAATTTCACAACATATACCCAATACACACAAATCTAAGTAAGGAATGGAATTAAAAATATATACATATATGGACGAGCGATGTCAAAGCAGCTTGGACTAAGATACAGTAGAATAGTATAGAATACAGTATATACAGTGGGGAGAACAAGTATTTGATACACTGCCGATTTTGCAGGTTTTCCTACTTACAAAGCATGTAGAGGTCTGTAATTTTTATCATAGGTACTCTTCAACTGTGAGTGAAAATCACATTGTATGATTTTTAAGTAATTAATTTTCAAATCGAAGTGTGTCAGCTGTATGGTGATTTGTGATTCATAACTTACATTTAACCGGTACTAACAGTAGTAGACCAACCGATAACACCATGACGGAATGCGTTTGAAGTGATGATGTGCCCGCCGAGAACAGCTAGCATGTCCAGCAAAGTACATCACCAGAGGCACGCACACACTTCGCAGCTCCACAGTGATGTGATTGACTGTCTCTAAGGTGGGGGCTTTTTGCGGCAGCCAGACGAGACAATCGAAGGAGGATGCGGTGAGCAAAGTTACTGGGCTCGAATTTGCATGCTTCTAATTGTGCATGTTATTAACAACATATTTGATTTGATGATGATAGGTTATACTCTATGGCTGGATGGATGGATTTTTTCCAATGCTACATTAATTTGTCAGACCTAACTTGATTGACCCTCTTTCTACAAGGCCAAGTCTATGAGAGGCCTAATCATATTAATATTTTGTTTAAGCCTTTAGGCTATAGAGATGCATTCAGGTAATTAACTCATTATTATACATCAACATACATTTGATTACAATTATTTATTGTCAATCATTCTTGAATTTAGGATATACAATTAAGTAGATGAATGAACTGATACATTCATACATATGAATATTTTTTTCCAATTATTTTGGAATATGATAGAATATTGCATTCTATTATACATCTTATGTGAATAATGTTCATTAATGTTAATTTGTGTATTAATAATAATAATCTGAAAATCAGTCTGAAATGGAATATTTATCCTATTGTTCATGTCCATATAGCCTAGGACAATGTAAGTACTGTTATTCCTTATCCACTTAATGTAATTATGTTTTATATATTTTTTAAATCGCTCGCTCGCCTCACTTTTCTGGGGGGGAAATCTGCTAAACAGTGAATCAATTTTGTCTAGCCTAAACATTATTAAAGTGACTAGTGCTCCATTTCTTAAAGTTGCCAGTGATTTCTAGTCTATGTATATAGGCAGCAGCCTCTAATGTGGCTCGTGACTCAATGGTCACATGGAATTTGGCTGCGGTAATACGGTCACCGTAACAGACCTAGTTACAATGCCAATGGTGTTGCACAAAGACCAAAGTCAGATATATCACAAAACACTAATTTGGGGGGACATGTATTGTAGTTATAGGCTGTATTTAAGAAAAAACATAAAGGCACAACCCGTAGATGCAACTAACAACAAATTATTCTGCAAAAATGTCATTAATAGAAAAAAATTATACAAATCAAGGCTTTTCAAAACCATTTGGTGTCTTGGTGAGTCAATCCTCTGTCATTGTTTCTAATGGAAATTAACTCTACGTGGAACTGATTATATTATATTTCATATAAATATGCTTCTTGGATAATGTTATGTGCTTCAAGCATCTGACAGTTCAAATGGTGATCTGCAAATTCCACTTATTAGGCTAGATAAGATAAGACACCCTTATTTACAGGTCTACAAACACAAAACTGTGAAAAGAACCCTGTTCTGCTCACCAAACTTTTGCATATAGTACTACAGTAGATATTCAGGGATAATACACCAGATGGAAATCAAAGGGGGAAACAGAAGCATTACACGCACACACGCACGCACATACACAGCTGTCCGCTTCTTAGTTCCCAGTGTAGAATAAAAAAACAGCTCTGACTTGGATAATAAGGAAGTGATTAGGGCTTCGCGCTGCACCCACAGGAAGGACTGACTGAGGACATCAGAGCTCATTACCCAGCATTCTCCCCCTGCGTGGTGGAGACTTGTTGTGGACACTTCCATTCTCCCATGGTGAACAGGGGTGGGCATGGAGGGGCTGGGCCACTAGAACTAACTGAATCATCATGCTTAGTCCTAATAAGATGGTCCTTTGCTATCTCATGTAGCTCTTTGGGAATAAATATGTCACTCAATAAAGTATGGAAAAGCAGAATGCATTGGCTTATAGGCCAAATTCATCTCATATTTGTATGTAGTGTTAATTCAAAGATCTATCTACCTTCGGTTACAAAGTCAGTAGCCAGAGGTCTTCCATTATTAGCATCAAGTCCCTTTAACTGTTCCAGGACTCAGTTCCTTGCTTGGCTAATAGCTATTTGTGGTAAAAGGTAGGTCCAGGTTAGATGCAGTTGATCCTGAGTCAGTCTTTATGACATATACTATATGGTATAACAAGTGTATAAGGCCCCATACTATGTAAAAGCAGCCAGACTAATGGCAGTTTTCCATGAAGCACTGCTTTCTACTGACCTGGGTGATGATATAGATGGCGTAGTTGATCTTCTGCCGTCGTAGGATGGGGTGCAGGTAGTGCAACCAGTACTTCAGGTGGTTGTCTCTGTGTCTGAATGGGATAATGATAGCCACCTTCTGTTTGGCACGGCAGTCCGGAGGGGTGTACTTGCCCCCCTCCGTCACGTTTGGATTCTCCTTCTGCACCCGTTCCATTGTCATCTGGGAGGCAAACTCGATGAGGAGGCGGCCCACTGCAGAGAGAAAGGGGGAATACAAGGTCAACATCAAAGCAGCCAAACAGCCGACCAATCAGCATGTTACCGGTGCTTAGCAAACTTTTTGAAAAAATGGTGTTCAAACAAATACAAGGTTATTTTTACAGAAAACAAATTAACAGACTTTCAGCATGCTTATAGGGAAGGGCGCTCAACATGCTGACACAAATGACTGATGATTGTGGAAGCTGTTTTGTTAGACTTTAGTGCGGCATTGACATCATTAATTATAACCTATTGCAGAAAGAAAAGTAGGTGTTATGGATTTACATCCTCTTTACATCCTTCTTATCTTGGATTGAGAGTTACCTATCTAATAGAACACAGAGTTCTATTAAATTCGGTTGAGGGTGGTGTACCGCAGGGCAGCCGGCTTGGGCCATTATTCTTTTCTGTATTTACTAATGACCTTCCACTGACCTTGATTAAAGCCTGTGTGTCTATGACGACTTAACTGTATACACGTCAACTACGACAGTAAAATAATTAACTAACACCCTTAACATAGAGCTACAGTCTATTTTAGAATGGGTAACTAGCAATAGGCTGGTGCTAAATACACTACATGGTCAAAAGTATGTGGACACCTGCTCGTCGAACATCTCATTCTAAAATCATGGACATGGACAGATTGCTGCTATAACAGCCTCCACTGTTCTGGGAATGCTTTCCACTAGATGTTGGAACATAGCTGCGGGGACTTGCTTCCATTCAGCCACAAGAGGATTACTGAGGTCGGGCACTGATGTTGGGCGATTAGGCCTGGCTCGCAGTCAGCATTCCAATTAATCCCAAAGTGCTTTGATGGGGTTGAGGTCAGGGCTCTGTGCAGGCCAATCAAGTTCTTCCACAGGAAAGGGCCGTCCCCAAACTGTTGCCACAAAGTTGGAAGCACAGAATTGTCTAGAATGTCATTGTATGCTGTAGCGTTAAGATTTCCCTTCACTGGAATTAAGGGGCCTAGCCCGAACCATGAAAAACAGTTTGCATTGGGGCAGGTAGTTTCCTGACATCCGCCAAACCCAGATTTGTCCGTCGGAATGCCAAATGGTGAAGCATGATTCACCACTCCAGCCATTGCGCATTGTGATCGTAGGCTTGTTTGCGGCTGCTTGGCCACGGAAATCCATTTCATGCTTCCGATGAATTGTTCTTGTGCTGACGTTGCTTCCAGAGGCAGTTTGGAACTCGGGAGTGAGTGTTGCAACCGAGCACTCAGTTCGAACACTCATCGGTACCACACAAGACATCATATCAAATCAAATGTTATTTGTCACATGCTTCGTAAACAACAGGTGTAGATTAACAGTGAAAGGCTTACTTACAGGCCCTTCCCAACAATGCAGAGAGAAACATATAGACATAATAATAACACAAGGAATAAATAAACAATGAGCGATAACTTGACTATATACACAGGGCACTTGTACCAAGTCAATGTGCAGGGGTACGAGGTAAAAGTAAATATGTACATATTATAGGTAGTGGTAAAGTGACTAGGAAACAGGATAGATGAGAAACAGTAGCAGCAGCATATGTGAAGAGTTAAAAGAGTCAATGCATATAGTCCAGGTAGCTATTTGGTTAATTATTTAGTAGTCTTATGGCTTGGGGGTAGAAACTGTTCAGAGTTCTATTGGTTCCAGACTTGGTGCATCGGTACTGCTTGCCGTAGTGTAGCAGTGAGAACAGTCTATGGCTGGAGTCTTTGACAATTTTTTGGGCCTTTCTCTGACCCCGCCTGGTATTGAGATCCTGGATGCCAGTGAGCTCGGCTCCAGTAATGTACTGGCTCGTATGCACTATCCTCTGTAGCGCCTTGCAGTCGGATGCCAAGCTGTTGCCATACCAAGCGGTGATGCAGCCAGTCAAGATGCTCTCAATGGTGCAGCTGTAGAACGTTTTGAGGATCTGAGGGCCGATGCCAAATCTTTTTAGCCTCCTGGGGGGAAAGCATGCAACCAGAGGTCTCTTCACAGTCCCCAGGTTGAGAACGGAGGCTGGAAAACGCACCGTATTAAATAGAGCCATGATTACATGGAACTCTCTACCACCCCAAGTAACACAAGCTGGCAATAAAACCAGATTCAAGAAAAATATTAAAAACTTGGCTAATTTTAAGGGCTCCCGAGTGGCACAGCGTTCTAAGGTACTGCATCTCAGTGCTCAAGGCGTCACTAAAGACCCTGTTTCAATCTCGGGCTGTATCACAACCGGCTGTGATTGGGAGTCCCAGAGGGTGGAGCACAATCTGCCCAGCGTTGTCTGGGTTAGGGGAGGACGGGGTAGGCCGTTACTGTAAATAAGAATTTGTTCTTAACTGACTTGCCTAGTTAAATAAAGGTTAAATAAATTGTCCTCTAGTGACTCCTTGTGGTGGGCTGGGTGCCTGCAGGCTGACTTTGGTCGTCAGTTGGATGGTGTTTCCTCCGACACATTGGTGTGGCTGGCTTCCGGGTTAAGCGGGCGGGTGTTAAGAAGTGTGGTTTGGCAGGGCATGTTTCGGAGGACGCATGACACGACCTTCGCCTCTCCCGGGGAATTGCAGAAATAAGACAGGATCAATTGGATATCACGAAAAAGGGGGCAAAACACAATACATTTTTTTTACTTACAGCACAGCAGGGACTGTGAAGAGTCACAGGTATTTTGCATTGTATTATGTAGTGATATGTGATACGTGGTTGTGATACGACTGTGATATGTGGTTGTCTCTGACTATCATGACTATCTTGAGATTAATGCACTGGCTGTGGGTCGCTCTGGATCGGAGCGTCTGCTAAAATACTAAATTGTCATTTATATTATGTATTTTATTTATTTTATTTGTTGTATTTTGATTCCTGTTTGGAGCCCAGGAAAAGTAGCAGCTAATTGGGGATTCTAATAATTACTAAATACTAAAAGCAAACTGGGTATGTGTAAATAAACGTTTGCAGCATGGTGAAGCATAATGTTGCCTCTGATGAAAACAGCATCCACAGTTTTGAAATGATAACACCTAAGACACTAAAAATAAAAAGACATGGTCTGCTTCCCAAATGGCACCCCATTTTTCTCACCCCATTCCAAATGGCACTCCCTATAGGCCCTGGTCAAAAGTAGTGCACTATATAGGGAATGCGGAGCCATTTGGGACACAACCATGAAAAGCAATTATGAAGCTGTAATGCCCATCTAGAGCCACAACAACAACAACAATACTCTTTGAGGGGTATATTGCAAAGCAGGATCAATGAGTTAGTCAGCTAATTTGCCTAAATATTTTTGAAATAATTTGAAAACTTGAAATGGGCATTGTCTAATTGACTCTAACACATATATAAGTTTAGCTTTCTGAATGAACCAGAAAATCAGTAGTTATTTATGGTTGCTTATCAAAGTTAGCTGGCTAACTCATTGATCCTACATTGTAGTACACCTCTCTGGTCTTATCTTTCCGTTGTCTTCTCTGGCCACCAGAGGGAGTGCTACCACTACTCTCCCATATGATGAGGTAATCAATTTATAATTACTATGTGCTGAAAAGAGCAATCAATTATGCATTAGTTGAGAGCGCGATCAAACTAACTGAATTATGTTGCTCATATAGACAGACACTCCATATGGCATCTGAATCATTGACAAGGCAAGGTGTGTCAGATACCAATCTGTATCATTCTAGCATGTAACCTGTTAAGCCTGAATCCGCTGACTAACATACAGGTTGTGTCTCCAATGGCACCCAAAGGGTGCCCTCCCCTCATCCACTCGTTAGTGTTAGAGAATGACTCATTAATATGTGTATAGTGGACATAGTAGGAGCGGATCTGAACTTCACTAATGGGATGATAATTGGAACACGCTGCACACACAGTCAGCGCTCTGCTCACACACAGTCACACACACACATATCGAGCAACGTGGCTGTTTTTGGTGGTGGTGTTGAGTTATTGATGATGATGATGATAATATGCCCCTGTTGTTCTATGAGGACATTGTTTTCCTCAACAGCACCATTATTGCTGTAACATCACCAGAAATGCTTAAGAAATGGTTGGTTAGATACTATTGAGACAAATAAGCATACATAAACAGCATGCACTCTCAAAAAAGGGGTACGGTCAAGGTACATTAAGATTTGAGCACTGCCAGTTCAGAAGTTTTTATCAAGGCTTTCATAAGAGAATGTGACAAAAAAAAGCTGTTGTAGCAACCTTGACACAACACCTACCAAAGTTACTGGAATCTTCAGTAATTTTGGTAATTAACAGAAAATCTAGGCAACTATCGTAACTTTGGTAACTTTCATTAAGTATCGTATATAGTATTAATTTATTGTATCTGTGTCCATATTGTCCATGAGTTTTTAGTAGACAGACCATATGGTTCAAGAGAAAATAGCCAAATTAATGAAAAAGCATCTAATCAACAATGGCATTATTTTACATTTCCTCAGCAACTCTGCCAAAATATTGACTTTGTTCCCAACTGCCACCAGTTTGAAGTCAAAACATTGACAACATTTTTATCATCTTATTTATAGTGAACAAAAATATAAATGCAACATGCAACAATTTCAACGATTTTACTGAGTTACAGTTCATATAAGAAAATTATTCAATTGAAATAAATTCATTAGGCCCTAATCTATGGATTTCACATGACTGGGCACGGGTGGGCCTGGGAGGGCAAAGGCCAATCAAAATGAGTTTTCCCCCACATAAGGGCTTTATTACAGACATAAATACTCCTCAGTTGCATCAGCTGTCTGGGTGGTTGGTCTCAGATGATGAAGAAGCTGGATGTGGAGGTCTGGCATGGTTACACGTGGTCTGCGGTTGTGAGGCCGGTTGGACGTAATGCCAAATTCTCTAAAACGACGTTGGAGGAGGCTTATGGTAGATCAATTAAATTATCTGGCAACAACTCTGGTGAAAATTCATGCAGTCAGCATGCCAATTGCACGCATCTGTGGCATTGTGTTGTGTGACATAACTGCACATTTTAGAGTGGCACTTTGTTGTCCCCAGCACAAGGTGCACCTGTGTAATAATCATGCTGTTTAATCAGCTCCTTGATATGCCACACCTGTCAGGTGGATGGATTATATTGGCAAAGGGAAAATGCTCACTAACAGAGATGTAAACAAATTTGTGCACAACATTTGAGAGAAATACGCTTTTTGTGCGTATGGAACATTTCTGGGATCTCTTATTCCAGCTCATGAAACATGGGACCAACACTTGTTGCGTTAATATTTTTGTCCTGATTATTTCATTATTTTTTTTTTATTACAAAAAACAGACATAGACAAAAAAAACTAAAAACTTTACATACATACGTTTACATACATACATTTCCACAATCATTAAAGACATTACACTCGCTCAGACCCACGTTCCCACCGTATCCACACCCAATGTTGTTTCTAATACTTGTACGACTCCACCCCATATTACTTCAAAGTGTGTTATGTTGTTTCTGTCTGTTGCCAGATTTTGCAAAAGATATTTAAATAATAAAGCATTTGATTCTTCTATTCTCTTAACGTTGGAGTATAATTTGACTTCCAGTATTTAAGTAATAGCTTCTTCAATATAAGTGACAAAAATAATATTGTCCAACCCATTGGGTATCTCACCGCACCCCTATATGCCATGTCTTGAAATATGCAGATAGACGGATTAAAAGCAAACCTACATTGTAAAACTCCGCCCATAACTTTTGGACTTCATAACTGTCAGGCTTTGCTTCTCTATATTTCTATGGTCAGAGTCTGGCAGATCTATTATTTCTACTTCTGTGTGGTGTTGTGTGTGGGATCCCTAATTAGAGGCAGCTGCTATGCATTGCCTCTAATTAGGGATCCTACTTATATGTCTGTGTTCCACTCCCTTGGCGTGGTTCATTGTTATATGTATGTCCCGTGTTCGTGAGTAAGTGTGTTTCCTTATTATATATTGCATTTGTTATTTTGTATAGTTCGTCATTTAGTTCAATAAACATGTCGAACTATCGCTACGCTCCGCCTTGGTCTCTCTACACACCCGAACGTGACAATAACACTCCCAGAAAGCATGAATTATTGAGTCATTGTTAGATTTACACCTAAGACATGACTGTCTTTTGCTGTACAATTTGTAATAAATTCTATACACTGAGTGTACAAAACATTAAGAACACCTTCCTAATATTGAGTTGCACAGGGTTGCTGGCCCATGTGGAATCCAATGCTTCCCACAGTTGTGTCAAGTTGGCTGGATGTCCTTTTGGTGGTGGAAGAACAGTTGCTTGGGGTATAGATTGTATTGGGGGGAGGGGGAAATAATATCGTCTCAATTTACAATAAGCTGGTCTCGGCCTTCACGGTATGTAGCCTAGTGTGCTTATCTCTTTTTTCAGCTTCTGCCTCTCATCAGGGCATTGAACCTTCTTTCAACTGGAAAGCAGCCTGTTGAGTGCTTCATCAGCGCTTGTGAATTCCATCATTTGCGTTCCCTTCCATACCTACAGCACTGCCAGGAATGTATTCCTTGCGTTTCTTTCTCAGCCTAGCAGACAGGTCCTGGACTAATCGAATGGACTGGCCGTGGATTTTGATTGACTTTGATTGTGCCTTCAGAATGATGACTTTGGTCTGATAGTTCCACAGCTTGAAGATAACCATGCCGGCGTATTTAGCGTTTTTTTGTACCTGTGGACTATATGTAAGGAAGGTAATATATTGTCCCTAAGGTACACTATTAGCTCTGTTAAGGTACGAACTGCAAGGGTACAATTAGTTACCCATAACTAATGGTACAATGTCTGACAGGGTACCACTACAGTGACAAGCGTTTGTGCCCCTTCAAGCACAATTATGTTCCTTTTTTTTCTGAGCGTGTGCAGTATAAACCATAAATAGACCTACATTACACCCGATTACTGTACATACCATAAGATAGAGTATAAGGAACAGGTCAAATTAATAATACAGCACAAACATAAAGAGATCTCAACATCTCCAGTGAATGGGAGGACTTGGTAATTGGGATCTGCACTGATACTGGCTAATTATGTGATTAAAAAAGCCTGCTGTAAATTATAATCACAGTACATTATTATGCTATCTGGGACGTGGTCCGTACTCTCTTGATCTCAGAATAATAATGTGGGAGTAGTAAAGAGACAAACTTAGCTTGCATCAAAACGAAACCCAATATGGTCGCAGATAGGCTATAGTTGACCACAACACACTATACAGCAGCCTATATACTAGCCACACGTGATGATGCACTATTCTAGGCTTCACACTGTGCAATAACTGGACTTTGTAATTGGAAAGAAACGAGGGCAAGATTGCTTACAGGAGTTGAATGTGTGGCATCTATTTAGAGCAGCAGTCCTTTGCTGCTTTTCCTCGGATACAGGCCTGTGTTATTGAAATAGTCTCCATGACAATATACACGTTCAGATGTTTCAATCTTATTACTTCTCTTTCCTCAACGGTCCCACTAACAGTGCCCCCCCCCCCAGAACGCTTCCGTACACACCATCCTGTAATAGCCTATTCTTCAGACATAGAGCAGAGCAGCAGCAGAGAGGGGAAAAGGCCACTTTTTATGAGATGCAGAGGTCAGCCACCTAATTACCAGCCCTCTCGGCCTTTCCATAAATTCACCGCACCGCCGCTGTTCTCTGGTGCCGTCGCCACCGTGTTCCTATTCATTCTCTATCTCTCCAACCAACGGCCCCTTTGAAGAGATCCCACTACAAAGGCAGATTGGATCCAGCGACTTTTAATTAGCTACTTTATGGGAGAAAAGGCATGCAGTCAAGAGGGGCCGCTGGATGGTGCTGGAAAGGAACTAGTGCTCTCTTGCCTCTTGCTTCTCAGCTTGTGATTGTGAATACCTTGTCAAGGCTGTGTGTGTTGTATTGGGAGCTGCCAGGCCATGGCAGTGTTTGTACTGTATTTTCCTCTGTGTGTGGCGGCAGGTAGCCTAGCAGTTAAGAGTGTTGGAGCAGTAACCGTAAGGTCGTTGGTTCGAAATCCCAGAGCCAACTAGGTGTGGGGGGAAAGCTGTCGATGTGCCCTTGAGCAAGGCACTTAACCCTAATTGCTCCCGTAAGTCGCTCTGTGCTGCTTAAGGTTAAATCCCATACAGTTAAGTGAAGGTGCTATAGTTACAATAGATAAGGTTTAAAGTGACTGCAACCTTCAGGCTTGTAAATCTGACTATCCAGCTACAGCTATGTGTCTTGGAGTGACTGCAGCCAGGTTCTATACAGTTACAATAGACAGGGGCAGGAAGGACTGCAGGTAGGTAAGGCTCTATCGATACAGATACAGTAGATAGACAGGGTTTTGAGACAGAGACAGAGCCAGTTCCCTGCTTCTCCTGTAGTACAGACCGTATCTCCTGAAAGCCAGCCAGGCACTAAGCACCATTACCACCATGACTGTTCTGTTGTTGGGGGCTCTAAATAGAGTGGGCTGATAGATTCGCTGCGGATATCTAACTGGATGGAGGGAGCAGCAGATAATAGTATCATCCCCAGCCACCTGGGGAAAAGCCTCAACCCCAGTGAAATAGATATCATGACATCAACCTAGGCCTTTGTTTAGTTATGCTTGCTCTGTTTACATTAGAACAATCAGAAGTTGACAGTGTAAACATGTTCAATACTTTATTGCACTGTACTGTATTACTGTACTGATATTTTTGAACGTGGTTGTCATATTGGCAGGTTTGCTAGCAACAAACTATTCAGCTAGCTTCTAGCCTAGTGTTTGATATTCAATGTGATCTCCTCGTAGTGTCAACGTGTACTGACGAGAAAGCAAACTTTTTCAAGCTTTGCCAGGCAAAATCAGTGTTCAATGATATGGATGTATCCAAATGAATGTCAAGAGCTTAAACAAATGCAAATGCAGCTACTTTGCTGTTATTCAGGCTGCAGAGATCGTGACTCTGTTAGCCGTAGCTAGTTGGCTAGCTAGCAAGCAAGGGATAAGAACACTGCCAGCGGGCATGGCAATGGAATATACAGAACGAACAACTGGGTCGTGTCCGTAAATATAGAACTAATCAAACAAACAACTGGGTCACGTCCGTAAATATAGAACTAATCGAACGAACAACTGAGTCACATCTCTAGCAACCAATGGATGATAAAGTATGAATTTGCTTATAGAAATGTAAATATTAACGAAAATGTTTTACTTCTACTGGTAAATTTGTGTTTTAGTATTGTTTTCTTTGGCAACTGTGGTATAAGCAGGATAAATGCCTCCGTTCTGAACATTACCTTGGGAAAATGAACTCATCCCAATGAGTTGTTCATTATTTCCAAGGTATTGTACAGAACGTCTGCGTTTATCCATTACATATTGACTGTACTTTACTGCACTGTATTCAATCAATCAAATGTTTTTTTTACATCAGCAGATGTCACAAAGTGCTATACAGAAACCCAGCCTAAAACCCAAAACGGCAAGCAATGCAGATGTAAAAACACGGTGGCTAGGAAAAACTCTCTAGAAAGGGAGTACTGTACTGTACCTGCCCCCTTCCTGTGCCCATAGCCCCCCTCCTCCCTCCCCTTCTTCTCCTGTGCGGTGGCGTGCTGAGGGTTGAGGTGGTCTGAGAGCCTGGAGCTATGCTGTTATATAACACCCGCATGAATAACGCAGTGTGAAAGACAACACGCTGTGTGAGCAGAGGGAAACAAATCCTGCCTGAACACTACAGTGCTGCTGTTGAGTGCATGGCTCCTACCGTTACTACTGTATGAGGGACGGGAACAGGGGCTGGTACAAGGACAGGGTCAGGGACAGGGGGCACACACACTGGTTGAATCAACGTTGTTTCCGCGTCATTTCAATGAAATTACGTCGAACCAACGTGGAATAGACTTTGAATTGACGTCTGTGCCCAGTGGTTTCTTTTTTTTTTTTGTTTTTACCCACATTGAGACACAACCATATGTTAGCACCTACTACCATACTCCGATCAAAGGCACTTAAATCTTTTGTCTTGCCCATTCACCCTCTGAATGCACACATACACAATCCATGTCTCAATTGTCTCAAGGCTTAAAAATCAAGACAAAGGAGATCATTGTGGACTACATGAAAAGGAGGACCGAGCACGTCCCCCATTCTCATCGACGGAGCTGTAGTGGAGCAGGTTGAGTGCTTCAAGTTCCTTGGTGTCCACATCACCAACAAACTATCATGGTCCAAACACACCAAGACAGTCGGGAAGAAGGCATGACAAAGACTATTTCCCCTCAGGAGACTGAAATGATTTGGTGTGGGTCCTCAGATCCTCAAAAAGTTCTACAGCTGCACCATCGAGAGCATCCTGACTGGTTGCATCACCGCCTGGTATGGCAACTGCTCGGCCTCCGACAGCAAGGCACTAAAGAGGGTAGTGCGTACGGCCCAGTACATCACAGGGCTAAGCTTCCTGCCATCCAGGACCTCTATACCAGGCGGTGTCAGAGGAAGGCCCAAAAAATCTAAGTCTAAGTCCAAAAGGCTTCTTAACAGCTTCTACCCCCAAGCCATAAGACTCCTGAACATCAAATTGCTACCTGGACTTGATTTAACAGTCTGATGGCCCTCTTCAAAACTTACTTTCTCCAAATTCCAAATTCAGATTAGATGTTTGTGCAGTATCAGAAGGGGGATCATGGGTAGTGAGGCCAGAGCTTAGACAACTAGGCCCAGAATACCAGTTCTATAGGTTGATAGTAAGGGAAAGGGAAAGCGGCCCTGTTGGGGATAGTTCTAGACTATTGTCACTAGGGTAGACCACTGCTGTGTAGAGGGATATCTTGTAGGTATGGTGCAGGGTGGGACAGATGAAGCATGGCAGAGGGGGAGGAGGGATGGGATGGAGAGATGGGAGGAGAAGCAGATGGAGGAAGGATATAACACAATGCTGCACCCTTGCAGCCGGAGAACCAGAGGATAGACAGAACGAGAAAAAGAGGGGGAGGACAGAGGAGTGTGTGATAAATGTGTTGTTTTGGCTACGCCTGATTAGACAGCTGAATTGTGACCTGTGGCGGGCAGAACTGGCCGTGCAAGGCAGTGCCCATGGGACAGGCTTTTCAAGTTCTAATCTGCCCTGACCCCCAGGCCCAGGCAGGGCCAACAACAGGCGGGCAGTAGGGCAGTGGCCAGTAGATAACCCCCAACAGTAGCTTCCCTCCTAACAACACCCATGATCACACCAGGGCAACACATGTCATGTGGACTGGAGCTCGGGGGTAGACAGGAAGGAGTCTACTGGGATGATGGGTGTCTGCACTGACTACAGTACAACCACCGTACAACCACCGAGCCACATTGTTCTTGCACTCTTCTTTAACCTCTATCACTTTTCCAAAATTCCCTCTTCCAACTATCCAACTGCCTATCAGACCAGGCTATGCTTAAGGGTATTCAAAGTTTGAATTTCAAACACATCTAGTCCACAAATGACTGACTACTTCAAAGGCTCTTCAAACAAACTCCTGTGATGGCGGGCCTGGAGTATTGGGTTACGGAGATCTTGCCAGCATAGTATTGGCTCAGGGGCATTGCCATTTACGTAAAAGTGTGTTCCTATGCCTATTCTTAGTCCAATGAGGGATGCAGTCAAATTTCAGGACAAAGTAACAGAAAATCTGTAATGGTGAGAGAAAGAACAGTTGATCCCATTGACCACAGAGAGAGAGAGAGAGAGAGAGAGAGAGAGAGAGAGAGAGAGAAGGGAAGAAATAGAGAGAGAGAGAGAGAAGGGAAGAAATAGAGAGAGAGAGAGAGAAGGGAAGAAATAGAGAGAGAGAGAGAGAAGGGAAGAAATAGAGAGAGAGAGAGAGAAGGGAAGAAATAGAGAGAGAGAGAGAGAGAGAGAGAGAGAGAGAGAGAGAGAGAGAGAGAGAGAGAGAGAGAGAGAGAGAGAGAAGAGGAGGGAAGAAATAGAGAGAGAGAGAGAGAGAGAGAGAGAGAGAGAGAGAGAGAGAGAGAGAGAGAGAGAGAGAGAGAGGGAGAGAGAGAAAGAGAAAGAAAGAGAAGGAGGGAAGAAATAGAGAGAGAGAGAGAGAGAGAGAGAGAGAGAGAGAGAGAGAGAGATAGAGAGAAAGAAAGGGGTATACTAGTCAGTTGTACAACTGAATGCATTCAACTGAAATGTGTCTTGCGCATTTAGAGAGAGAGAGAGAAAGAGATGAAAGAAAGAAAGAGAGAAAAAGAAATAGAGAGAGGAGAGAGAAAGAGAAAGAGAGAGACAGAGGAAATAAAGAGAGAGTCAGAGAGAGAGAGAGAGATGGAGAGAGGGGGGAGAAAGTGATAAAGATAGAGAGAAAAAAGAGAGAGAACGAGAGACAAAGAGAGAGAAAGAGGGAGAGAGAGAGAAAGTGAAAAGAGATAATGGAGACAGCCAACACTCGGGGGCATGTGGCAGACACGTTTGAGACATGAGGTGATATCCACCTGCTCACCAGGAGGTACATTGACAGACTGGCTCTTCCATGGGGGAGTCTGCTGCACCTGGTGTCTACCACCACCATCACCACAATCTCTGTCTGTCTCTATAGAAGTCTTCTCTGCATCCCAAATGTCACCCTTTCCCCTATATAGTATACTACTATTGACAATGGCCCATAGGGCTCTGGTCAAATGCAGTGCACTATATAGGAAAATAGGGTGACATTTGGGACGCATCCCTGCTCCCCCATCTCCCTCACTCCCCAGCCAGCCCAGAGCCAACGATCCCTGAACCACTCAAATACTGCAACAGCAGGGGCAATTTCATCAAAATAGGACATAACTGACAGCATCATGGCAAATTATGATGTCCATCTGTTAACTACAGTGTGTGTTATTTTAAACGAATTGATTGTGGCACGTTTGAGGTAGGCTAAACACTATTGTTACGTCTGAACCTTTCTTTCAGCGTTTGTTGGAAAGAGTCATGCCACAGCAATGAAGGCTTAACGGCACTTTTGTCTTCCTAACAAAACCAAGTGACTTGACCTAATGAGAATATGCATCAGCTGAGTGTCTGAGTCACAAAGATCCTACTACATTTCTATATGTAATTCTATGGTCTGAGTAATGTTACTAACAAGAGAGGGGAAGTGAGAATGATAGTGGACTGGGCAGTAACAGTCATTCATGGATGACTAGCTGTTGTTCCACGCTGAATTTATGTATTTCTGGAGTAATAAGAACAGACAAGATCGAGAGCAAACAACCTTATGAAAACAGTGCCTTACGGGAAATATAGCTATTCAAATATCATCTAGGCCTATGTTTCAGGAGAAACATTGCTTTCATGAATAAATGAATACAACGCAGCCTGGAAGAAAGCTAATTGAAAAACCCAACAGCTAATGTTTCCATGTTTATGCATACCCAACGCGGTCTCAGTGTAATTCTTATTATTCTGTACGTAAATCTGTGACACTCCATTTAGTATGATATGTTACGTTATGTAAGGCTACATAATGAATGGAATAGTGGTCGTACAATATCATACAAATTAGAGGACGTATAGCAGGTATCATCAACTAGATTCACCCATGGGCCGATTTTTTCTTGAGCGGAAGTCAGGGGGCCCGAATATAATTATTAATAATTTGTAGACTGCAAATTGACCGCAAGAAGCCCAAACAGATATAATATTTGAGTAAAACATAATCATTTCAAACCTTGCTTACATTTGTATACAATCATATACAGTTGAAGATGGAAATTTACATACACCTTAGCCAAATACATTTAAACTCAGTTTTTCACAATTCCTGACATTTAATCCTAGTAAAAATTCCCTGTCTTAGGTCAGTTAGGATCAACTCTTTATTTTAAGAATGTGAAATGTCAGAATAATAGTAGAGAATTATTTATTTCAGCTTTTATTTCTTTCATCACATTCCCAGTGGGTCAGAAGTTTACATACACTCAATTAGTATTTGGTAGCATTGCCTTTAAATTGTTTAACTTTGGTCAAACGTTTCGGGTAGCCTTCCACAAGCGTCCCACAATAAGTTGGGTGAATTTTGGCCCATTCCTCCTGACAGAACTTGTGTAACTGTACATTGACAGGAAATAAGTTAGTAAGCAGAAATGGAAATACAGATGTGGATAGCGGTGATGACGATTTTGATGATGATGATTGATGATTATGACAATGACGATGATGATGATGACGATGTACACCTGACAAGCAGTGAATCTTGCCATCACAAATAAATATTTGTCCTAGATAGAACCACATATGCAATACTGAGAATGCTGTATGTTTAAAGGGAATATGTGAGTAAGTATAAATGTGAATTAGGCTAGAGATGTCAGCCCAGGTGCATTCTGGGATTGAACCTTTGCCATGGGCCCTGATTCAGCTCCATCCTGCTTTAATTGAGTTTTTGCATTTCTCTACGATAAAACCCAGGCAACCGGATTCCATCTTCTCTATGGCCAGTGAGACAGATTTGATTTCAAAACAGGCCGGAGCCCAGGCTACAAAAGAGACTAAGGGGATATAGAAGGCTCCTTTTGTTTCAGACCGCCAGCTGCCCTCTCCCCAGTCAACATGCTCTTTCATGTGGAGCCACAGAGAGAGAGGGGTAGAGAGAATGTGTGTGAGAGACAGAGACAAAGAAAGAGAGAGAGAGAGAGAGAGAGAGAGAGAGAGAGAGAGAGAGAGAGAGAGAGAGAGAGAGAGAGAGAGCGAGAGAGAGCCATGGACACATAATGCAGACAGGCCCCAGAGAGAGAGAGAGAGCGAGAGCTAAATACAGCACTATAGGTAAACTAACTGCATCTCAGCATCAACACAACCCTTTGATATGATGCTGTACTGTCCAACAGGACAAGGACATTCATTGATCCTTGATTAGCTGGTTGTGAAAAAGTGGATTTTTTTCCTACATGAAAAGGTCCTTTGACTGTTTGCAGTCAAATCCCTCAGAAAAAAGCAACAATTAGTAGACTGGTCTCTCAGGTAGCCAACATGTCGGTTTCAAACAGTGGCGTCATTTCAGGGGGGTTATAACATTGAAGCTAATTTCCTGCATTTATAGACAATTTAAAAACTCTAAAATGCTATTTGGAGAACAGCGAAAACAAGCTAAATTTACTCGGCAGCCATTATCAACTTGGCTACTTTAGCTTCATTCTCCTCAAAAGATAGGGGACGCAACATTCTACAAACAGCAATTATCTGATACACACTAGTTTAGCGCCGGGATTAAAAACTGTAGTTTAGTTTCATGTGAAGCTTCATGTGAAGTCGAACAGCAGTGACTTAGCCATCTACAGTCATCTTCCACCTCTGCACTTTTAAGAGAATAAGTTGCGCTGTTCACTGCAGCTGCATCGGCTTGATGCACTCTAAAGCCAGCCGTCTCCGAGGAGTACGCATAGTCCTAAAGCCTGCCCTGCATTTACAGCTAAACTGCATTTGCCTTTTATTTTTATTTTTGTAGACTACTTTAAATTGTTGCTTTAGAATTGACATCCCTGGTTTCAAAGCTGATGAAAACATCTTGGTTTAGACGCCGTATTCAGTTGGTAAATAAACTGGCAGGAAATTAAGTTCATAACAGAACTGATGCTGACTCAGATAACATAAAACACTATTCAATTGGCATTTATTGCAAATACCAAAGGACATTCTGAAAGTCTAAGAGAGGGAGAGGACATTGATAGAAGGCGAAAATGCATTATAAAAAGACATCAAAACCATTTCCATATTGAGGTGAGTGACAATCAAACAACTGCCATCCACAATAACACTCGACTCACAATAAAAACATTGGGAGTCATTAGCTGGTGGTGAGACGATTATATAGACTTTTAACCTAAAGTGTGTTGGGTTAGGGTACTAGGCAAAGCCCTGCAAATAATTAACTGTGACTATGCTTAGCCTATATCAGCGTAACTGAAACATATTGGAGAGCTGCAGTGGTGTGTGGATTGATAAACAGCAGGACAAACATGCTCAGTGATTGATTGACAGAAAATGAGAGCAGCAGACTAGAAAGAAAGAAGGTCGTAAAGAAGGAAAAACACAGGAAGTGATAAAGCGGTCCCCTGTGTTTGTACACTCATCTCCTCTTGCTGGGTAGGTACTTCTCTCTCAGGGCTGGCTGTGAAACTATACAGCTTCTCTCTTGTGATATCCTCCTCTCTTCCCCTCTCTATCCAACCCAGGAGCAAACCTCTGTGAAAATGTGTTGTTTCCTCTCACTACATCTAGAGCACCACAGAGCGGATGCTGCCTGCAACCCCCTGACCTAACGTAGCAGTAGTAAAAAGATGGCTGAGCGGAGTGCCCACATCCACTTTTCAGGGGAAACAGAAGGTAGTTTTTTTTCTTTATTTAACTAGGCAAGTTAGTTAAGAACAAATTCTTATTTACAATGACGGCCTACCTACAGGGTCAGCCCCTGGAGCAAGGAAATAATACTGTATCTGTGAAAACCGGAAACATCCACTTTCTACCGACCCGCGAAGAGTGGCAACCGCCTAACGTTTAAGTTAAGGACAATAAAATGTCCTTATTCCCTATTCAGTGCACTATTTTTGACCAGGTCCCATAGGGCTTCAATCGGGTGCGTTTTGAGACGCACTCAATGGCTGACTACAGAGTGGAGCAAGGACAAGCAAAACGAATAGAGAGTGATGATAGGCTGTTTGATTACAATATATTTCACAACTATGACCAGAGGATAAAGTAAGGCAGTAGAGGTGGCAAAACATTTAATTATCACAACAATTAAAACTAAATATCAAGAGAAATGTAGGCTATTAGACCATTATCATTATCTCATGTCAGAGGCATGAAAAATCTGCGAATGGACTTGAAAACAGGTGGTATAGCCTACGCTCCAAAATGCGATGTGGTTCGACTACAAAACGGACATTTTGCCAAAGTAGAGATGAGTGGCGCGGACAGCAGTGGACGCATAAATTCTGGCCTAATGACAATCGCCAAAGGTCATTACACTTTTTGATGTTTTGTGTAACAGATGTCTCTTTCCATTCACCACTGTTTGGAGGCTGGGAATATGTTGCGAGTGGATGAGCGTGCGTGGGTAGCCTAGTAAAGGAGCCCTTTGAAGTGATTGTTTGACAATCAGATGAAAACACCATGAAAAGATAATACATTTTAACATTTAAATGACATATCTTTAAGACTAGGCCCACGGAGATCCTATTGAATTAATTACGGGCAAGCTTGTGCACATATAGGAGGTCCCGTACCGGGAAGAAATGTATTCTACTTTCACCAGACTATGACTAACAAAGCCATAACCTATAGCCAATATTGTTTAACACTCTTTTAACTACAGAATACAGTATTACGGTTGTACTGATAAGTCAGTGTGTTAAGGCATTTTTGTACAGTTCTTTCCCTATAAAACCCCTTAAATGGTAGCTGAGTGAGTTGGATGTGATACATTATTTTGCAGCATTTCCCTCCTCCACTCTGAAGTTAAGCTCCTTCGGTGGAGGCACGGCATTCAGATGGTAAATTGGCACCAGAGGCTGAGATTAAGACAAGCCATTAGCAACGCATACAACTTTATCAGCTATTTGGGCTTTATCTCACATCCTCCCAGCCCGATCACAAGTGACAACAAAGTCAATTGGAGGGGAAACAGCAAGTTTTCTTAGGGAAGACTTTTGTCATTAGTGTAAGGCCAGCACCAGTCCTAAAGCACTGACATGAGGATTTACAGAATGCTGTACTGCATCTTCCTTTCCAGAATATTCAGAGCCAGACTGCCATGTCCAGAAGCAAAGACTCTGGGGCGCTTCTAATGAATACTTAGTGAGGCATCATTTGGCAAAGTTTAAAACATAATCCCAATTCCTCAGAGGAGGAAATGGCTTTCCACACTTCTGCTGTACTATTTTGCATCGCATGTTCTTTTTTCCTGCCACCTTTGAGGTTTACAGAAAAGCTAGGAGTTATAAAAAGTCAACCCTTTACCGCCTTCTCACAGCAGACTGCTTCTTCAGTGGACAGCAGACTTGGGCCAAACTCTTGAGTCATTAGGAGTAACTGCATTAACATACTAACACTTCAATTTCTGCAAGCAGAGGTGGGACCAAATCACTATTAATCGAGTCACAAGCAAGTCTCAAGTTACAAGGTCCGAGTCTCAAATCAAGACCAAGTTGTGCATTCTAAGAGCAAGTCAAGTCAAGTCACAAGTTTTTTTTTTTTTAGTTAAGAACAAATTCTTATTTACAATGACGGCCTACACAACATGGTAGCAGCACAAAACAGGGTACAAACATTATTGGGCAAAGACAACAGCACAAAGGGCAAGAAGGTAGAGACAACAAGACATCACGCAAAGCAGACACAACTGACAGTAAGAGTGCCCATGATTGAGTCTTTGAGAGTCTCAAGTAAAAACAAAATCTATACATGCAAAGACTTGTTCAACTACAAATATTAGTTAATTTATTGAGGCTACCAGACAGCCCTTTTCATTATTTTGTCTACAAAATAGCTTTATTAGCCTATGTAATTGTAAAAAATGTACCTTGTAGCAGTCGTAGGGGCATGAAATCTGCAGAAGGCAAGGCAGGTTGACGTGCTCCGTGTGTAGATTTATTTACAGGTCTTGTTGATCCATATCATACAAAATATATAAGTAGATTTACCAAATATACACAGGCAATAGCCCACAATAAATAGCCTCTGTATCAGGCTTAACGTGTCCTATCTGAATGGACACTGGTAGAGGGCAACACTGTACAGACCTTGAGAAACCAAATCGAATCTGTCTAACAGGAGCTCAAACAGGTAGGCCTATTTAACATAAGCACTTGGCCCCCAGGACCATACAATTACCCAATTGGCAATTACAACCAATAAACTGGTTCTACAATGTAAAAGGCAATTTCCAAATCTATTGTTACATTGGTAAATTCGTCTTAATCAGACTTAATGATTATTAAATTATATTTCATCACCATGCATACATGGAACAATAATTTTCTCTTAGTCAACGTTCTGACTCCAAAGCGTGGAGCGCAGGCTACGTAGCCTATTTCTATGCACACTGAGGCGCGCATGCTCCTATTACCCACAACAAAAATGACAGAGACAAAGGGTACGGACACATGGAACTCCTACATAACCCGGGATACAAAGTCAAGGTGTATTGGAGTGGCCATCACAAAGCCCTGACCTCAATCCTATAGAAAATGTGTGGGCAGAACTGAAAAAGCGTGTGCAAGCAAGGAGGCCTAAAAGATGAAATAAATAATTCTCTCTACTATTACATTTCACATTCTTAAAATAAAGTGGCGATCCTAACTGACCTAAGACAGTGAATTTTCACTAGGATTAAACGGAGTTTAAATGTATTTGGCTAAGGTGTATGTAAACTTCCGACTTCAACTGTATGAACAAAGGAAATCATATATAGAATAAAATAAAGAGAAGTTCTACCTCAAGAATATTGCGAACGATCATGTGCACAATAAACATTGTGCCCACTCAGAGCAGGGTAAGAAATGGTTGGCTATAAAATGAAAATGTATTTTAGGCCTATCAAACATGAAACGTCTACGTGAGACAATAAACGGTACGGGGATGGAATGATGAAACGCTAGCAATTATTGTAGTATTAGATGGAATAGATTTACCACATAGGGCCTATGCATTTAAACGTGTAAAAGCAACAGCAAACATTTAAACAAAAGAAGAAAGTAATAATACATTTTAACAAATTCCAAATGCAAGCTTCATAAGTAAATTATCCATTTCAAGCAATTGTTACATACCAAAAGACCAGTAGGCCTATTTTTTTATTTAACCAGGTAGGCCAGTTGAGAACAAGTTCTCATTTACAACTGCGACCTAAAGCAAAGCAGTGCAACAAAAACAACACAAGAGTTACACATGGGATAAACAAACGTACAGTCAATAACACAATAGAAAATCTATATACAGTATGTGCAAATGTAGTAAGATTAGGGAGGTAAGGCAATAAATAGGCCATAGTGGCGAAATAATTAGAATTTAGCATTAACACTCGGGTAAATAAGCTGATCAGGAATCTGCAATACGTGCAGTTATCTGTAATTAAACCCTGCGCACTAAGGACTGCATTTTAAGGGAATTACTATTATTACCCCAAATTATATCATACACACATTTAGCTATTTAAGTATCTCTTCCTGTCATTTACCTGTATAGTTACGGTAACCATGCAAATATTAACTTACCTGTAAATTTAACTGTATATTTACCTGTACAGTTAATTTAACCATGCAAAATATTCACTTACCTGTTCATTTAACCAGTATGTCTATTAAGTAAACCCTCACTCATATCATATGCATTTTTAGCTATTGAAGTATTGCTCTGCCATCGACCTGTATAGTATAGTCGACCATCCGCCATCCACCAATGTATAGTGTACATATTCAGCCAACCACCCATACTATGCAATGTCTTTTTATAGCTTTTTTGCACTGCAGACTTCTTGTATTTCTATACTTCATACTGCCGCTCTATGTATCATGTATCGTGTATCTGTCTTTTGTGTATTTTCGTTCTGGCATTTTGCACCTGCCCTATGTTTTGTTGGATCAATAAAGTATCTATCTATCTATCTATCTATCTATCTATCTATCTATCTATCTATCTATCTATCTATCTATCTATCTATCTATCTATCTATCTATCTATCTATCTATCTATCTATCTATCTATCTATCTATGTGCATATGATGATGTGCAAATAGAGATACTGGGGTGAAAATGAGCGAAAATAACAATATGGGGGGGATGAGGTAGTTGGGTGGGCTATTTACAGATGTGCTGTGTACAGGTGCAGTGATCGATAAGCTGCTCTGACAGCTGATGCTTAAAGTTAGTGAGGGAGATAGGAGTCTCCAGCTTCAATGATTTTTGCAATTCCTCTCTCACTACAATTTGACTTTTGCGCCGCACCCAATCCTATAGCTGTACAGCAAATCAGCAATCTGTTCTCTAGCTCACCGACCTGTGTTGATTGACAGTTTGTTGAACCAATCAGAGTGCCAAATGTGCCTTTCCCTAGCCAATCTGTTTTTTTTGCAAGGGTACTGTCTCTGGCTGCGTAGTATCCACGTAGACTCTGTGCCACAAAATGAGTGACAAAACATTACAAAACCTGGCCAGATAATTTCAAGTCATCAGTCTCAAGTCAAAGTCGAGACCTGAGGCTCCAAGTCAAGTCTCAAGTTATTTTATTTTATATCAAGTCGAGTCTCTAGTCATAAAACGTGTGACTCGAGTCAGACTCGAATCCAAATCATGTGACTCGAGTCCACAACTCTGTCTGCAAGTGTTTGAATTGTGGAGCGATAAGTAGCCACCAGAGTGAAACATAGAAGCCAAACACTCATGACAAGTCCAATAAAAGTGAAAAGAACAGCTTTGATTAGCTTCAATTGTTTGCCATCACACTGGAACAATGTGCTAAACAGTAGCTGGTAGCTACAATGAAAGACCACTACCTCTTCTTTAACTTCTAGCTTCTCTCTCAGAAACTATTAGTCAAACAGCAAAAAGGACAAATATGGCCAAGTAGGGCATACGAAAAGACACAGACAGACAGAGAGACAGACCACACACACACAAACACAGAGAGTGAGAGTGAGAGTGAGAGAGAGAGAGAGAGAGAAAGAGAAAGAGAGATGATAATGGGTTGACAGTAACAGAGGAGGCTGCGGTTCCCTCCCAAAGACAGTTGGCTGAATCAAACAACCAGTCTCTGTCTAACTGGGGCAGAGGACATAAGGTTTGGACCCTCAGCGGGCCAATCCCTATAAACCCATGGTCACGGCAGACAGGCAGCGACGGAGGTTGAACTGGACCCAATACAAGGCCTGTACCTTGCCAGCTGGATGAGTATCTGAGCAGAAGGGGCTGTACCAGCAAATAGCTTGACTGCCGGCCCCAAACTGGACCTTTGGTACAAGCAGCATGTTTTACACAGAAGACTGAGGAGAGAGTGCTGTTTGTCATTGAGTCAGGATAAAACATGTACTGTACGACTATCCTCGTGTGTGAATGAAGTAGACGGCCATAGGCTAAAGTTTACAGCATATACTATACATGTCCGATAGCAAGAACAGTGTTCTTACAGATCAGCTTTCATGTCAGATTTCTAATCTCTAATATCTGACACTCAATGTATTCAGATGAATTAGGTGTAAGATGTCTGGATCACTCAATAACATTTTATGATTACAACCAGCAAGATTAACGAACCTCAATTTACCTTTCTTTATTTTGTAAGTGACTTGACGCCATAGCCTTTTTTTTTTTGTCTGGCACCTGCAACCAGGAATTCTCTAACTAGTGCATCACTGCTGGAAAATGACTATAGGCATACTTATTCAATGTGTGAAATAAGAGGCTGCCTGTGCCAGTGCAGTCTGTATTGTACATTGTAGACTTAGCACTGTGTGAGCATGATAAATACCATGGATACTGCTGCTGGGTTAATACTGCTGGGCTACTCAACTCTTTCCCTATATAGTGCAGAGCCGTATGCGATTTGAGACGCATCTGTTGACCTACTTATACCTGGATATACACTACATGACCAAAAGTATATCTCATTCCAAAATCATGGGCATTAATATGGAGTTGGTCCCCCCCTTTGTTGCTATAACAGCCTCCATTCTTCTGGGAAGGTTTTCCACTAGATGTTGGAACATTGCTGTGGGGACTTAATTCCATTCAGCCACAAGAGCATTAATGAGGTCGGGCACTGATGTTAGGGGATTAGGCTTGGCTCGCAGTTGGCCTTCCATTTCATCACAAAGTTGTTTGATGGGGTTGAGGTCAGGGCTCTGTGCAGGCCAGTCAAGTTCTTCCACACCAATATTGACAAACCCTCACTTTGTGCACAGAGGCATTGTCATGCTGAAACAGGAAAGGGCCTTCCCCAAACGGTTGCCACAAAGTTGGAAGCATAGAATCGTCTAGAATATACTTGTATGCTGTAGCGTTAATATTTCCCTTCACTGGAAGGGGCCAAACCCGAACCATGAAAAACAGCCCCAGACCATTATTCCTCCTTCACCAAACTTTACAGTTGGCACTATGCATTCGGGTAGGTAGCGTTCTCCTGGCATCCGCCAAACCCAGATTCGTCCGTCGGACTGTCAGATGGTGAAGAGTGATTCATCACTCCACACTCTTAGAAGGTGCTATCTAGAATCTAATAGGGTTCTGCAGCTGTACCCATAGAAGAACCCTTTTTGGTTGCAGGCAGAACCTTTTTGGTTCCAGGCAGAACCTTTTTGAGAACCCAAAATAGTTCTTCCTGGAACCAAAAAGGGTTCTTCAAAGGGTTCTCCTATGGGGACAGCCAAAGAACCCTTTTTTTCTAAGAGTGCAGAGAAAGCGTTTCCACTGCTCCAGAGTGCAATGGCTGCAAGCTTTACGCCACTCCAGCCAACGCTTGGCATTGCGCATGGGGATAGTAGGCTTGTGTGCAGCGGCTAGACCATGGAATCCCATTTCATGAAGCTCTGACAAACAGTTATTGTGCCGTTGTTGCTTCCAGAGGCAGTTTGTAACTCGGTAGTGAGTGTTGCAACAGAGGACAGACGATTTTTACGTGCTACGTGCTTCAGCACTCGTAGGTCCCGCTCTGAGTTTGTGTGGCCCACCACTTTGCGGCTGAGCCGTTGTTGCTCCTAGATGTTTCCACTTCCCAATAACAGCACTTACAGTTGACCGGGGCAGTTCTAGCAGGGTAGACATTTGATGAACTAACTAGTTGGAAAGGTGGCATCCTATGACGGTGCCACGTTGAATGTCACTGAGCTCTTCAGTAAAGCCATTTTACTGCCGATGTTTGTCTATGGAGATTGCATGGCGGTGTGATCGATTTTATACACCTGTCAGCAACGGGTGTGACTGAAATAGCCGAATCCACTAATTTGAAGGTGTGTCCACATACTTTTGTATATATAGTGTATAATGCTTGGTGGATCTGCCTCAACACTCCTCTTGATACAGGTGGACTATTGACCTATTCTCTCGTGACAGACTGTTAGAGATTTGTGTGCTTAGACTACTAACTCAGGGCAGATCCACAAACATTAAGATAAGTCACACAATTTGGTATGGCCAGTGTTCTTAATCTTGCAATGATGCAAAGCTTCTGGCTTTTTATAGCTCATCCGCTTTCTGGCAATCATTAGAGTCAAACCAATTGATCTATCTAAATTCTTTGGATACACCCTGATATATACAGTATATCTCTATCTGTGGTTCTGGATACACCACCAGAGATCTTGATTCTGCAGTGATTTTCTGCGAGATTTTGGGCTTTTTCGTCTTGCAATAATTCCCCATTCTGTCCACATTCTGCTGTGCTATTCTAACGGCCAACCTTCACAGCCTTCATCCCCGTCTACCAAAAGATCCAGATGATGTACAGTATGAGCTGGCCTGTGAACTGGTGGATGTCTTTAACTAGACTCTCTCAATCTAATTACTGTAAGCTGTTCAGCTGGAGCTGAAATTAACAAGCTTTGGCAAAATTGCAGCATGAGCAGTTAGAGCAGCAACCACTAAAAAAAAATGTGGCCCATTACTTTGGTTGTGACTAAGGCAATATAGAGAAGGAATCACCTGTCTAAGCTACTTTCTTTTGCTTAGCGAAAAAACGACAGAGCACAACAATCGTCTAAATGTCAAGAGCATCTGTATGGGTTTTGTTTGTTTAATTTGTCTCTAGATCTACGACTCTCGACAGCCCAGACAGCTCAGACATTCAGCCACTTTAACATAATCAACAGAAGATATTCTTCAGATTCAACCTTCAATAACATTTCAGTCTTTATCAGAAAGGAAAAGTACCCATTTACAAAATAAAAAATAACTAAAAAATTTGATCAGTTTCAAATGGCCCTAAATTGAATCCAACCTGAAGTTTTTATCGAGTGATGTTGTTGTAACCTGGTTATGTTTGTCCTTAAGCAGCTAAGTGTTGTTACATGTATTAAACTGCAATAATTCCAATTAAATTAATGCTCAACGGCCTGGATCCGTCACAAATGTTGCTCATGATTACAGAAAAAGCATTTAAAAAATGTAAACACCATCTGTCAACCATATTAGGGACTAATTTCCAGATTAAACAATGTTCCAAAAGTCAAAGTCAACTGTCAAGCAACTGTCAGTGATTATCCTTTGCAAACATCATTGGTCTACATTGGATTAGCCAAGACAAGGCACAGCAGGGGCACAGCAGAATTTTGGCATGTACTGAACATTTTGGGGCGGTTGGTAAAGTATGCCTGCCTGCTTCATTCGTCACTTTTGGTCCGTTCACTCAGGGCCAATCTTGGTTCACACACACGCACACTGCTGTCAAGGCAAGATGGCTTCGCAACGAGGATAAATAATGACAGATTTGATACAGGATGAGATGAGGGATTACAACTAAATTTAGACATGGGTTGAAAAAGCACTAGCTTCAGTAGAGAGCCTTACACAACTAAAACGTCATCATATCAACAGTAAAACAAAAAAATGCATATGCATTAACAAAATATATACTGTTCTTCACTATTACATTACATTACAAACCTTAACAAACAACCACAATTTATTCAGTTTTAAAATAAATATTTTCTGTAATTTATGGAGCTCATCCCAATGACTAGTAACTGATGAGTAGATACAAACAACTGTGTTGAACATTGATTCCTTAGGTCTCCCGGTATTACACAACAGAAAGTCCTATATGGATGTAATTGGAGAAGCTGAGGAGTTGTAATTAGGACTCTGGACCCCTCAATGAAGGAGTCAAAGGTTCAAGTCTCAGGTGGGTCTCTGCTAGACAGTAGACGCTATATATTGTAGATTGAATGGCTCAGCTGTGGTTCAGCCACTGATAGTACTGTAAGTACAAGGAAGTTTGTCTGAGGCAATGTACTCACTTTACAGCAATAGAGTGTTATTTTACTTAGTTGGAATTCTGACCTTTCTGCTGTAAACACACTCAAAGTATACAACCTTATAAATCAATCAGGGCATTTATTTGCTTTCAAAGGAAAATACTGTTTACATTTCTGCTAGAACTGTGAGTAGATCTGTGGGTAAGATATGCCCATGATAGACAACACCCTGTAGAGCAGAACATATTGAATATTAATTACTGTTTTGACCTAATACAGCCCTGCAAAGGAAAAATCCTTTCACGAAGACAACTGTCTTTGGGGATATAATCGGATACAAATATTGAACACTAACATCCACATCATTGGTCTGTGTTGTCCACTGCAGTGCCTTAACTACTTAATGTAGATACTAGATGATGTAGCTGTAACTCTAATATGCTTCACCTGGCCGGTCCACTCAGGCCCTGTGTCTGTGTTGCTCCATATGACTTTGTAAACGTTTCTATTTCCCCACAGGGCCTGAGACTGATATAGGCATTCTGCCTTTTCTCACATTAGAGCTGCCTCCCTTCTTCCTTCCCTCGCCCACTCCCATATCCCCTCTCTGTGTGCGTCCCAAATGGCACCCTATTCCCTGGCGTTATAGTGCACTACTGTTGACCAGAGCCATATGCACTATAAAGGGAATAGGTCAAAAGTAGTGCACTATAAAAGGTACGGGGTGCTATTTGGGATACAGCCTCTGTCTTTATTGTGACGTCCTACTGGCCAGAGGCAGCATGAACCCTCCTATGGAGGCCATCCCTGGCGCACATGATGCAAATTTAATTTGTCGGAGTAGGATGGAAGAGAAGAGAGGCAAGGTCTGTGGGGTGAGGGCTTATTGTGTGTGTGTGTGTGAGAGAGAGACACATTGCGGGGCCAAAAGACTCTCCAACCCCTATCCATCAGAGGCCACTGTAAAACCAGTAATCCTTTTAACTAATCCATATTAAATCTTTCAATATGGTAATCCGCTAGACATGATGCCCACTTATCAGTAAACATTTCAGTTATACACCCTTAAGACATGAATAATTGAAACCAATGGAAAATCATTGCAGTATCCAGGGATAATGACTATTAACTATTGATGTGGTAAGGGGCTGTTATATCCCTCCGACTGTAAAACAAAAATGTGTTCTATTGAAGCGTTCTTGGTTGTAGGTGCGCGAGAGAAGAGAGGAGAGGAGGCAGAGCACACCGTAAACTTGTCTGAATGATGATCCACAACAAACTCTGCATGTCAGTATGAGAAGGCCATATTTTCCGATGGTATCTGTTAACGGCAATACATCCTGAAAAAATACACACTATGACTGGCCTGCTAATATGCCTTTCTGGACCTTGTAAACTGTCGAGAAAGACCCATTACTGATGCAAATGGTTGCATAATAAGGCTCTATGCAGTTATTTCGGCATGAAGCATTCAATACAGGACGTTTTGAGCGCAGGGTCGGCCCTGGGTATAAGCGATATAAGGGGTCGCTTAGGGCCCCCAGCCGCTAGCGGGCTAGCCTCTCTTCCAGCTGTTCCTGTGCGCAATATAGGCTATAGGCTACGCAAGAATCTCCGCTATTCCTCTTCACGTGAAATCCCAGGAAAAGCTATAGGCTACAAAAGCTCTAGGACATTTATTTATTTTAGCCTAATAGCCTTTTCGTGAAGAGAAGCACACTTGCTCTTGCTAATTGCTGAATGTAAAATAGGCCTAGGCCAAATGAACTGTTGCACAAGACAGACAGAGGGATGAGCACAGTGAAAAAGAAGATCCAAAGGAATTGACAACCATTCGAAAAAATGGAAAATCACTTGCAAACCACTTGAGCAAGGAGGCAAGCAATGGCATGATGTAAAAGATGTGCGGTGTCACAACTCAGACAGAGACACAAGTGCAGACGCAGGAGACAGGTAGAATGTCAAGTATATTATTTATTTGACAAAATCGGAAGGCTATGTCGTTGTCGTAGGCAGGCAAAGGATTTGGCACACAGGAGTTCAGAGGTACAGAGACGGCAGGCAGGAATCAGGTTTTGTAAACAGGCTGGGGTACGGTAACCGAAGAACTAAACAGACAGCAGGTATTCTAGGAATGCGGGCACGACCTGGTGAAACACACAAGACGAACTGGCAACCAGACCAATGAACAGATACGGGTTAAATACACAAGGAATAAGGGAACATAGGAAACACCTGGTAGAGGAGGAGCCAGGGAGAACAGGTGAACGGAATTAGGGTATGACATGCGGTCTAAACAGCGTTTGTTGTTGAATTGCTACACATAAATATGAGTTTCTATGTTATTTTTCATTACATGTACACTGAAGTATTATTTGCAGTTGTCGATATGACAATGAACACACCCGGAAGCATTGATGAATGGTCTTTGATACAAGGCCTTAACCAAGAATACAGTACCACCTCAATAATAGGCCTACAGAGTGCAGTAGGGTGCGTTGATCAGCTAACAGGTGTACTGCAAGAACGATAAACAGTCCGCTGGTGTGGACGTTCATAGTTATGTACCATTTATCATTATAGTTATAGTCATAGTTATCATCCTTGGTGTGGATGACCCTTCAACCTTTCCTTTTCAGCTGTTATAGATCAGTCTGCAGTGCCCCTTCATTCTGAGGCAGATTGTCACTCAAACAATTCTCCATATCATATTTGCCTGACTACCAGTTCCAAGTCTAACAGGATTGTTTAATTGGAAAGGGAATATCTGCTATCACGTGATGGGAAGAGAAACTGCTTATTACTGTATGTCTTTCCTCTTGTCTCCTAACGCCATCTTGTTTTGACAACATTTAACATGGAAGATATGGTGATATGACATTCTATTTGACTTTCAGAACCTATTTCCAGCTACCTTGACAGTGTCTGCTTGTTAAAACTACAATAATCAGACAGTGTTTTTCTCTATGAGAATTTATCAAAGCTGCCACTCTGTCAAACTATGTCCTGTGGCATGCTACTGCCAATTTGACTTACTTATTGAGTTATAGCTCTCAACCAAAGATTAAAAAAAAAACATATTCTACAACAATCTGATGAAGCAATACTACAGAGGTAGAGGAGGGTAGGTATTGCTATAGTTGATCCAGGATAGGAAAACCAAAAATATCCACATAGGATTCCTAAGTCATAAATGAACAAAATAAAATTACCATGGTCACAGTAATAGCTTGTTCTATCTTGTATGTCGCCCTGGGTGAACCCCCCCCCCCCCTTCAGGGCATTACTCAAAGGCTCATCAAATGATTTGTATGAAAAGTGCCGCTTTGTGGACCTCAGCCTTTTTTGTTGTAGAACAGCCTCTACATTCATACCCTCGCAAATATCCTTGGCTGACGTTTGTGCCGTCATAAAGCCTGTTGCCCTGTAGTTGCTGAGACCTCTCTGTCTTTCTGAGAAGACTGACTGCAACATCCACATGCATCCTGGGAGACTGCATCAGCTTGCTCACATGTTGGATCTGGCTCAAGATGTCATACCACACCACTGTACAGATGCTGAAGTGGTATGATCCCACCTCCTCTGACAAGGACTGGGCCTCAATCTTTATCACAGGATCTTTGGTTTGATCCCTCACCTCAATCAGTGCCTCTCTCACCGCTGCTGCCTGATACCTAAGTGGCTCGACACTCTTAACTTTACTCTCCCACCTTGTCTCAGTCCACATCTTCAAAGTGATGTCCACATGTTTTTTCAGGATGGCCCATCGCTGTGTGGAGGATGAGAACAATGTGTACAGTTTGTGTAATATGCCAAAGTAACCTGTGGCATCGACAGAACCTTTAGCAGCATCAGCCATAACCAGGTTCAATGAGTGAGGCCCACATGGCACAATAGAGCTCTTGGATTCATTTCCAGGAATCTGGCTTGTACACCTTTGTTTTTGCCTCATGTTGGCCCCATTATCATAAGACTGTCCTCTGCAGTCCTCAAAATGAATGTTTAGCTCCTCTAACTTTTTGAGAATCAGGGATGCCAAATGTGGACCCGTGGACTCCTCTGCCTCCAAAAACCCCATAACATGTTCCTTTTTGCGGGGCTCCTCCTTCAGTGACACAATTCTAATCACAACTGACAACTGTTCAGTGTGGCTGACATCTGAGGTGCAATCTAGAATGATAGAGAAGAATTTTGCCAGCTTGATGTCACTCAACATTATTGAAATGACCTTGCAGCTCAACATATCAATGAGTTCATTCTGTATTTGGTGGCCAAGGTAGCTGGTGGTGTGACTCAAGGTCCCTTTTTGGACAAGGTTAAAGTGCTCTTCCATGACTGGATCAATCAGTTCAACCTCTGAGGAAATTTCCATTTGATGAAGAGTACAGTGTTTCTGTGTGTCCCCTTAGTGCCAGATTTCTAATTGCCAGAGACTGCACATTAGCAGTCAGACGTGTCAACATCTCTCTCCATGTTATCCTCTCAGCCCCATAAGAGCCATCTCATGCTTATCAATTGTTTCCCCTTTTTTGATCCTCATTGCCAGTTCTTTCCATGTTTTCATGCAGTTTTGGTGTTCTGGACTGCTGTCATGTGAAGTCAGCACAGAACTTGCATGTTTCTAGTCTGGCAGTTCTGCTATATTAATTTTCTTCTTAGAAAAGTATTTGCAGGAGAAGCAGAAGAGGCTGTTGTTTCTTTCAGAATACACCAACCATTTTTTTCACCACTCACCAAGGTCTTCCTGAGATACTGGTGGTGGCAACTTCTTCCATCACTCTCATTCCTTGGGAAAACAAAAGTTAGGTAGTACATCACTTGGTCCTCTGCAAACTAGTTGTGTCCGAATTCTGTCAGTCAGAACTGAAGGCTACAGGCATTTCTAACGGCGAGCACATGGGAATTAGTTTACACACGTTATTCACAGCATTTATAGTGGTGGAACATCCAACATTCATACCCAGTAATAATAAAATCATCATGGTTACCTACAATATGGAAACTTAAAACTTTGGAAAAGGGAAATTATTTATTTTGTTTATTATGCAGGGATGCACACAAACACACGTGAAGAATCCTGCTGGGGAGAAGTGGAAGCAAATGGGTCTTCATCCTCAGACAACATTTGTGAAGACACCTGTGTCGCTGAGGAGGTGGATGGCTCCTCATCCTGAGGCTCCTAGATAATTTCTGAAGAGGCCTGTGTGTCTGAGGAGATAGATGTCTCCTCATCCTGGCCAGTGCCAGAGGGTGCTCCAAAATATTTCAGAAGTGCCCCTGAATTTGCATTGAAATACAGTATATGAGTCTGACACCCTAAATTTGTTGCACAATTAAATATACATGTCATTATGCACAATTTATCAAACTTTCAGAATAGGAACCAAATTAACCATACAACCTCCTTGGCTAATTCTAGGCATAAGACACCCCAAAAGACTCAATATATCACAAAATATACAAAATATCAGCATAATAGAGATGTCTTTTAAGTTTGGAAATTGGAAATTCCCCTTACTGAGCTCAGGACCTAGTCCATACAATCACAGAAAACCTTTATGATGTCACCTCAATGAAAGTTAACCAAATCAATAATGTGCTAGTTAGGTTCTAATCGTTTTGCAGGCTACACACATTATCATTATGAAACTGTGTGAAATTATATCCAATGTTATGTAAGCTAGTTGGACAGAAAACTGAATATTGTCGCCCTATGTGTAATAGCATAGCAGTCAACATACAGTGGGGAGAACAAGTATTTGATACACTGCCGATTTTGCAGGTTTTCCCACTTACAAAGCATGAAGAAGTCTGTAATTTTTATCATAGGTACAGAAACCTTTGTTTGCAATTACAGAGATCATACGTTTCCTATAGATCTTGACCAGGTTTGCACACTCTGCAGCAGGGATTTTGGCCCACTCCTCCATACAGATCCTTCAGGTTTCGGGGCTGTCGCTGGGCAATACGGACTTTCAGCTCCCTCCAAAGATTTTCTATTGGGTTCAGGTCTGGAGACTGGCTAAGCCACTCCAGGACCTTGAGATGCTTCTTACGGAGCCACTCCTTAGTTGCCCTGGCTGTGTGTTTCGGGTCGTTGTCATGCTGGAAGACCCAGCCACAACCCATCTTCAATGCTCTTACTGAGGGAAGGAGGTTGTTGGCCAAGATCTCGCGATACATGGCCCCACCCATCCTCCCCTCAATACGGTGCAGTCATCCTGTCCCCTTTGCAGAAAAGCATCCCCAAAGAATGATGTTTCCACCTCCATGCTTCACGGTTGGGATGGTGTTCTTGGGGTTGTACTCATCCTTCTTCTTCCTCAAAACACGGCGAGTGGAGTTTAGACCAAAAAGCTCTATTTTTGTCTCATCAGACCACATGACCTTCTCCCATTCCTCCTCTGGATCATCCAGATGGTCATTGACAAACTTCAGACGGGCCTGGACATGCGCTGGCTTGAGCAGGGGGTCCTTGCGTGAGCTGCAGGATTTTAATCCATGACGGCGTAGTGTGTTACTAATGGTTTTCTTTGAGACTGTGGTCCCAGCTCTCTTCAGGTCATTGACCAGGTCCTGCCGTGTAGTTCTGGGCTGATCCCTCACCTTCCTCATGATCATTGATGCCCCACGAGGTGAGATCTTGCATGGTGCCCCAGACCGAGGGAGATTGACCGTCATCTTGAACTTCTTCCATTTTCTATGGGCAGCCCCCAGCGTCCCATGTCACCCGTACCTAAATCCGCCACTGATTAGAGACAATACATCAGAAATAAATATATAAATTATAAAGCCAAGCATCAAACAAACATCCACATCACACCTGCCCTGACCCACCTGCTCACATCTCCAGCGACCCCATCACTCTCCACCACATGGCCTCAAACTGCACTATTTTGTTTCTCTCAGTCGCCCAAGCACTATCAACTAGATAATAAAGCATTTGACCTTTCCATTGTGTTAACAATGGAGGATTGGTTGATTTTCAGTTTTTAAGTATCAGATTTTTCAAGATGACTGACGAGAAAAGTATAGTCCAACCCATCAGGTATCTCACTGCACCCTCATATGCCATGTCTTGAAATATGCAGACAGATGGATTAAAAGTACATTTACATTGTAATACTTCTGACAGCCAACTTTCTAACTCTGCCCATAACTTTTGGGTTTCATAGCACTCCCAGAAGGCATGGATTATTGAGTTATTGTTAGTTTTACACTTAAGACATGACTCTGCTGTTGTGCTGTAGAATTTGTGAATTTTGTCTCTTGCGTAATTAATTCTATACATTAGTTTATACTGGATTAAGGCGTACATAATGTAATTTCGTTAGTTACATTTCAACATTCCCTCCATCGTGTGCCAATATATACTGAACAAAAATATAAACGCAACATTCAACAATTTCTAAGATTTTACTGAGTTACAGTTCATATAAGGAAATCAGTCAATTGAAAAAAATTGGATTTCTAATCTATGGATATCACATGACTGGGCAGGGGTAAGTCTTGGTTCCAATTGTTTAGATTTTTTCTAAGATAGTCAGTTGGATAGGCTCTCTGCAAGGTTTTGTATATCTTATCTATCATATGAACATCTTTTTCTGACTCAAATAAGATTCCTTCAAGATTGCTCTGGTGTTCAAAAGATTTCAAATTAAAATTTCTTGATATGACATTTTTAAGTTTCATTTATTTGAAAATATCTACATTGGTCAGTCCAAAATTGCTTTTTAATTCTGCCATGGAAATAAATGTATTTCCTATTACAAAGTAATGTATGGTTTCTATGCCTTTAGTTTTCCATGTGGAACAATTTATCGGTGAATAAAATTGGTGAATAAAAAATCCAAAAAATAAAAAACACAGGCAAGAGCGCCGGCCAAGATGGCTGCTTTACGACTAGCTCTTAAGAAACCCTGCAGTATTTTGTTTGTTTATGTACTCTTTTTTTTTTTTTTACATCATTAGCTCAGGAATTGTTTTGTGCCATTACATACTGTCGGGAAGAACTTCCCTGGAGCAGATCCTTTGTTCATTCTCCCAAGAGGTACTCGGGGCAGCCTCTTGGACCGACTCAGGAAGCGTGCACACCACCCACCACTCTCGAGTATTTTACTTGCTAATGTCCAATCTCAGGATAATAAGGTTGATGAGCTTAGGGCGAGAGTCGCTTTTCAGCGAGACACTAGGGATTGTAACATACCCTGCTCCACAGAAACATGGCTTTCTGGAAAGGTTCCGTCAGACTCCGTAAAGCCAGTTGGGTTCTCAGTACATCGCGCGAACAGGAATAAACATCTCTCCGGGAAGCAGAAGGGCTGAGGTTTTATGGTGTAACTGTGATAACATACAGGAACTCAAGTCCTTCTGCTCACCCGACTTAGAATATCTAACAATCAAATGCCGACCGTTCTACCTCCCGAAGGAATTTTCGTCAATCATCGCGACAGCCGTATATATCCCCCTCAAGCCGATACCACGTCGGCCCTCAAAGAACTTCGTTGGACTTTATGTAAACTGGAAACCACATATCCTGAGGCTGCATTTATTATAGCTGGGGATTTTAACAAAACAAATCTGAGGATAAGGCTCCCGAAATTATATCAGCACATTGACTGTCACACTCGTGGATTGGATCATTGCTACACTTCCTTCCAAAATGCATATAAGGCCCTCCCCCGCCCGCCATTTGGCAAATCAGACCACAATGAAATTTTGCTCCTCCTCTCCTATAGGCAGAAACTCAAACAGGAAGTTCCCGCGGTCAGGTCTATTCAGCGCTGGTCTAACCAATCGGAATCCACGCTTCAAGATTGTTTTGATCACGCGGACTGGGACATGTTTAGGTTGGCTTCGGAAAATAATATCGACATATATATGCAGACACGGTGAATGAGTTTATAAGGAAGTGCATAGAAGATGCTGTACCCACTGTGACTATTAAAACATACCCCAACCAGAAACCATGGATGGATGGGAGCATTCATGCAAAACTGAAAGCGCGAACCACCGCATTTAACCAGGGCAAGAAGACTGGGAATATGGAAGAATACAAACAGTGAAGTTATTTCCTCCGTAATGCATTTAAGCAGGCTAAATGTCGATATAGGGATAAAGTTCAGTCACAGTTCAATGCTCAGACACGAGACGCATGTGGCAGGGTCTACAGACAATCACGGATTAAAACCAGCCATGTCCAGATAGGCTGAACACATTCTTTGCTCGCTTTGAGGATAATACAGTGCCACCGACGCGGCCCGCTACCAAGGACTGTCGGCTCTCCTTCTCAGTGGCTGAGAAGGCTCAGATGGTATCCCTAGCCGCGTCCTCAAGAGCATGCGCAGATCAGCTGGCTGTTGTGTTTACAAATATATTAAATCTCTCCCTATCTGTTGTCCCCATATGCTTCAAGATGGCCACCATTGTCCCTAAGAAAGCAAAGGTAACTGAACTAAATGACTATCGTCCAATAGCACTCACCTCTGTCATCATGAAGTGCTTTGAGAGACTAGTCAAGGATCATATTACCTCCACCTTACCTGCCACCCTAGAACCCCTTCAATTTGCATACCGTCTAAATAGATCCACAGATGATGCAATCGCCACCACATTACACACTGCCCTATCCCATCTGGATAAGAGGCACACCTATGTAAGAATGCTGTTCATTGACTATAGCTCAGCATTCAACACTATAGTTCCCTCCAATGGCATCATCAAGCTCGAGGCCCTGGGTCTGAACCCCACCCTGTGCAACAGGATCCTGGACTTCCTGACGGGTCGCCCCCAGGTGGTGAAGGTAGGAAACAACACCTCCTCCTCGCTGATCCTCAACACTGGGGCCCCACAAGGGTGTGTGCTCAGCCCCCTCCTGTACTCCCTGTTCACCCATGACTGCGTGGCCAAGCACGCCTCCAACTCAATCATCAAACAACAGTAGTAGGCTTGATTACCAACAACGATGGGACAGCCTACAGGGAGGAGGTGAGGGCTCTGGGAGTGTGGTGCAAGGAAAATAACCTCAGCAAAACTAAGGAGATGATCGTAGACTTCATCAAACAGCAGAGGGCGAACCCCCCGATCCACATCGATGGGACCGCAGTGGAGCTGGAAAGCTTCAAGTTCCTCGGCGTACACATCACTGACAAACTGAAATGGTCCACCCACACAGACAGTGTGGTGAAGGAGGCTAAAGAAATGTGGCTTATCACCCAAAACCCTCACTAACTTCTACAGATGCACAATTGAGAGCATCATGTAGGGCTGCATCACCGCCTGGTACGGCAACTGCACCGCCCATAACCGCAAAGCTCTCCAGAGGGTGGTGCGGTCTGCCCAATGCATTACTGGGGGCAAATTTCCTGCCCTCCTACTGCACACGTTGCCACAGGAAGGCCAAAAAGATCATCAAAGACATCAACCACCCGAGACACTGCCTGTTCACCCAGCTATCATCCAGAAGGCTAGGTCAGTACAGGTACATCAAAGCTGGGACAGGGAGACTGAAAAACAGCTTATCTCAAGGCCATCAGACTGCTAAACAGCCACCACTAACACACCAGAGGTGGCTGCCTATAGACACTGATTAGAAATCACAGGCCACTTTAAGGAATAGAATACTAGCCACTTTAATAATGTATCCGTCTCTGCATCACTCATCTCTATGTATAAACTGCACTCCACACTATTCTACGGTATCTTAGTCACGTAATTTGTGTGTAAATATTGCATCACCCATCTCAGTTTATGTTGAAGTCGGAAGTTTACATACACTTAGGTTGAAGTCATTAAAACCCATTTTTCAACCACTCCACAGATTTCATGTTAACAAACTATAGTTTTGGCAGGTTGGTTAGGACATCTACTTTGTGCATGACACAAGTAATTCTTCTAACAATTGTTTACAGACAGATTATTTCACTTATAATTCACCATATCACAATCCCAGTGGGTCAGAGGTTTACATACACTAAGTTGACCGTGCCTTTAAACAGCTTGGAAATTCCAGAAAATGATGTAATGGCTTTAGAAGCTTCTGATAGGCTAATTGACATCATTTGAGTCAATTGGAGGTGTACATGTGGATGTATTTCAAGGCCTACCTTCAAACTCAGTGCCTCTTTGCTTGACATCATGGGAAAATCAAAATAAATCAGCCAAGACCTTAGAAAAAAAATTGTATATGTATGGTTCATCCTTGGGAGCAATTTCCAAACGCCTGAAGGTACCACGTTCATCTGTACAAACAATAGTACGCAAGTATGAACACCACGCAGCCGCCATACCGTTCAGGCAGGAGACGCGTTCTGTATCCTAGAGATAAACGTACTTTGGTGCGAAAAGTGCAAATCAATCCCAGAACAACAGCAAAGGACCTTGTGAAGATGCTGGAGGAAACAGGTAGAAAAGTATCTATATCCACAGTAAAACCAGTCCTATATCAACATAACCTGAAAGGCCGCTCAGCAAGAAAGAAGCCACTGCTCTAAAACTGCCATAAAAAAGCCAGACTACGGTTTGCAACTGCACATGGGGACAAAGATCGTACTTTTTGGAGAAATGTCCTCTGGTCTGATGAAACAAAAATAAAACTGTTTGGCCATAATGACCATCGTTATGTTTGGAGGAAAAAGGGGGAGGCTTGCAAGCCGAACACCATCCCAACCGTGAAGCACAGGGGTGGCAGCATCATGTTGTGGGGGTGCTTTGCTGCAGGAGGGCCTGCTGCACTTCACAAAATAGATGGCATCATGAGGAAGGAAAATTATGTGGATATATTGAAGCAACATCTCAAGACATCATTCAGGAAGTTAAAGCTTGGTCGCAAATGGGTCTTCCAAATGGACAATGACCCCAAGCATACTTCCAAAGTTGTGGCAAAATGGCTTAAGGACAACAAAGTCCAGGTACTGGAGTGGCCATCACAAAGCCCTGACCTCAATCCTATAGAAAATGTGTGGACAGAACTGAAAAAGTGTGTGCGAGCAAGAAGGCCTACAAACCTGACTCAGTTACACCAGTTCTGTCAGGAGGAATAGGCCAAAATTCACCCAACTTATTGTGGGACGCTTGTGGAAGGCTACCCAAAACGTTTGACCCAAGTTAAACAATTTAAAGGCAAAGCTACCAAATACTAGTGTATGTAAACTTCTGACTCACTGGGAATGTGATGAAAGAAATAAAAGCTGAGACAAATAATTCTCTCTAGTATTATTCTGACATTTCACATTCTTAAAATAAAGTGGTGATCCTAACTGACCTAAGACAGGGAATTTTTACTAGGATTAAATGTCAAGAATTGTGACACAGAGTTTAAATGTATTTGGTGTATGTAAACTTCCGACTTCAACTGTATATACTGTATCGTACTCTATACAACGCCACCGACTGCTAAACAGCCATCTCTAGCACATCAGAGACTGCTGCCTATAGACATAGATTAGAAATCACCGGCCACTTTAAGGAAATGACACACTAGTCACTTTAATAATGTTTCCGTATCTTGCACTACTCATCTCATATGTTTAAACTGTACGCTATAGCATTCTTCGGTATCTTAGTCACTTAATCGTGTTTACATACTGCATCACCAACCTATACTGCATACTATAAAGCTTACTATGCCACTGTATCTTAGTCCAATGCTGCCCTGACATTTATGTATATATTCTCAATCCATTCCTTACTTAGTTTTATGTGTATTTGGGTATATGTTGTCAAACTGTTATCTATAACTTGTTAGATATTACTGCACTGTCGGAGCTAGAAGCACAAGCATTTCGCTACACCCGCAATAACATTTGCTAACCACGTGTATGTGACCAATAAAATTTGATTAGAAAAGCTATCCAAGGATTGTTCTATAGGGTTGTGTTTGGGGAGTGATATTGGTTCTTGTAGAATATGTATTATTTTCTTCCATATTGTTATAGTGTTCTTAACTATGAAGTTGTTGATGTTCTTAGCTTTATCATTTAATAATAGATACGTAAAAAGTTTCAGGGGATGAGCATGCACATCTTCGTGATGTACCCATTGTTCCTCTTTGTGCATTTAACTAAATGTAGCAAGTAAAAGCCCTGGGTGGTGAGTTGATACAATTCCAAGTCTGGAAGGTTAAAACCACCCTGAGACTTAGGAAGATGTAAAACGTCCTTTTATCCCAGGATGCTTAGAGATAAGATACTCTATGTGGAGACCTCTTAACCTTTCTTCTCATTTTTAAATCGATCCAGTGGTCTGGCTTTTCCTTCTGTTGCTGTGGCTTGGTGAGAGAGAGACAACGAGATAGATTCTGTAGCCTCGCAGATGACAATGTCATGGCTCTGTTTTGTCATTTATCATCTAGAGAGCAAGCGGTTCAATTAGTTAGTCCAGGCACATCTTAATGGTTGCCTGGGAGGGGAGGAGGAACAGAGGGGACGGAAGCTATTTTCTATCCCCGCCAGACGCACAAACCCGGAGCCTCGCTTTGGTGTTCATTGATTCTGTGTCCACTATTCTCCACGAGACACTGACCTGATGTGACAATCTTAATACCGACACCCCATTAAATATCTGGATACATATATTTACGGAATCATCCACAAAGCATCTGGGCAGGACAAAAGTTAATCACAACAATATTGTCCTTTGGCTGTGATAGGACGAGGAGAGGAAGCCATCTCATGTATATGCATATAAAGCACCTGCTATGTTATTATGGTGTCCAGAGCACATTAGTGTCATTGTCAGGGTCATTTTGGATGTCTCGCTGGGTAATTGACAGTCACAGTATTATTGAACACATTGCAGTTTGAGCGGAGATAATGAACTCTTCTCTTTTCAGAGCTCAGTCGTTTCTCTTACAGTACATATGTCATAACATGACCCGCTTCCAAATTCACCGTCTGGGCTGAGATCGATGATGGTCTTAGTTTGCTCCAGGAATCCCTTCCAAACCATTACAGTATTTACTCATATGGAATGTGAGTAAATAGAACAGATGAATGGATGAAACATTGACTTTGACTTTCTGGTAGAACTCATAACAGCCCCATACTTCCACTATTCTCTGTTCTAAGAAGAGGCAGAGACCACAGTTTCAAAGAGACCACACTCCTAAAAAAACACAGTGTTCTTTCCAGCCACCCAGAACATACCATTGTTCTTAACACAAACGTGCAGCCCCCTTTTCAACACTACCATATTAAACTTGTATGAGGGTGCTCATTAAATATACTGCATGAACTGAATATTCACTGAGCATTCGGAAGGTAGCAGGTAGGAGGTTGGGGGAGAGGGTTGAGGGGTGGTTAGGGTTGGAAGGTAGCAGGCCGGAGGCTGGGGGGGTTGAGGGGTGGAAGGTATTAGGTGGAAGGCTGGGGTGGAAGGTAGCAGGTGATAGGCTGGGGGTCAAGGGATGATGCTCAGCAGGGATTTATACCTTCCTTCCTTCCTTATTGAGAGAAGCCCTCATCCTCAGCGCTACCCTGCCCTACCCCAGTCCCAGACAGGGAAACGCATGCATAAATGCAAAACCCCACTGTCACACCATTATTACGGGAAAAGACTCAAATTAAAACAGTGTGGGAAAAGAAGAAGATGAAAGAGGCAGAAGTTTGAGCATGAATAAGTAAAGAGAGTGTTCTCCTTTTCCTGCCTGAAGCGCAGAGGAGCAGTGCATACAGCAGAAAGTCACTTATCGTATACTGCGCTGTACTGTGACGGGAGGGACCATCACTAATGGGGTCACTATAACCTATACTGAGAGCTTTAGTGGTGAACCTACTGTATGGGCATAAATATATATGCTGGATATGGTGCCATGCACTGAACCCCAGAATAATGAAGTATGACAACTTTTGGCCTGGAAGCTAAATTCAGATGTAAAAGCCTTAAAGATCTGAAAACCACCACAGTGTAAGCACAGAAAGAGGATGGAAGCAGGTAGACATTCCTGTACAACGGTGTCCTTTCTCAAAGCAGTGTAACAGCTTCATTCAACTGACTTCCCAGTAGATATAGGCTATAGGTCTACCCCAGACCTGGTAATTACTGTACGTGCTAAGCAAACAGCCATCCATAGCATCAACTTTACCCTCACTCTCTGAGTGGTGCTCCTCCTTCAGAAAGCAACGCTTCCACAACAGTGATTGGTGTGATCCCACGTGGGAGAAATCCGAATGAAAAGCCAGGGAAAAGGACTGGAGCTGTCTCCTCTGTTGGCGTGAAGTGTCAGTCACCTCAGACTGAACTGAAGACCCAGCAGCATGCTACGGTAGGTCCAGGGCCCAGTGGCACTAAGACTGGTCTTAGTGTTAGTACAGCAGGGAAATGTGACCTCTTTCTACACAGATCAGTGGTTCTGAGCTTCTGAAGACAGGAGCAGCAGACCAAGTTATTATGACAATAATAACACACACCTTCAATAAGGATACTGCAGGTGTGTGTTCTAGTTCAGTTTTGAACCTTAAGTAGAGAACTCACTCTTTCCCGTCTATTCCAAATCATGGCAGCATATTAGTTAAGGAGATTTGAGGGCATTATCGAGTAAAAAGAGATTAAATTAATAAAGCCATGGATTGGACACCAACCCTAACATGGGCTAAACAACACCAGCACTGCACTGAGTGGGTACTATTCCAGCATTCATAAACACTGCTCTTTCTGCAACTCTGTGGTGCAAATAGTCCAACATGCTGCCACCATGACTGTTATTTCCTTCCTCACGGAGAAGAGACGCCGTGCCATTACAATTTCTTAATTTGTTTCGCTAGATCGCAGACCCGCATTGCCATTAATTCCTCCTCGCTCACGAGAGATAGAGGGGGGGGGGGGGGGGGGCTGGAGAAAGAAAAAGCTGAGATGGAATGGACGCCCAGCCCCGGTCTCAACACAAGTAGCACCTGTCAGCTGGGTTGGGAGGCTGGAGAATGGAGGCTGGAGTCTCCCATATCTCCCCCTGGCCAAGGCCTCCTCTCCCTGGGGCCTCCCTCCCTCTATCCTCAACCACCATCTATCTATCTGCACCTGGCTGTAACTAAAACAGAGGCATTCTCAGTCTCTGGTTGTGTCTGCACCCAGGCACCTACTCAATCACTGAGAGGAGAGAGGCAGCGAGGCAGCTCTCCCTGGGCTTGCCATGATGAACAACACCAACTACCTGGGCTTGCCATGATGAACAACACCATGCAGTCTCCTCTCCCTCCATGCTAGGGAAAGACCAGGCAGTCACAACAATATATCGAATCAAATTCAATAGAAATAGTCAAATTAAAGGCCTGGTAATAAAATGCATTATGCACTCTATGAATAGTTGATTCAAATGAATCTGGTTAATGAACCCTTATTCTTATTTGGGAATTTGACATACCAGATAATTCGTTGACAACAACACATTATTTCTCTGTCCAATAATGTAGACTATCAAATGTATTGATATGAAATGGTTGGTTCAATTACCATAATTTGTATATATATAGTCATAATTTCTGTATTTAGGCCCATACTATAGATCCCTGATACTAGGTCAACAGAAGCATCCGGTATCAAAGTGTGACAACACTTTCCAAATAGGCCGAGCTCAGCAAGAACACAGTTCAGCCACAACTTGATAACCCAATCATCTTGTTCATTTTTCCCACTTTGAGCCGGTCATAGTGGGGTCATCAAAACAGCTCTATTAAGCCACCCAGACAACAGCAGATAAGCTACTTAAGCCTTACTACAGCAGTTTCTCCAGGAAGAGATCTCTTTAGGAAAGTGATTATCTCAGAGAAGCAGAGGTAAATAAGAACAGAACAAGACAACACAGCTCGTTGCTAGCATCCATCTAGCTGGACATAACATGAGGTAATGAATGAAAGTCAAAGTTGGAGCTCTATTCTTTGCAATGACACACAATGCACTTATGGATTGTGGTAAAGCCCAGGCTTTGGTTACAGGCTTTAGAGCAAGTCCATCAACCCCTCATTGAGGTTGTGTGGGAGGGTGTGCGTGCGTGCATACTTGTATGCTTGTGGAGTGAATGGCAACCACTCAGATGTGCTGATATGGCTCCCAAAGACATCCCAGTCAACAACTGAAAACTCAACCCAAAGAAATAAAAGGGAAGAGAACGCATCGAAGTGGTAGGTCATGAGACAAAGAGTCCCCACAACTCCCTCTAGAGCGCTACTTAAAACTCATTAGCAGGAGCTGGGTGGCAAAGGCCTTGCGCTCACATGCATATCTAATGGCATAAAGAACAGGAAAGGCCTCAAAATGCCATTGTAGTGAATGAGAAGGTTTTCTGCTGATAAAGGGAATTCTTACAAAGGTTACTAGGGTTCCTGTATTGCAGTAGCTTTGAATTAAGTAAACTTAAAAACGCCACACAACTATATCTTAGGCCAGACAACATTAAGTGGATAAGGAATAACAGTACTTTACCACGTTGTCCTAAGCACTTGTGCAGGCTCTAGGCCTAACGTGAGCTTCAAGAGTTATATTGAATGCAGATGTTACAATCTTGTTATAACCATGAGAAATGAAACACAATGGGTATAATTTGTGACAGCTTCTTTATTCCTGATTTAATAAAAAAAACTCTGATAAAAATCAAGAACGCCTTCACAAGACGCCGTAACTAAAGTTGGCCGTGTGCAGTAGATCAACATGTAGAATCGTCTGGAAATGAAAACTACGGCCAAAGTTCTGTGGTCAGAGGCAATAGCACAATCACCTGCGGTTTTTTACTGTTCAACAGCACGGACTGTTTTGTCCTTTATTTGTTGTTTATTCTGGTCTCTAGGATGTTCAATTATTATTTAAGATTTATTGGAGCTCTCCTAATGAACTAGGCCCAGTTCATCATCGTTTGCTGAACTCTTGTCATCTGTCAGAAACTGATACATTTCTCTCAGGAAGTAGCTGGTCACTTTGGCAGCATGTGCGTATTTGTTCAGGAATGATTTTCGCATTGCTCTAGTGTGGTATTTCTTCTCTCAGTGTGGAGATCTTCAGGAGCAAAGTCCAGTAGAAAGAGGGGGTGGTATTGGGGCACTTTCTCCAAAGCTTGTAACAGAGCGCTGTACTGAGGGCTGACCAGTCCGCATGATGCTCTCACAGTGTAGCATAAAATATCAGACTCTGGCGTACGTAGTGGAGTGGGCTGTTGGCGACATCTGGTCATTGCTCAATTCACCTTCTCCAAGTGGGATGCGTTAGCTGCTATGGACTCAGTTAGACGCACCACATCTTCTCTGAGATCTAATGTGAACAAGGAAAACAGGCAGTTTTAGTTGAAAGGTTTAAAACATAAAGCTTACACTTACTTTTTAAAGTAAGTAGTGTGCCACAAACTTAATTGATATAGAAAAATGACACGATACATTCATTCAAATACCTGTGAAGTGATTCCGGTGTGCCCAGGGCTGGAATACTGACTGCAATGATCCTGAAGCCGATCTTGACTTAGTTTTGGTGCCTTGTGTCATGTTTCCTGGTATCTGTTGTGATTATTGCAGGAATCTGTCTGGTATGGCTAAGCCTCTCTCTTTGAACTTCGATGGGGGTCAATATACCAGAGTGCTTTTTATAATCGTTTAACGAATATCCAGGCTATATGGACATAAATTGGATAAATATTATCTGATTATTATTATTAATACACAAATTAACATTAATTAACATTATTCACATAAGATGTATAATAGAAAGCAATATTCTATCATATTAAAACAATTTTGAAAAAAAAAAGTAATGTATGAATGTATTATCAGTTAACTCATCTACTTAATTGTATAGCCTATCAAGGCTTTAACAAATGAAGACAATACAAATTTAAAGGACTATCCTTTCTAGGAAACATATGCTTAATAAAGGGAAATCATTCGAATTAGATTAAACGAATGGAACACTGGAAAAAGTGCAATCCAATCTCGTAATTTAATGTGATGTATAGGGTAATAGAGTATTAATAGACTATTAAAACAAAAATATATATAATTCAATGATTGACAATAAATAATTGTAATCAAATTAAAATGTTGATGTATAATAATGAGTTAATTACCTGAATGCATCTCTATAGCCTATAGGCTTTAACACAATATTAATACAAATATGAAGCCTCTCATAGACTAGGCCTTGTAGAAAGAGGGTCAATCAAGTTAGGTCTGACAAATTAATGTAGCATTGGAAAAAATCCATCCATCCTGCCATAGAGTATAACCTATCATCATCAAATCAAATATGTTGTTAATAACTTGCACAATTAGAAGCATCAATCTATATAGAGCAAGCGTGACTAAATTCGAGCCCAGTAACTTTGCTCACCGCATCCTCCTTCGATTGTCTCGTCTGGCTACCGCGAAAAGCCCCCACCTTAGAGACAGTCAATCACATCACTGTGGAGCTGCGAAGTGTGTGCGTGCCTCTGGTGATGTACTTTGCTGGACATGCTAGCTGTTCTCGGCGGGCACATCATCACTTCAAACGCATTCCGTCATGGTGTTATCGGTTGGCCTACTACTACTACTGTTAGTACCGGTAAAATGTAAGTTATGAATCACAAATCACCATACAGCTGACACACTTCGATTTGATCAATCATTTTGACTTCAATTTGGTTGTCCAAAATACTATCAGCTTGCACTGCATCTTTGCTGATGAATTCCTTGATATCTGGTTCAATGACATTGTTGTTTCATCTATTAAATCGCTTCAAATAGATCTGAAAATGATGCAATAACCATGAAGTTAACCGACTGTTTATAATGAGGGATGTCCAACGTTTAACCTGAACACATACTGTAAATAGTAGGAATTTGTGCTGGCTTCAGCCATAACAACATGAGAGAGAAATTAAACATCCGCACATCGCCTGCAGGTTCGAGCGCATGTCTTTCACTGTCCAATCAGCGGCTCGAACATGATCTGAACGTGTGATCTGAGGCTGTTTGGTCTCTTGCGCATCAACTTGGGAAAGCCAATTGCAAAGCCAGAGTTGTGGGTTCGATTCCCACTGGGGCCCAGTTTGAAAATGTATGCACTCACTACTGTAAGTCGCTCTGGACATGAGTGTCTGCTAAATGACTTAAATGTTGTATAACCTCTATTGAGCTGTAGGCCTAAGAACAGATCCTCAGACTTATTTCATCAAACAGCGCACTTAAAGCATCAGACAAGCTCAGTGCATATAGTCGATTTTATTAATACACATTGGATGTCTATATATGGAAAAATACACGTTTAAAAATGTCAATTGGTCGAAAGAACAGACGACTCCTGGTCGACCAAGATTTGTTTTTAGCAGGGGTAAGCCCTAGTGAGAATGATGTTCATTGACTAACAGCTCAGCGTTCAACACCATAGTGCCCTCCAAGCTCATCACTAAGCTAAGAACCCTGGGATTGAACACCTCCCTCTACAACTGGAACCTGGACTTTGACGGGCCGCCCCCAGGTGGTAAGGGTAGGCAACAACACATCCGCCACACTGACCCTCAACACAGGGACCCTCAGGGGTGAGTGCTTAGTCCCCTCCTGTACTCCCTGTTCACCCACGACTGCATGGCCACACACGATTCCAATTCCATTATTACGTTGCCAACGACGCGACGGTAGTAGACCTGATCACAGACGACAATGAGACAACCTATAGGGAGGAGGTCAGAGACACAACAACCTCTCCCGCAACGTGAGCAAGACAAAGGAGCTGATCGTGGACTACATGAAAAAGGGGTCCGAGCAAGCCCCCACTCACATCAACGGGGCTGTAGTGGAGAGGGTCGAGAGCTTCAAGTTACTTGGTGCCGTAATCACTAAGGACCGATCATGGTCCAAACACACAAACACAGTCGTGAAGAGGGCACGACAACGCCTATTCCCCTTCAGGAGGCTGAAAAGATTTGTCATGGGACCTGAGATCCTCAAAAGGTTCTACAGCTGCACCATCGAGAGCATCTTGACTGGTTGCATCACCGCTTGGTATAACAAGTGCTCGGCATCAGACTGCAAGGCTCTACAGAGGGTAGGCCCAGTACATCGCTGGGGCCGAGCTTCTTGCCATCCAGGACCTCTATACTAGGCGGTGTCAGAGGAAGGCCCTAAAAATTGTCAAGTCATAGACTGTTCTCTCTGCTAATGCAAGGCAAGCGGTACCAGAGCACCAAGTCTGGGACCAAAAGGCTCCTTAACAGCTTCTATCCCAACCAATAAGAGTGCTGAACAGTTAATCAAATGGCTACCCGGACTATTTGCTTTGACCCCCTTATTTTATTCTTATTTATTACAATTGATGTACACTCACTGGACCCAAAAGCAACTGGACTCTAACTACACACACACTAACTGACACTCCAACTAACACACACACACACACACACACACAAAAAATTCACACATGCATATTGACGCCACACACACATACACTTCCCATACGCTGCTGCTTCTCTCTGTTTATTATCTATGCATAGTCACTTTACCCCTACCTACATGTACAAATTACCTCAATTACCTTGACTAACCTGCACCCCTGCACATTGACTCGGTACTGGTACCCCTTGCATATAGCCTCGTTATTGTTATTTTATTGTGTTACTCCTTGCATTGTTGGTTAAGGCCTTGTACGTAAGTAAGGTCCACACCTGTTGTATTCGGCGCTTGTGACAAATACAATGTTATTTTATTTGATACTGGTACCCTGTGTATACATCCAAGTTATCATTACTCATTGTGTATTTATTATGACTTTTATTATTACGTGTTATTACTATTCTATTATTGCACTATTTTCTTTCTCTCTGCATTGTTGGGAAGGCCCGTAAGTAAGCATTTCACTGTTAGTGTCACACCCTGATCTGTTTCACCTTTTCTGTGTGCTTGTCTCCACCCCCATCCTGGTGTCGCCCACCTTTCCCATTATCCCCTGTGTATTTATGCCTATGTTCTCTGTTTGTCTGTTGCCAGTTCGTCTTGTCTTGTCAGGTCTTACCAGCGTTCTTTTCCATCTTCCAGTGTTTCCTAGTTTTTCCCGGTTCTGACTAATCTGCCTGCCCTGACCCCGAGCCTGCCTGCCGCTCTGTAAGAAATCAAATTTGAATTGATTTGAGTATGGTTCGGTTCGGCACTGTAATGTGAAAAAGGTACTACTTCAATAGTCATAAGTGTAAAAGGGAGATAATCACCTACCCAGACCAGGGGGTGTAAGGGGGATCATCACCTACCCAGACCAGGGGGTGTAAAGGGGGATCATCACCTACCCAGACCAGGGGGTGTAAGGGGGATCATCACCTACCCAGACCAGGGGGTGTAAGGGGGATCATCACCTACCCAGACCAGGGGGTGTAAAGGGGGATCATCACCTACCCAGACCAGGGGGTGTAAAGGGGGATCATCACCTACCCAGACCAGGGGGTGTAAAGGGGATCATCACCTACCCAGACCAGGGGGTATCTCCGGGCATGGTGGTATAGGTTTGGCAGTTGGCGGTGTGTGGTTTCCCTTGGGTCGTACGCTGGGCAGCAGCTGGTCTGCAGTGGCCAGGTAGCTGGCAAAAGTGGCATTGGGCCGGCTGAGGTTGTAGTAGTAGTGGTGTCCGTTGCGGCTGGCGTTGCGGCCGTTGTTGAAGCGGCTGAAGATCTGGTCGAAGCGCTGGCTGTAGACGTCGAAGTAGAGGATCATCATGATGACGAAGTGCACCAGGCAGAGCAGCAGGACAGCCTTGCAGATGCGCTCCAGGGTCCGGCCCAACATCAGCCGAGTCATGGTTGAGCCTGCCACCCCTGCCGCACAGTCTAGGGCATCCGCTCGGTCAGTCACTCCCCTGGGCCTGGGCTGGCCTTTGCTGCTGCACGCTGCCTCACTCTATCACCTGTGGGAGGGCCAGGGAAAAACATGACATTATGTTCACACTAAATGTATCTTTTGATGCCATTTAAGTAAATTAGGCCCAACACAGGAAATGAGCAGCAGCCTCATCTAATTATTGCAGTCCATCCTTTCTACAGTACCTGTATATTATATGTTATGTACATGTTTCGAAGAACATAAACATCAAGGAATAAACCAAAAGCAACTTACTCCACCCAACAACGTGATTTGAAAAACATTTCTAATAAAATGGCTTGACTGGACTGCTCCGCTCTCCCCTGGCGGGATCACAGGTGGAAACATCGTGGGGAAAGCACCAGATATCAAAGATGACTGCCTGACTCTAGCCTAGCCTAGCAGATAGATAGATAGATTACCCAGGTGCAATGTGGAGGGAGGGCAGTGGAATGGAACGCCACTGTCAATGTCAGACCCAACTCTATCTCAGGCCTGGCCTCACTCATTAATTTTCTTACAGACAAGCACACAAATACAATACAATGGTGCTGCGTGTTTGATGAGGGGGCTTTAGATAGAGTACAGTCGTAGGATCTTAATTTGATCACCCTATTGTTGCAGGAAAAATCTAACTTGTAGTCTAATCGAGATTTAAAAAGGCTTCTAAAGTTAGTCATTTCCACTTTGCCCTTATTTCCATTTGCCCCAACTAAAAAATGTAGCAACAAAAATGTCCATTAATTAAAATCTACACAATAATTCACATTTCCTGTTGCTACAGGATTATTTTCCAGTTGTGAGAAACTGGTCAAATTAAGATCAGGCATTTGTATCAATCATGCGGTTATTGCTGTACTCCCAATATTGCAGACTGCTCAGGTATATTTTAAGTACTGTAACATAGCTTAGGGCAGCAGGTAGCCTACCAGTTAGTGTTAGGCCAGTAACCAAAAAGGTCCTAATTTCTCCAAGGTCGCCATTGATAATGGCTGACCCTGGTCGTGACCCCACTCTCCGAAGGTGTCTCAAGGCAAGTTGGGATATGCCCAAAAAAATCTTTACACATACGCATGATACACACTTGTGCATGTGTGAAACAGGACAACTCTAAGCACCCACCCTCTGTATTTCAATTTGAATGGCAAATGCGGATTCAAAGAGCCATTTTCTACATCTAATAGTCCAGTACTAATACTTGTAAAATATTTATTAGAAAGAGACTGACCTGTTGGAGGACTAGGCTAGTTGGTGAAAGCTTTCGAAGCCTTTTCATCTCTACATTAAGACTCAATTATGACAGCTGCTGCACCACACTGTTAACCAGCATGACGTCAAAGACAGATTAGGCTTTAGAAAGCCCACACATCAGTTTATCACATATCTCACTAACATTAAAGACAAGCCAACATAATTCAAGTCTAACCTGAGGCCTTAGCATTAGAGAATATCAACATGGGACCAAGATGATGGTTTAGAAATGGCTGGTGTCTAGTGAAAATGTAATTCCATATTGGACACTAAATCACTTGGGCACTAAACTCATCCCTTGGACACTAAATGGACGCTGAGAACTCTTTTTAGATTTAACCGAAATATGGTGGCAATAAATGTGTATAGCATGTATGTTCATATGTTAATAGTGTGCTGGCTCTTGATGTGGAGCCCAGTTAATGTCAGTGCATAATTCATTATGGGCTAGCTAGTCTCTAACAGCCTCATCTCCCCCTGTGACAGCTATATTAAGACTAAAATAAGCCCTAAACAACACAATGATATTGGCCAGTATAAGTTATATACCACCTTATTGGCATCGGCGGCATATTTTCAATCCCTCTCATTTTTGTTTTGTTTGTGGTGTCACCTCCTCTCTGTAGAGATTACTGTAATAAGTCACAGCTGTCTTAGGCCTATACAGTAACGTTACAATGGATGTGTTTAAACTTTAGAACAGGGGTGGTCGATTTTGTAATTTCTGAGAAATTATTATTTTGGGTTAAGAAAAACACTCCAGGCCACATTTGAACGTCTAAGACTTTAAAGAAAGTATGTAGAAATGATAATGGACCTGTATATTTTCAAATAACTGCCCTTGTTCTGGTCTGCAAATTGATTTTGATGAAATCTGTGCAGCCCTACGTTGAATCTAGAGGTGAAAGAAGCCGCACACTCTAGGAGTGACAGAGCAGTAGCCCCAAATCATGAGTTGATTTGATTTCTTGCGATCCAACGTAAACAAAGGATTTGTGGCTGACTTCTTAACAAAGAGACATATAAACTCAGCAAAAAAAAGAACAGTCCCTTTTTCAGGACCCTGTCTTTCAAAGATAATTCATAAAAATCCAAATAACTTAACAGATCTTCATTGTAAAGGGTTGAAACACTGTTTCCCATGCTTGTTCAATGACCCATAAACAATTAATGAACATGCACCTGTGGAACGGTTGTTAAAGACAAACAGCTTACAGGCGGTAGGCAATTAAAGTCACAGTTACGAAAACTTAGGACACTAAAGAGGCCTTTCTACTGACTCTGAAAAACACCAAAAAAAGATGCCCAGGGTCCCTGCTCATCTGCGTGAACGTGACTTAGGCATGCTGCAAGGAGGCATGAGGACTGCAGATGTGACCAGGGCAATAAATTGCAATGTCCGTACTGTGAGACGCCTAAGACAGCGCGACAGGGGAGACAGGACGGACAGCTGATCGTCCTCGCAGTGGCAGACCATGTGTAAAACACCTGCACAGGATCGGTACATCTGAACATCACACCTGTGGGACAGGTACAGGATGGCAACAACATCTGCCCAAGTTACACCAGGAACGCACAATCCCTCCATCAGTGCTCAGACTGTCCGCAATAGGCTGAGAGGCTGGACTGAGGGCTTGTAGGCCTGTTGTAAGGCAGGTCCTCACCAGACATCACCGGCAACAACGTCGCCTATGGGCAGAAACACACCGTCGCTGGACCAGACAGGCCTGGCAAAAAGTTATCTTCACTGACGAGTCGCGGTTTTGTCTCACCAGGTGTGATGGTCGGATTCGCGTTTATCGTCTAAGGCATGAGCGATACACTGAGGCCTGTACTCTGGAGCGGGATCGATTTGGAGGTGGAGGGTCCGTCATGGTCTGGGGCGGTGTGTCACAGCATCATCGGACTGCGCTTGTTGTCATAGCAGGCAATCTCAACGCTGTGCTTTACAGGGAAGACATCCTCCTCCCTCATGTGGTAGCCTTCCTGCAGGCTCATCCTGACATGACCCTCCAGCAGGCTCCTCCTGACATGACCCTCCAGCATGACGATGCCACCAGACATACTGCTCGTTCTCTGCGTGATTTCCTGCAAGACAAGAATGTCAGTGTTCTGTCATGGCCAGCGAAGAGCCCGGATCGCAATCCCACTGAGCACGTCTGGGACCTGTTAGATCGGAGGGTGAGGGCTAGGGCCATTCCCCCCAGAAATGTCCGGGAACTTGCAGGTGCCTTGGTTGAAGAGTGGGGTAACATCTCACAACAAGAACTGGCAAATCTGGTGCAGCCCATGAGGAGGAGATGCACTGCAGTACTTAATGCAGCTGGTGGCCACACCAGATACTGACTGTTACTTTTGATTTTGACCCCCCATTTGTTCAGGGACACATTATTCAATTTCTGCTAGTCACATGTCTGTGGAACTTGTTCAGTTTATGTCTCAGTTGTTGAATCTTGTTATGTTCATACAAATATTTACACGTTAAGTTTGCTGAAAATAAACGCAGTTGACAGCGAGAGGACGTTTCTTTTTTAGATGAACAATACTCAGTGTTGATGATGTTTTATTTAACATTACATAATGATATAAAGCAAAAGCAGCAGTAAGAGATGGTTAAGTAGTAGATATTTAGAGTATAGCCCTTAAGCAGTAGCAATTTACTGTTTAATCGTTTTTGTCAACACAGCTAGGAAAATGCTGATGCTGAAAGAAAAAAACGAATAGATGTGAGTTACTATGTTAGCTCTGTCTTTATATTATTTTTCAAATGGTAATGAGCGGCTGTTGTCAGACAGAGAAATGTGTTAACAGCGTCCCTGCTGTGATGATGGAGACTTCCAAATGTGAATTTGTTTTAAAGGGGAAACACTTGGTTAGGACCCTAACCTAGCACTAGCCTCTCTTTGCTCTAGTCCAAGGCCCCGGGCCTTAGTGTAACCCACCAACCAGCCCTCATGGCCTCATCAAATATGTATTAAACATGCTACACTTAATAACATTGGGCAGAAGTGTAGCCTTTGAGCATTTCTAGCGCTTTCCATGGGCAAGTTAATCTTAAAACATCTCTTTAGCTTGACACCTCAATAAAATACAAACCATGCAGAGCTAGTGTGTTTTGGTCTAACAACCATTCAAAAAAAGCTTTAACGTTGCGCCATATGCCAGTTTCCAACAAACAAGTCCCCATGCATTAACGAGAAGCTGCTCTTTCTATGACAGACTGACCAGTTGAATGCAGGTAGATGAAGGGGAGGGGTCAGGTTAAAGAAGGATTTTTAAGCCCTGAGACAACAGAGACATGGATTGTGTATGTGTGCCATTCAGAAGATGAATGGGCAAGACAAAAGATTTAAGTGCCTTTGAACGGGGTATGCTAGTAGGTGTCAGGCGCACCGGTTTGTGTCAAGAACTGCAACGCTGCTGGGGTTCACGCTAAGCAGTTTCCCGTGTGTATCAAGAATGGTCCACCATTCAAAGGACATCCAGACAACTTGACACAACTGTGGATAGCATTGGAGTCAACATGGGCACTTTTGACACCTTGTAGAATCCATGCCCCGATGAATTGAGGATGTTCTGAAGCCAAAAGGGTGTGTGCAACTCAATGTAAGGAAGGTGTTTGTTGTACTCAGTGTACAGTATATGCTCAGTGAGTGGAAATAAATGTATGGGTGGATTTACCTCTTTCTGATGCAAACTGTAGGTCCCATGTTCTTCACAGAATAAAATGTTACGTTGATAACAGTGCTGCGGTCATTTCTCTCACATGATCTACGCAGTAAAATAGGGAGCATGAAATACAGTGCATTTGGAAAGTTTAGACCCCTTGACTTTTTTCTTCTTCACATTACAGCCTTATTCTAAAATTTATTCAATTGTTTTTTTCCTCAAAAAAAACTAAGAACAGGTTTAGACATTTATGTTAATTTATAAAACATTTCAATAAACGTAAATATCACTTTTACATAAGTCTTCAGACCCTTTACACAGTACTATGTTGAACCACCTTTGGCAGCCATTACAGCCTTGAGTCTTCTTGGGTAAGACGCTACAAGTTTGGCACACCTGTATTTGGGGAGTTTCTCCTATTCTTCTCTGCAGATCCTCTCAAGCTCTGTCAGGTTGGATTGGGAGTGTTGCTGCACGGCTATTTTCAGGTCTCTCCAGAGATGTTCGATCAGGTTCAAGTCCAGGCTCTGGCTGGGCCACTCAAGGACACTCAGAGACTTGTCCCGAAGCCACTCCTGCGTTGTTTTGGCTGTGTGCTTAGGGTCGTTGTCCTGTTGGAAGGTGAACCTTCGCCCCAGTCTGAGGTCCTGAGAGCTCTGGAGCTGGTTTTCATCACGGATCTCTCTGTACTTTGCTCCGTTCATCTTTCCCTCGATCCTGACTAGTCTCCCAGTCCCTGCCGCTGAACAACCTCCCCACAGCATGATGCTGCCACCACTATGCTTCAACGCTTTGATGGTGCCAGGTTTCCGAAAGACATGACGCTTGGCATTCAGGCCAAAGAGTTAAATCTTGGTTTCCTCAGACCAGAGAATCTTGTTTCTCATGGTCTGAAAGTCTTAAGGTGCCTTTTGGCAAACTACAAGCGGGCTGTCATGTTCCTTTTAATGAAGAGTGGCTTCCGTCTGGCCACTCTACCATAAAGGCCTGATTGGTGGAGTGCTGCAGAGATGGTTGTCCTTCAGGAAGGTTCTCCCATCTCCACAGAGGTACTCTGGAGCTCTTTCAGAGTGACCATCGGGTTCTTGGTCACCTCCCTGACCAAGGCTCTTCTCCCCTGATTGGTCAGTTTGGCCGGGTGACCAGCTCTTGGTGGTTCCAAAATTCTTCCATTTAAGAAAGATGGAGGCCACTGTGTTCTTGGAGACTTTCAATGCTGCAGAAATATTTTGAAAAAAATTCTATAAACCTGTTTTCGCTTTGTCATTATGGGGTATTGTGTGTAGATTGCTGAGGATATTTTTTTATTTAATCCATTTTAGATTAAGGCTGTAAAGTAACACAATGTGGAAAAAGTCAAGGGGTCTGAATACTTTCCAAAGGCACTGTTTATGTCATGTGACATTGAGGACTGCTTATCATGTTTATAGTATAGTGAAGACAGTAGAAATTATGTAATGTTTTGTATTAATTACCATACACAATCATAGCCGCGGGAAGTATTTTGTGGGTGGAGGTGCTATATCGGTTCTCTAATAAAGGCTGATTAAAGGCCCAGTGCACTACTTTTGTGAAAAAAGTATTGTTTAACAAAAATATATAATAATATACTGTATATACACTACCAGTTAAATGTTTTAGTACACCAGTTCAAGTCCAGGGAATAACCTGAAATGGTACAAAGGTAAGCGGTAAACTGCCAGAGGTTAAAAACAAAAGTTTAGGTTACCAGAAACTTAAATATACTGAGAACAGTAATGGGGTAACAATTTACAGCGGTTCTGCAGCAATGGAAGTAAATTATGCCTTGAAAGTTAATGCGAACACTTCCTACAGGTGTCCCAACTGTTGGAACAGACTGTGTTACTACACCCTCTTAAGCATTATTTGGACAGTATTGTACTTCAGGAAGTTATTGCTATCATAACGGCAAGAAAAATACAATTCTCAAAGGAAGACAGACAGACAATTATAACCCTTAAAAGTGTAGGTCTTTCCTAGAGAAATTGCAAAGAAAGCCAAGGTGTCAGTGAGTACAGTGTCCTACACCATCAAAAGGCACTTGGAAACTGGAGAAAACTCTGACAGGAAGAGGTCTGGCAGACCCAAAGCCACAACAGAATCAGAAGACAAGATTCTGAGAGTCAACAGCGGCTCACAGGACAACAGCTTCAAGCACAGCTTAACACTGGTCAAAGTAAGCAAGTCTCAGTTTCAACTGTGAAGAGAAGACTTGGCGCTGCAGGTTTGACAGGTCGAGTGGCAGTAAGAAAGCCATCGCTAAGACGGCAAAATAAGAAAAAGAGTCTTGACTGGGCCATAAAGCACCGATTAATCAAAATCAAAATTAGAAATCTTCGGTTCATCACGCAGGGTTTTGCACAGAGTGGCACACTGAACCAAAACGGCTACCACAGCAATTTGCAGCGCCATGCAATACCCTCTCGTGTACGCCTAGTTGGTCAGGGGTTCATCCTACAGCAAGATAATGACCCAAAACATACAGTTGAAGTCGGAAGTTTACATACACCTTAGCCAAATACATTTAAATACATTTTTCACAATTCCTGACATTTAATCCCAGTAACAATTCACAGTTTTAGGTCAGTTAGGATTACCAATTTATTTTAAGAATGTGAAATGTCAGAATAATAGTAGAGAGAATTATTTATTTCAACTTTCATCACATTCCCAGTGGGTCAGAAGTTTACATACACTCAATTAGTATTTGGTAGCATTGTCTTGCTACCATCTTGGGTCAAACGGTTTGGGTAGCCTTCCACAAGCTTCCAACAATAAGTTGGGTGAATTTTGGCCCATTCCTACTGACAGAACTGGTGTAACTGAGTCAGGTTTGGGATGAACTGGGCAGAAGGGTGAAAGCAAAGCAACCTACAAATGCAACGCATTTGTGATAACTTCTGCAACAGTGTTGGGAAGAACTTTCCGAACAATATTTGATTTCCATTGTATAAAGAATGCCACGAGTGTGTTCGTCTGCAAAAGGTGGCTACTTTGAGTCAAAAATGTAGAAACAATGTTAAACAAAACAATTCCATCATTTATTTTTTTGTCTCCAAATGTTTATTTGTTCTATGCTTTAATTTCAGAGTACATTAAGACATTAAACTGTGCGAATTTCAATAACAAAATTGAAAGATGGAGGTGTTCTAAAACCTTTGACCAGTAGTGTATATATAATGTATATCCATGCAACTTATTATGTGACTTGTTAAGCAAATGTTAAGCAAACTTATTTAGGCTTGCCATAAAAAAGGGGTTGAGTTGAATACTTATTGACTGAAGACATTTCAGATTTTAATTTTGCATTAATTTACAATTTTGCATTTAATTACACTTTGACATTATGGGTTATTGTGTGCAAGTGGCCCATGACAAAAAATATAAATTTAATCCATTCTAAATTCAGGCTGTAACACAACAAAATGTGGAAAACGACAATGGGTATGAATACTTTCTGAAGGCACTGTAAATGATTGGACACAACGCAGTGTAATTGGAAAGGTAATCACATGTACTCCCTCTCAGAAAGGCTAGCTGTACCTATAGCATTTTAGACACTAAGATTTTCACAATAGCTTATCTAATTTAAAATGTGTTGTGGCAGGTTTGATACTGTTTTGATAACACATCAAAACATACTCACTGCAGAGGAGATCTGGGTCACTTAAAATAGTGTGAAAACACTATGTGTCACGGTGCATGGATACGGAACGAGGCGCCGAGCGAGAGGTCGGTGAAAACATATTTTATTTAACAATTAAACTGAAGAAAAAAAAACAACGGCCGTACAATACCGTGAGCTGGCGTTTAGTGCAGACACAGAGGCACATTAACACACACAACGATCCACGCCCAGGTGGACGTGACGTGCTACTAAATAGACTCCCCAATTAGAGACAACTCAAGACAGCTGTCTCTAATTGGGGATCACCCAAAACCCAACACCAACCTAGTGAATGTAAGGACCTGACTGTGGCCATCCCACTCCCCTAGAGGGAGTCAGAGACCTGGCCTCAGTCAGGACCTTACAGTATGTATCTGGCTCTACAGCTTGGTGACATGCCCATTGTCATACCATGAGTAGACTCGATTGAAATGTCCACATACTCCTGATTGCATAAAACCTCGAGATTTATAAAAGAAAACATTGTTGAAAATTGATTCCACCATCATGCAGTGAATCGCCACCTGATAAAGGTGTGAATAGAATAGAACAGAATGCTGTAGGTTTACAAAACGTGCAAAGTACAAAATGCAAAGGGGCATATTAGTCTAATGAATAACACACTAAAACACATTTTCCACGACAACTAATAAGACTAATGCTCCAAATTGGCATTGCTTTGTGTAATGGTTGGCTCAAGGCGTTTTTCAGTCCCATGGAGTCCTACAGGAGTCAAAGGTGTTGCTTGTCAAATGACTAAGAGACTAAAGACTAGATAAACAAAGACAGTACGGGGAGCGAAGGGCAAACTGTGTGTCACTGCCCTCTTGCCTGGAATCTCATTGTGCTCATGCCAACCACTCTGAGAAAGGAACACCCATCACCTTCTGACTGGCACACAGAGTTAGGCCACACACAGACTCTTCTCTGTTGCTCCCCCGGGGGGAGAGTTAGACCTGCCTTGCACAGTATAGAAGTTGTAAAGTAACAGCCCTGTACAAACAAGAGATATATTTCTTCCTGGAAAGATTGTGTGGATACTTGGACTTGAGGTATTACTAGGAGTTAGGGATGCACAGACAGGGTTGGGGAGTAACGGATTACATGTAAGGGATTACAAATAAACGGAAACTGTAATCCGCTACGTTACCAGCTTATTTTTGGGGTCACGCTCAGGTTAAACAATTTGGCTACTTCCATATTTCCAAGTCCTATTCTTGAATAACATTCATTGGTATGACTAGAATTCTGATAGACTTTGTTTTTCAATGTAAAGATATAATTTAATCATATTATTATGTGTAGAAGAAAGCGATGGGTTAGAAGAACATGTTAACATACATTGTTGTCTTCTTCTAATGCCTCTTAAGGGGAAAGTAATCTAAAAGTAACGGAATGTAATCAGATTACGTTACTGAGTTTGGGTAATCCAAAAGTTACTGATTACAATTATGGACAGGTAACTTGCAACTGTAACGGATTACATTTAGAAAGTAACCTACCCAACGCTGTGCACAGATATGGCAATTCTAAGCTGATATTGACAACCGATATTGTCTTCTTGGCCATGGTAGCCAATACCAATACAGTGATTCAGAATAATAATACAAAATCATTATCCTTCACCAGCACCCTCATCTCAACACAGAATAACATAGAGGGGTAAAGAGTGATGCCATTTATGGGAACAACTCGTAATAATCCATGTTGTGTAACGTTACAAACAGACATGTTCTCACAGCTGGAGGAGAGGATCCCAGATATCAGACTTCACACTCACGCCTCATTACCATTAACACTGTGGAGCAGAGCACACGCACAGTTCAGTCTGCTGACCCTTGACAGAAACACTGGATGTTTCTCATTTCAACAAATGGAAAACGGATAGACACTCGTCAAGGAAGGTCTGTGATGCTTCTACTATCAAATTCCGATAAAATATTATTCATTGGCTAGATGCCAAATATTCAAGCCAGAAATTAAATCAATATTTGACTACTAAACTAGACTATTTATACATCAACTAAGCTCTACCAATGTACTACAACGTTCCCATGATGTTCTCCCATCAAAGTTCTTATGATACTACAGTACTGTACAATACTGCTGGATTTGACTCAAGGGACAACATTATATTAATCTACAATGGCAGAGGAGCTGACAGTAGGAAGCACCAGATCTCTGCTCTGTGCAAGTGGATATCACATTACCACCGTGCTTCCTTTCAGGAGCTACACAGCACTAATTATAACATGTTGATTCTACATTACATGAAGTTGTAAGCATTTCTACCATATTTCTATTGAGATTGCTATCTTCACAGTGTGTAGCTAGCCTATTTCAATACATAGCCTACACAGAAGGCATCCGTGGCCATGCTCCACAGTTGCTAAGCTCTAAAGTCTCTCCACCATCAAAATATAGGCTTGCCTTGTCTCTCTCTCTCTGCTTCCTCAGATATAGCTGCTCATTTGGCTCCAGAGCCCAAAAATAAATGAAGTGCTTGGGTGGAGGGAAGGATTCATTGGGACAACCTGGGATTCAGGGTAGGTTTTGGGCAGTCTCAGAGCTGATTCTCTGTTGAACACTACAGCAAAAAAACTAAACTCCACTACAATACTGATAGGGGATATTATGGGCTGTATTAATATAATGAACTAAAAAGGGTTTCTTTACAAACCATTTAACATCAACAATAACTATTATTGCACATATTTTTTAAGTGCCATGGCGTCGTTAATAATTTGGTTTAAAAAAATGTGGGCTTTGCAATACAATGCAATTAATGATTACTCCTATCTGTATTGATCCATACTACCCTCATTTTAAAGTGTACCTCTGTAGATTAATCAATGTATGCAAGGACACATCCTTTGAGATGTTGAATGAAACTCACAATTTACAGCTCTGAATAGGCAGTTTTTTTAGACAAAACACCAAGTCAATACATAGAGTGAAGCAGTCCTCTCCAACTGCCACCTTTGTTGCTCAGGTCTGGCTGTTCCCATGACAACAAATCTCAACATTGAATTATCCTGAAAGAATAGAATACTCCTTCGCAAACAAACTGCCAGGAACAGTCACTGTATCAACATTTCAATTGCAGACATCATAGGAACTGGTTTATTCTTTACAATTCAGTCAAATGTAATTAATTTAAACTTTAAACGTGCACGGTCATTAGTTCAAGTATGCAAAGGATCTATCAAACACAGAACCAAATTCTGTCTAGATATTTGGCTATCCAGATGTGTAAGAAACAAGTGGCATTAAGTGAATGGCAGTCCTAAGGTAGTAGTCACTCCTCACCTGCTTTGACAGACTGCTCTAAAAGACTATACGTAACTTAGTATACAAAAATCCAGGAGAAATTAGTATGACATGTTACGTTTGTTATGGTTACATAAGATAGAACGTTACTTAAGACAAAAACAAAAAGGAGGGTGTTTGTTCAGAGTGGATGTGTAGACGTATAGCAACTACTTAATACATTTTAGCTACTTTTCAACTACTTGCATGTCTCGGCTTTACCTACAGAATAATACGAAACAACATGAGACCATGTTAGCTTTGGCCACCCTGGAGGGTGCGCTCTCAGGCTAAGGACCACATTCATTGGTATGAGGCCACTGCCTCAAAAAGCTCCAGACAACAGCATCCATCCAGCAAGGTTCTCCATTTAAATAGGCAAGTCAATTAAGAACAAATTCTTATTTACAATGACGGTCTACACCGGCCAAACTCAGACGACGCTGGGCCAATTGTGAGCCCCCTTAGGGGACTCCCAATGATGGTTGTGATACAGTCTGGATTCGAACCAGGTTGTCTGTAGTGACGCCTCTAGCATTGAGATGCAGTGTCTTAGACCACTGCGCCACTTGGGAGCCCATCAAATGTAATCCTAAGGGGAAGCCATGCTTTAGGTTCATAAACAACTTGGTAGTGTTGTCCTTCAGCAACCAAATTAGTTGAGCAGCTAAAATGCTTTGAGAGCCAAGGTGAGAGCTAGTTCCAGAATCATCAACAGTGTTGGTAGCCTACTGATAGTCGACATTAACATAATTTAGCAGACACTCTTATCCAGAGCGACTTACAGTAGTGAGAGCATACATTTTCACACTTTTATTCATACTAGTCCCCAGTGGGAATTGAACCCACAACCCTGCGCTGTGCTCTACCAATTGAGCTACAAGGGACTACAAGAGATCATGAATGCATTCTTCTGCTATAGGGTAAACAAACCAAAAAGCAGATAGTGCTCACCATATTATTCCTGAATATTTTGTGATTTGTTTGTGATCACGAGGGATATAATTGGAGCAAAGTAGCCTAACTGAACAAAACACATTTCCAACACTGTTGTTGTGGGTTCCATTAATTTATCCATGCATTCACTTCACTGAAGTTAAACATGACCCTGTCATTGACTGTCTGAAGTGAGGTCAGTGAAACCACTTGTACAAAGTAAGACTTCAGTGAAGTGAATGTATCCATGATCAGTTTGGCCCTACAAACACTATCGCACCAACGCACAAAATGACACAGAAGTATTTCTAAATGGGTACATTTTAAACGGAAAACTAAGCTGAGGATACGTAGCATTGATATGAAAACCTGTTTCTGATCAAGAGTAGCCTAAAACTTCAGCAAACAATGTAGGCTTAATCTTGATCTCACTGGAGTATAACTGTAGCCTATAGATCTAGATGAAATGGCCATATAGAAATTGCTCTCCATTTCGTGAGTTATTATGTAGATAGTAAATAATAATTTGAGCAATTTGTCAACATCTTCTTATAACTAACTAGATACCAGTTGGCAGCATGAGAGCATCACTGCATGCTACCCGGATGGATCGTCCCACCGCTGATCAAAGGACCTTTCGGCTTGTTGAAATAAGGTCGAACGTTAGGTACACTTGAAAAAAAGGGATGTTGCAAATGCACGACGAATGGCGGGTCTAGCAGCAGCATGCTTAAGCAAAATGTGCATGACAACAAAGCAAATTGTGTAATAAAACATTAAACATATAAATTTAGAAAAATGCAGATTTATAGGATAATAAATAAGAATCCAAATGGCAGGCTAAATGTAAAAATACAAAGAAACCAAAAGAACGAAATGTGATGATGAACAAATTAAATATAACGTATCTTACCTTGAGGTAGCAAGCAATCCTCCTCTCCTATGAATGCATGTTCTTTGTTGTTGCAGCAACCTTTTATATGAAATTGTAAATGTAATTTAAAAAACTTAAATAACAAAAAGTCCTCACAAAAACCTGAAGTATGTCGTTAAAAGGCACGTAATGTCCACGTACTAAAGCCTGGAGCGCGTTTTATTTATTTCTGATGATATAAATCGGTCATTTAATTTTTCGTGCAGACACATAGATCAAAACGTTTTGCCATATAAAAGACATTGGAGATATGAATGCCTCGTTGTTTGATTATTTACGGAGGGCAAATATAGGGTTGTAAATCTTCTATCTTCCTAATTCCATCAGTACGTTACGTTTTGATGTGGCTATGAAGACAAAAAAGGAGTAGCAGTTTTCTCTTGCCGAAGATTATGTATTATATTGACAAGATAGTCGACTGACCGCTCTAACAGTGGAAATACATGTCCACAAAGGCGAAAGGCAGGCGGGAGGAGCAAAGATCAGGTGGAAACATCCTAGCCAATGAGAGGGCAGATACTTGTGTAAACAAGTCACAACTCCGATATATATATATATATATATTTTTTTTTTAATCAAAATGTCACGAGCAATACACTTATACCAGTACACTCGTAACAACCTAAGCATTATCAAACGTATATTCTAATAAGCCTCAACTATCAAAATAGCAATTCACTTTTACCTTCAACAAATTCGACACTCATTGCCCCCTCCCCAATACAAAAACTCCCTAACTTGGTCTGCTTAACGCTCCTTTACGCACGGACAGATTTTGGGCGGAGTCGAGCCTCTCTTTTTCACTCTTCCTCTCTGCTCTCGCGCTCTTCAGTACGGAATCTCAGATGGTCCAAACACACGTGTATTCTGCCACCAGAGGGAGCATAAACTAGGTACTATTATTGCATTGCACATCTATAGTAGTCTGCAGTTAAGATATAGGACTACAGTAAATGTAAATAATATCATCACTTTTGTGGAGTACAACTTGATATTTATAAAGTCAAGTAAAGTAATTGAATTAATATGTAAACTGTAGCTGCACCCACGTTTGTAAATGTTGTAATTAAGCAACAAAGCAGAGGCATAAGGTGTTATAGGTCCCCGGTAAATGTACAAATACATATTACATAGCGCCATCTAGTGTGTAACAATTATTGACAAAGAGTGGGACTGGGACATAAGTAACATTACAAAATCACACAAACATTTATCAATTACTTACTGTACAGCCAGAAAAGGATTGGTCACCCCTCTGAGTTTTTCCTGGCCACTAGGCCCAGTATCTGTATAGCACTTTGAGACAACAGCTGATGTAGAAAGGGCTTTATAAAATCCATCTGATTAATTTGATTGAACGGTCAGGTTGGAATATTTTATTCTTTCAAGGACAATTATGAAGTCAAGAGGACCCACTTTTCCAAAACAATGGATTCACCACATCAACATATTAAACACACTCACTGAAGCATTGTCTAGAAATCTTCCTTTACATTAGGAATGACACCACTACAGTAGGTGGCCATCCAAGGACCTAGAGGGCCTCAAGTAAGCCATGTGCATTCATGACCATCTCTCATCAGCATACTTACAGTCCAAATATTATCCATTCAAGTTAAACCCTTCAGTACTTAGGCTCTCCAGGACCAGGTTGGCCAACACAGTACTACACCAATGGTCCATTTAGAAATGCTCAAAAGTAACGAACACAGCTGAATCAATGTATGAAACTCACGCAAAATACTATTTCAAATGCTGTTTTTTGGCCTTTCACCATAGGGACGAGTCAACCGATCTTTGTTCTCCATGGATAAAGACAATTCACTTTTACATTTAAAAAAAACATACAGTACATGTATGGTTGGTGAGGACAGGACGGGACGGAACACTGAGTTGGAGCCCTCCATGAATATGCATCCAAAATGGACCCTATTTCTTATAGTACACTACTTTTGATCAGGGCCCAATGGGATCTGGTCAAATGTAGTGCACTACGTTGGGAATAGGATGCCATTTGGGAGAAACCCATGGCCACAGCAAGTTGGATGTTATGAACATTAAAATGGAAGCCAGTGTATAAGAGACTCTAGGGTTATTTTTCACTTTTAACACAGTCATTCGTTAAATAAAAAAAAAGACAAACACAATCACGACTAAGAAAAAGGCCAACTGGTCTGAGAAAGTTCTTATCGATGTTCAGCTCGAATACCATCTCTCCAAAACAGTATGCATGTCAGCCCATTCACAGCAGTCGGAAGACAAGGAGCTCAGATCATTCAAGCTCAAAATTACCCAAAAAACTGAAGGGAAGCAGAAAATGTACACGCAGTGTTTTCCCCTAGGATTTTTCAGCAGCGGTGGCAGAAGTAGGTGGTGGGGGTCTTCAGCAGCGGTGGCAGAAGTAGGTGGTGGGGGTCTTCGGCAGCGGTGGCAGAGGTAGTGGGGGCGGGGAGTCTTCTTGAGCTTTACATCTACATTATAAAATCGATAGGGTGCGCGGCTGCTAAATGAATATAGGGGAAACACGGACACGGGTAAATGGTCTTAAGGAAATCATCTACATTTCTCACTCTCCACAGATGGATAGTCTACAGGGGATTACAGACCTGAGAAGGAGAACATTTTAAGACGAACTATGGTCACTTGAAATCAGATATACGTATATTCATCGGCAACAGTTCACTCATCGTGGATAAAGACCACTTGCATCAGAATGGTAAACACCCTCATGCTTCACAAAGAAACAGACATGTGCCCCTTTCCATACTGTACACAATACTATTTACTATTCTACTTTTTAACCAATCAGAACTGAAGAGTGCCTACCAAAATGTTATGCATACACCAAAACAAATGAAAAGACAGGAAGACTGACCGCTGACCGATGTCAAACGACCAACAACAATTACCATCCTCAGATCACCCTTATATCCATACACATTGATTCCATACACGAAATGGTTACTTACACCAGTCATGGAAAAATATATAGTAACTGAAACTAGTGTAAAAACACAATGGATTACATCTGTCAGAAATATAATCACTTGCTTTGTTATACCTTATGACTTTTGCATACAAACAGTTCAATACTTCAAAACACATTTTCACAGGCATTCAATACAAATTACGACATTGTTGAAATGTTTCACTTCCATGTAATGATAAGTACAGCAAGGGTGTCCACCACCGGAGAAAACATATGCATGTCAAACCAGACTTGGCTACTTTGAATGTTAACACACAATAGTAGCATTCCATGATTTGATCACAGGTAACAAATCCTATACTGTACAGATGTTAATGAAATAAAACATTTTGATAAAATGTCCCTACTACGGAGTACGTTCCCTAAATGTCTAGTGACCCTTTCAATTGTGATAGATTTGATACAACAGTAAATGTATGTGGGGAAAGCCATGATGTTTGCTAGAGGTGAATTATATGTACTACTGTACTATGAAGAACAATTGTATTCAAAAGGGATAGGATTTTGTCTTAAACACCTGCAGTTTAATCTAACCATTTGGCTGCATTCCTTTAAGACAAAATGGTGCAAATATGTCACTCTTCAGCAAATTATGGTTAAAAACAATCACAGACAAAAAATACATTTAAATAATTGACTATGTATTTACACAATCCATCTGCTTCCCCAGCTTTGTCTTCCATAGATCTTGCCATCTTGATCTTATATCTTGAGGATGAATCTTCTAGTCACCCATTTTTACTTTCGACGTCTACAAGAAAATATATTTGAAGATCAAGAAGGTAATAAAACAAAAAAGCAAACGTTTACTTGGTTGATGCAACCAGCTACTGAATATGATCAAATATTATGCTATTCAACCAATCAAGGGGTGAAAGAAAACCATGTCGAAAGAATGTCAGTTACCTGCAAGATGGCCACAATCACTCCAAATAGCCCAATTGCACTGCCAAAGATTTCCACAATAAGGATTTTAACGAAGAGGCTGCCATTCTGAGCATCTGCCAGGGCGGCCCCACTACCAACGATGCCAACACAGATGCCACAGAAGAGGTTGGAGAATCCCACAGTTAGACCAGCGCCAAACATGGAGTAGCCTGTTAGAGAACGCAATCACAAGAGCACAGCATTTCCACCAGCTGTATTTTTATAATTGCACTGTTTAACTAAACCAATGGCAAGATGTGCCTACTTTACTTGTTCCTGTCTGAATCCCATTGGAGTTTAAGGACTGGATCCAATCAACATCCAGCCCGAGTGCCAGTGTGTTTGTTTTATCATGCCAACTCGTTGTCATGCCAAACATTGCTGTGATTTTCAATCCAAACAATGGAGTTGGCAAGAAAACACAGATGTGGGAGCAGGCACCCACCAATCATTAATGTATTACCTGCTTGGTAGTTCCTTGCCCCAATGGTCTCTGGTGTGGTGCCACTAAAGCTCTATAAAAAGAGAGACATTTGAATAAATATGTATCTAATGAAATTTGAGCTGTCTACTACAGGAGATTCAGGGCTCTACTCCCAAGATGTCCTGTCTGAGAGGCTACAAGTAGGAGCCACAGGTTCAGTCCCAAATAGCACCCTATTCCCTACATACAGCAGTGCACCATGTCTGACCAGGGCCCATTGGGCTCTGGTCAAAAGTAGTACACTAGAGAATAGGGTGCCATTTGGAACGTGGTCACCATAATACCAGATCACCATAATCACTAGTGAAAATAAAAAAAAGGGCACAAATGATGATCAAAGTATGCCATCCCTCTCACGCTTACCTCAGCCATGTTACTTATAACGATCGCCATGATGATCCCATAGATGGCTACAGCCTCACAGAATATAATGCTTTGGATAGGAGGAGACAACCACAGCATTTAGCACGGTAGTATATTGATCGCAAAGATGCAGACTTAATACAGTACGCACATACAGATAAACAAGTTTTACACCTACATATAGAGCACACAAGGCCTGTGTCTCAGACCCAGATTAAGCAAAGACATCGATTAAATAGCATTTTCCAATGACCGTGTTTTTTAGTCCAAGACTAGGTTTAATCTGGGTCTGAGAAACCGGTTCATTATCACAGATTCTACGTTTACATTTGAATAATTTAGCAGAAGCTCTTATCCAGAGCGACTTAAAGTTCATTGTGCATTCATCTTAAAAGCCCAGTGCAGCCGTTTTTATCTCAATATCAAATCATTTCTGGGTAACAATTAAGTACCTTACTGTGTAGGCTTGGGTGGTAGACCATTTGCCAGGGTATTTGGAAATAGCCACGGTATTGTTTTCCAATACATTCAAAAGTTTAATACATTTGAATATTTGTAGCTACTTCAAGTAAATACCTGCAGTCAACTTGTGCAAAGATTGTGTTCTTCATTTCAACTGTTACATAATTTTTCATTATGAAGCTTACCAGTAGTCCCCAGTCAAGTGGTGTTTGTTTACAAGCACTCAATGTCGAGAGGCCAGAGCCTTTTGAGTCACTCACTGTTATGCAGCACACGCCAGGTAATCTAGTTACGGAATTCACAACTTAATGTTTACCAGCTAGACAACTGTCTAAAATGTGCTAAATGCTCTGCAGTTGTGCATTTGGTTTGCTAATTTAGCTAGTTAGCCATCTAGCGAAGTGGTTAGCTTCTTCCAAAATCAAGCTTTGCTTGGTAAAAGAAGAGATTCCCCTCCTGGATCAATAGCCTTGCGGCCTAACATTTGTTTTGTGCCGGCAGCAAACTGAGTAGCATTTTTTAGTTACTTGTTTAACCTTATGGGCTGGGATGTCTGTCCTGCAAATACTTTAGGTCAGAGACGGTATAAAATGTTCACAATGCGCTCATTAGCATTCTCTATTGGATTTTACTTGTACTTCTGATTACAAAAGCTCAGTGGGGGTTAAATTTAGCGCCCCTTTTGTTCAGTGCCAGTATTACCGAATATCTCTTAAAGATGCACTATGCACAAATCACTGCCCCATTTCCTGGTTGCTAACATTCAAATAGTTTGTGTAATTTCAGTTTGTGACAAAACAAGAAGTCATTGTGTAGAGAATCATTGTATCATCTAAACAGCTGTGAAACATATTTTTCATAACCAAAAATATTGTATATTCAGCTGTTTAAAGCTGGTGTACAAAACCGAAAGTAAAAGATGCAGAAACAAAACTTCAGAAGCACAGAAACAGCACATAAAGAACAGATCTACCGCTTCTTAGAGTTGCTTTAAAAAAAGTAAGATCTATAACGCGCATTTCTATGTGAATTTGGCCTGGTTGTCAAAAAGTTACATATTGTAGCTTTGAAAATCGTCAAAAAGAAAGAAAAATTGCTTCTTAGCAAGAGCAATTTCTCAAGCAAACATTTTGCTAGGACTGACTTGAAGTGGTCTGACTGGGGAGGGGGAAATTGAAAATGAGCTGTTATTGAGGGATGGAGAGACTAGTTCCATTCTCTTTTTAATAGCATACCTGACCAGATTCTTTGTTTTAATCCGTGGTGCTTTTACACCACCTCCTATGATGCTGGAACCTGTGATGTAAATGCCCCTGTAAAACAAGGACACAATTCAGTATAAACATTAACAGAACATGCCATCCAAGAGGAGTAACTTAGCCTAAATGGAATTGGGAAGAGGATGGGGACAAGACACTAGTTGCTATTTATATTTTCAAGTCAAATTTCACAACTTCTCTATTCCAAATTCAAAATGGGACAATCTCTTCTGAAGAAACACCCAAAGGGGGAACTTTAAGAGTACTCACCAAGCAGCTCCAACAACAGAGAGCGAAATGGCCAAGCCAATCCCAAGGTTCGCCCACATGAAGGGTGAAGTCTCTGTCAAAAACCTGTGGGAGAGAGAGCACAATTTCAACATGAAAGCCTAGACTAGAGCATGGAACGTTTGGTTAACACTTCTGTGAAAAAAAACCCTGCATTAAATTATTCCACCAATTATCAGCACCAAGCTCAGAATATAAGACAGATCAATATTCTTACATCTATGATACGATGTTCTAAGACAAGGGATTGTGTGTCGTACTAACCATGCCACATCAAAGCGGAATCCAAGGTCGAAGATTGTGTAGCAAATACCTGAAAAACAGCACCAATGCATTGTAAAGTATGCAGAATAAAAGTGTGCACACATTTTCATGGATTTATGCATTTGTGTGTGTTACAGTACAGTACACGCGAAGTCAGTTGCAGAACAAAAATGTGTCAGATAAATGATTAAGTGTCAGAAGATAAGTGTGATAGCTCACCCCCACATGTGAAGTGATTCAGTTCCCATTTTCCTGACTTTAGCAACCAAGCAAGTAACGTTAAGCTAGTTAACTTTGGATACTATAAATTATTTAACAAACAAAGTTTTCTATACTTAATAGTATGCTTTTAGTTTTAGTGCAGGGTAGCCTTATGCATTTGAACATTTAGCTAACTAACGTTATCTGGCTCTATAGTCTAATTAATCAGGCTGTAATACATACTTAATTTGTGTATATACAGCCTGAAACTAATGCCTACAAAATCGTAAAAGTAAGAATGTCGAATAAAATTACATTTAAAATTACTTTACAGTGGACATTTTTGTATCAAATTTCGAGCAGATGAAGGACAACCCGCAGAGACAACCGGTAGATTAAGTTTAAATGTAATTGTATTAAACTTTCTTGATTATAAGGAACATTTACACGACGTTGCAGGCTGTATATACACTAATTCATTGTGTATTACAGCCTGATTAATCAGACTACTGGTTCTGCAGTGATACGTTAACTTAAAACTAGCTAGCTTACATGCTAGGTTACTAACGTTATTTCCTATACACATTTTGTCGAATTCTTACGAACGAATAGTTAGGTAATCTACGTTTGCCCCAAAGGTAAACAACAAAGTGCAATTCAAGGGAGACAATAGGAGTTATTACCTAGGTAGTACATCACTGCAGACCCAGTTTAACTCAAGTTACGCCGTTGCCGCTAGGCTAACGTTAGCTGGCAAGCAGCACGGTCTGTGAAGCACGACCCAGACATTTACGATCAAATGAATGAAAGTAACATTTTAACCAAATGCATTATCTATTTGCCATCATCAATGACCCCATTACCCTATCTAACGAAATATAGCGAAAAAACGTTCTTACCGACGATGAGAATGGTACTCCAGAAGGCCAAAGTGACCCCGGTGTAGAGAATGGCGTGTCCGTTCATGATCACCCAAACCGCGATACTTTGCGGACTATCTCACTATGCTACCTTCAATTCGGTGTTTACAATTAACGCCGAACGGTCTGAAAAAATATGTTATTCAGACCACGAAATCGTTCAATTGAGGAAGGGGAATCTAACCATGAAACGGGAAGGGACGCAGTCAGCTGATCGCGCTTGACTTGAGCACGTGACGGTGACAACAAACCTAATTCTACTTCCTTCTTCTTCGTGCCAGTTTCCGCGGGAGCTCCCAAGCACAGATCTAGGACCAGTTGTACATTTCAACTTTGAATTGCTTTTTCATTCAAAGGTCACAATGCAAAACCGACCTTAGACCAGCACTTGGGTAATCTACACACTGTAGGCTGCAGTTATATTGTATGTTATTGCAACTTTTTTTTCACGATCTAAGAACACGTAGTTCCGCAAGTAGAATAAACTGTAGAGGCATTGTAGAAACAGAAAATAGCATGTTGGTCTCACAATGTAAGCTAAATTTCAAAATACAAACTTGAGTTCCTGGTTTATGTCTATCAACTTTCTCAAATATAGAACTACTTCCCACAAATATTTTGGTATGGCTTCACTTCTTTAAAGACCGTATAGCAATTGTAAGGAGCATATTGCAGGTTTTAGTAATTCAGAACCTTACAGTGTTAACCAATAACCACATGATGGCGCTACATCGCTGGTTGAATGTGCAAATGATGGACTAGTGGTGACAAGACGGACTAGTGCTTTTCTGAACATTCAAAATTAAACGTTCTGTTCAGAAATGAAGAAGCTGTATTATTATTTGTACATTCCAAGTTCAGTCTGGCATCAAGAATATTGGCTATTTGAATGATGGACCTATTATGTATGATGTTATCTCTCAATATCACATTTTAGTAATTTAGCAGACACTTATCCAGAGCGACTTAAAGTATTGAGTGCATACATTTTCATAATGGTCCCCCATGGGAATCAAACCCACAACCCTGGTGTTGCAAGCACCATGCTCTACCAACTGAGCCACACAAAGCTCACTGAAGCTCACTGCGCCAGACAGATGTACAGGGACTCTCACTCCCATAAAGACAAAAGTCAGACAAAGAAAGGGTAGTGTAGACGTACTTACAGAACATGTAGATATTTTCAAATGTTCAACCATTCAGGCAGAGCATGCACAATTATTCAGGGGTTGTCAGGGGTTGTTGGAAATGTCAATGGTTTACACCTTAAGAACTCTGTTATCCTTGCACAAACACATTCATATTCTTCTAAATCTGAATTTTCCTTTATAATTTTCCCCTAACCCTACCACGCCCCCCCCTAATAGGAGTGAAATAATGGACAACAACACTTAGGTTTCTACTTCCAGCTTATACATACCTTTTTCCTGTGTCGCTCTGGAGCAGGCTTATATCAAGGATCTCTCTGTACTTTGCTCCGTTCATCTTTCCCTTAATCCTGACTAGTCTCCCAGTCCCTGCCTCTGAAAAACATCCTCACATCATGATGCTGCCACCACCATGCTTCACCGTAGGGATGGTGCCAGGTTTCCTCCAGACGTGACGCTTGGCATTTAGGCAAAATAGTTAAATCTTGGTTTCCGAAGGACCAGAGAATCTTGTTTCTCATGGTCCAAGCTGGCTGTCATGTGCCTTTTGCTTCCGCCTGGCCACTCTACCATAAAGGCCTGATTGGTGGAGTGCTGCAGAGATGGTTGTCCTTCTGGAAGGTTCTCCCACCTCCTTACAGAGGAACTCTAGAGCTCTGTCAGAGTGACTATCAGGTTCTTGGTCACCTCCCTGACCAAGTCCCTTCTCCCCCGATTGCTCAGTTTGGCCAGGTGGCCAGCTCTAGGAAGAGTCTTGGTGGTTCCAACCTTCTTCCATCTAAGAATGATGGAGGCCACCTTGTTCTTTTTTTTTTTACAACATTTAAACATGTAATTAATTTCATTTCCCATTCTAGGTTCAACCTGCATAGCTGGATATATCAATGGAGATTGCTTAGCATGAGAGAAAAAAAGAGACATCGTTAATTGGAATCAGTACATAAGTGAGCTTTATTCATTCAGAGCACAGTAATCAAGCTCAGATCCATAAAGCGAAGAATAATTTGACATTTTGCAGATGAAAGTCAATGAGTGTCATGGCCAAACCAACATTTTAGACTGCTTGTGGAACAAAAAAAACAAAGTGAACAGCCTGTGTGGAAGAACATCACATGTTATGGTGATACTTATCAACAGATGGAGGGAGTGAACACCTGGATTCAGATGTACAGAAACGGTAGCTAGGTTAATGACAGAGCAATTGATGACAGCTAGCTAATATTACGTTATCTTCCAAGTCATCACGTATTGTTAGCATCTCAGTGTGTTCTGTTATCAATCTGTGATGTAAGATTCAATCATTGATGCATGAGCTTGCATGTGCCACAAACATCTGTGGGCAAATTACCTTTGTAGATGCTAGCCTAAGCCCATCACACTGCAGTGACGAAGGCAGTAAACCTTCTATTCATTCAATTTTCCACCCAAATATATACTTTGACTCTATTATCACCTAACAGCACTTTTATTTTCTTCCTCAGAAGTGTTGTAGGCCTGCACAGTTACATATATAAAATAAAAATGGGTCTGGCTAGTTAGCTGACATTATATCGTTAGAGATTAAATAAAGATAAAATATATATAAAATATATTAGCTCTGAAATATTATAAGATAAACAGCCCATACAAATATCACTGTAACTTTTTTTTTAGTTTCTCTTTTATTATATGAAATATAACCCTGTACTACACATATTCTGTGAAAAAAATAAATTCCCTAAAAAATGTGTCATTTTAAGATGAATATTTTCCACTTCCCAGAACTTTTATTTCTGGATGACACATTTGTTATGACACAGGTTGTCCCCATTGAAAGTGAATTACGGACATTTTCAGCTTGGTCAATCAATCAAATAGATTTTTAAAGCCCTTTTTACATTAGCCGATGTCACAAAGTGCTATACAGAAACCCAGCCTAAAACCCCAAACAGCAAGCAATGCAGATGTAGAAGCACGGTGACTAGGAAAAACTGTGTCGGGTGGAGATTATAACAATTCATGGCCATTAAGGCCAGTTCTTTCTCCAAGATGTTCAAATGTTCATAGATGTCCAGCAGGGTCAAATAATAATCATAGTGGTTATAGAGATTGCAACAGGTAAATACATCAGGAGTAAATGTCACTTGGCCTTTCATAGCCAGGCATTTAGATGCAGTAGAAAGCGCAGGTGCGGTGCGATAGAGCGAGAGAGAGCGAGATGAAAACAGCAGGTCTGGGACAAGGTGGCATGCCCGATGGAACAGGTCAGGGTACCATAACCACAGAAAGAAGAGTTGAAACCGGTCCAGCAGCACAACCAGGTGGACAGATAGGAGTCATCAGGGCAGGTAGTCCTGAAGCATGGTCTTAAGGCTCAGGTCCTCCGGGAGGGGTGGTAGAGTGGGAGAGAGAGAGAGAGAGAATTAGAGGGAGCATACTTAAATTCACACAAGACACCGAGTAAAAACATCAGATTTAACAAACTGACCCTAGCCCCCCGGTACATAGACTACTGCAGCATAGATACTGGAGGCTGAGACAGGGTGGTCGGGAGACACTGTGTCCCCTTCCGACAATACCTTCTTCTAGAATCTGCTGTGCTTTAAATACTATACTATACTATGGGGAGAAGACACATCCTGGGAACACACAACTTTGACTGGAATCCAATTATAAACAAAAACTAATAATGTTTACAGTTGCGATTTTAGCATGTAAATTATGATGAAAAAATAACATGAAGGAAAAATAACAAGTGGGATGCATGCCAGCAAAGCCACTACATAACATAACATAACACTAAACAATACATTAATTGTACTACAAACTGTGCCCACAAACTGTTAGGGCATACATGAAGCTGTCCCAACAACAGAGTCCCAACAGCAGTCTCAACACCTTACCACTGCTACACCTCAATCAATCAATCAATCAAATGTATTTATAAAGCACTTTAAAAATCAATTGTATTTCCCCCTGGCTATCAGCGGAGCCTTGTCTGGCAGTGAAACAGTTAAATCAGCCTCATTAACTGCCTTTAAAAAAATACATACACTACCGGGATGCTGGCCTTCTAGGCAGAGTTTAATAATAGGCTATATTGTTGTGAAATAAAAAAGTATTGTCATCTCTGCTTTGCCTAGCCCCATTGAATAAAAAGTATTTATTGGGTGGCAGGTAGCCCAGTGGTTAAAGCATTGTGCCAGTAACTGAAAGGTCGCTGGTTCACAAGGTGAAAAACCTGTCGATGTGTCCAGGGGCTGACCCTGTAGGTAGGCCGTCATTGTAAATAATAATTTGTTCTTAACTGACTTGCCTCGTTAAATAAAGGTTAAAATGCCCAACTATTTTCTTTCTTTTACAATTTAAACACATTTAGCATAGACAATGTAATTGTTGTGGTAGTCTTAGGCAAACCATCTTCATTATCACAGTAGAACCTCCAAGTGGCACTCAGACCTTCTCCAGTATCTGGCATTGAACTTGGTGGTAGTAGTTGTATGTATGTTTTAAGCAAAGGATCCCATCATCTCCTGCTTCCAGACATTTCACCTGCTAGATTACAAGGGTTGGATTTGCACTAAACAATTGAATGTCTGCACAAGGTATGTACAAGATCTAGTATAATGATTAGCCTCATACATTGTCTACTGATATTGTTTTTACATTGAGCTGAACAATATGTAAACAATGTATGAGTTAAGCTATTCTCTGCTTCTGATGCACAAAGTCAAGAGGTGCATTGCAAATGCCTATAAGGCTAATGGCATCATACTGTAGGCCAATGGTTCCCAACTCTGATCCTTAAGTACCCCCAACAGTAGTTTACTGTAGCCCCAGACAAACAGACCTATTTCAACTTGTAAACTAATCATCAGGCCCTCTGAGTTGAATCAGGTATGTTTTCCGGGGCTACAGCAAAAATATGTGCTGTTGGGGGGTACTCAAGGACTGGAGTTGGGAACCACTGCTGTAGGCCTATGGCTGCATTGGCGTTGCATGCCATTATCAGCTGTAAAATGGGTTCACATAGCTGTTATCCTGAAAGAATTATGACAATCAAATAAAACTAATTGGAGAGTTTATAACTGAACAAGAAGGTAATGTTCATTTGAGAATACAACACAGAAACAGACAAATTGGAGACAGATTCCCTTCCTCTCTTTATTGCAGGATTGTGATGTGATTAATCAACATCGACACTAGTTAATCTTGAATAATAGTTCAGTTAACAATTAAAACAAGTTCAACAAGTTCATATAAAAGTAAGCTAATTCATATGTAAATGTTAGACATTTTAGTAACAAGTAGGCTGTTATAAGTAAAGCATAATTTCAAGTGAACAAAAAAAAGTATTTTTGTTCACAACATTTGCTAACATAGATACAAATATAATCCATGGTATACAAGGGTGTACCCTTATTCTCTTGGGACATTCATTGGGACCTCTTCATCTGCAGACAGGGTTTAACAGCTCTCTGTATCTGAAGACAGAAAACATCATAAAGAAACTGGCTGCGTTATTACTCAAATTAGACGGCACTGAATATTATGTTGCTCTCTGTCCTTAGTTTTTCATATTTTCATAATGTCCTACCACAAATATACCTACCCTATCCAGACTAGCCTACTGTCCCTTCTGACAGCTAGAACTGCTAACACTTCCACCCTCTTCCATGGCTGTTAGCTAGCTACCTAGCTACAAATGCATTTAGAGTTAAAACGAGAAATACATCAATATACCTAGTTAAAGGGAAGTAAGCAAACTGGTGATATTTAATTCACATAGCTGGCTATACATTATGTAGAGTTAGCAGCTCATTTGGGTTAGCCTGTACACTAAGTTTCTGTATAAAGCTAGCTAATAATACAATGCTTTTGATCATTGTCTAAATATATTTATTTACATGAATAAGTTCTCCCACTGCCTCCGTTTTCTGCATCCTTACAAAAACGAGTTTCCGGTGGTAGCAAAACGCAGCCAGCCACGTGGACGATCCGAGGACTTCCAACAGACTAACTTTGGTCTTCCAACATGGCGCCTGGTGCGGTTGCTAGGTGATTTGTGACGCATGTGCAAGCCTAGTGCCTGATTGTCTTCCTTCATGCTGCCTGGCCTTTGGTAATTGACCGTCGTTTTGATAGAAAACACTATGTATTCTTAGATAACATGTACATAACAAGTTTGTGGATAAAAGCCTGTGTGGTGTAAAGGGGTCTGCTAAGAGTCACTGTATATGTAATTGGAAATCGGTAGCAAGCCATTAGCAGAACATGATGTTCACAGCCTAACAGGCTATATATGATACTTGATAAAGGCTTTCAATAATGGATTACATTTCTATGAAAATATCCCTCCCTGTAGTCTATCTGCCATCATTACTCATGTATATAGGTTTGTTTCTTCCTATGCTTCAGTGTACAGCTAGCTACGGTATGGTGGCTTTAAAAGCCCTTTCTGTATTGCTACATTAGCTTGCTGAATAGCAAAATGCATTAGTTAACTTTTCAGCACTAATACCACCAAGGCAGCAAACAAAAGTGTCTCTTCAAATGTAATTCTTCAAGGATTTTTGTCACTTATGTAAGTACTTATGATCAATATGTTTGTTTTTTTAAGTCAACAACCTCAGTATTTTTGGTCTACACACCATTGTACATCACTGTAGGCTTACACACAGTGCATTCAGAAAGCATTCAGACCCATTGACTTTTTCAAAATTTTGTTACTTTACAGACTTATTCTAAAATTGATTAAAATAATCTTTCCCTCATCAATCTACACACAATACCCCATAAGGACAAAGCTAAAACAGGTTTTTCAAAATATTTGCAAATGTATAAAAACATTTAAAAACAGAAATACCTTGTTTAAATAAGTATTCAGACTCTTTGCTATGAGACTCCAAATTGAGCTCAGGTGCATCCTGTTTCCAATGATCATCCTTGAGATGTTTCTACAACTTGATTGTAGTCAACATGCGGTAAATTCATTGATTGGACATGATTTGGAAAGACACACATCTGTTTATATAAGGTCCCACAGTTGACAGTGCCCATCAGAGCAAAAACCAAGCCATGAGGTCGAAGGAATTGTCCACAGAGCTCCAGGACAGGATTGTGTTGAGGCACAGATCTGGGGAAGGGTCCCAAGAACACACAGCCTTCTTCCTTATGGTGCCTTCTCATGAGGAAGGCTTAGTCGTGATAATCTTCGTAATCATGTACATTTGAATATACAGGGCACCCTTTCAGGTTTTCTGGTGGAAGATGCTTCTAAGGAGCTTTTGTATGAAGAACACAGTGGCTCCATCATTCTTAAATGGAAGAAGTTTGGAACCACCAAGACTCTTCCTAGAGTTGGCCTCCCTGACTAACTGAGCAATTGGGGGAGAAGGGCCTTGGTCAGGGAGGTGACCAAGAACCCAATGGTCACTCTGACAGAGCTTCAGAGTTCCTCTGTGGAGATGGGAGAATCTTCCAGAAGGACAACCATCTCTGCAGCACTCCACCAATCAGGACTTTATGGTAGAGTGGCCAGATGGAAGCCACTACTCAGTAAAAGGCACATGACAGCCTGCTTGGAGTTTGCCAAAAGCCACCCAAAGGACTGAGAAACAAGAATCTCTGGTCCGATGAAACCAAGACAGAACTCTTCGGCCTGTATGGCAAGCGTAACGTCTGAAGGAAACCTGGCACCATCCCTACGGGGAAGCATGGTGGTGGCAGCATCATGCTGTGGGGATGTTTGTCTGGGAAACTAGTCAGGATCGAGGGAAAGATGAACGGAGTAAAGTACAGAGAGAACCTTGATGAAAACCTGCTCCAGAGCGCTCAGGACCTCAGACTGGAGCGAAGGTTCACCTTCCAACAGGACAACGACCCTAAGCACACAGCCAAGACAATGCAGGTGTGGCTTCGGGACAAGTCTCTGAATGTCCTTGAGTGGCCCAGCCATAGCCCAGACTTGAACCCGATCGAACATCTCTGGAGAGACCTGATAATAGCTGTGCAGCGACACTCCTCATCCAACCTGACAGAGCTTGAGAGGATCTGCAGAGAAGAATGGGAGAAACTCCAAATACAGGTGTTCCAAGCTTGTAGCGTCATTCCCTAACAAGACTCGAGGATGTAATCGCCGTCAAAGATGCTTCAACAAAGCATTGTGTAAAGGGTCTGAATACTTATGTAAATGTGATATTTCATTTTTTTGTATTTAATATAAATTTGGGAAAATCTCTACAAATGATTTTGTCATTATGGGGTATTGTGTGTAGATTGATGAGGAAAAAAACTATTTAATCCATTTTAGAAGAAGGCTGTAACGTAACGAAATGTGAAAAAAGTCAAGGGGTCTGAATACTTTCCGAATGCACTGTACATACAATTACTATCTCGCTTTAAAATCATCTTATTTTTTGACACAAAGATCAACTATCAAGAAGGTTCTAGATCTTCTACAGTAAATGGCCCGTTAGGTTGTTTCTAATATTACACATAGTGAGTAACAAGCAATGTGTGGTAGTGAACTGGTTTTAGGTGATGTTATGTTCCATTATGGTCGAATAATAAACATGAGCTGGCCCAAACCCAGAGAAACATATTTTATGTAGAGGTGCTGACTAACGGCGAATAAAAATAATAAAGAGAGTCGCACACTCTGTATAAACTCCCAGTAATTCATTGGGTAAATCACCAACGTTTCGGCATCACTGTGCCTTCTTCATTATGGTGCCTTCTCATGAGGAAGGCTTAGTCGTGATAATCTTCGTAATCATTTACATTTGAATATACAGGGGGCCCTTTCAGGTTTTCTGGTGGAAGATGCTTCTAAGGAGCTTTTGTATGAAGACTCAAAGATTAAATGGCAATGTGATTTGGGAAAATCTCAACAAACTAACAGGGAGAGGAGCTTAAAAGTCCAAAAAGCAACCTGAATTAAAGATGAATGGGATTCTAATTCAAGACTCCAATTTCATATCCATAACATTTTTTTTGTTGACTCTGTCAGCGAACTGGCTGAAATATTTTCAACCAAGACCACAGTTCTCACGCTTATGGATAATAATAAACCAATATTCAGAATTCCTGAAATCTCAGCGTCAGTAGTGGACAGTTATCAGCTTCTTGAGGAGCTCTAGAACAAAAGGGTCTAGACACTGTATTCCTGAAGACACACAAATCTTCTCTGATTGACCCTATTGTACATCTAGTTAATCTGTCCATCAAATATGGGTTCTTCCTCAATGCTTGGAAGTCTGCTGCAGTGATACCGGTTTTAAAATCTGGTGACCCAACACTGGTGGAAAATTACCGACCTATAAGCATTCTTGCAGTGCTATCAAAAGTAGCTGAAAGAGTGGCGCAGCGGTCTAAGGCACTGTATTGTAGTGCTAGCTGCGTCTAGCGACTCCTGTGGTAGGCTGGGCGCATGCACGCTGACACGGTTGCTAGGTGTACGGTGTTTCCTCTGATGCATTTGTGCGGTTGGCTTCCGGGTGAGCATTGTGTCAAGAAGCAGTGCGACTTGGCGGGGTCGTGTTTCGGAGGACGCGCAGCTCTCGACCTTCACCTCTACCGAGTCCATATGGGAGTTGCAGTGATGGGACAAGACTGGAACTACCAACTGGGGAGAAAAAAGGGGTAAAATGAATGGTTAGTTTTTAATCCAAATTGCATTTGATGTATTGAGGTGATCAGTCAGATGCATGCGCCCGGCCCACCACAGGAGTCACTAGAACGCGATGTGACAAGGACCCCCTAACCCGGGCAACGCTGGACCAGCCTGGGATCAAACCAGGATCTGTAGTGACGCAGCTAGCACTAAGATACAGTGCCTTAGACCGCTTCGCCACTCTGGAGGCCCCAGAACTAACCATTCTACTGAAACAGCCAATTGCTATTTTCCCAGAGAGGGTAGAAGTCAGGCTTGTCTATAACATGTCACTGTTGCTATGCAGAATATCAGAAAGGAATATGACAAATATGTGTATTTACCTATTGCAAACCATGTGAAGGGATGGCGTGAGTAATGGGGAACCAATCACTTGTCTCCACAGTGTCTGTGCGTCAGTTACCTCCTCCTAGGGGGAGATTGTTCTCTCCCCTAGTTTAAGGTGGAAACTAAGTAACAACAAATGTCCTAAGTTCTTAGTTCTAAACAAAACAACAAGCTCTTTGTATTTGGGGCCTAAGGTCTGGCACAGGATGTGTGGGGTTAGTGTTTGGAACCAGTGTGCGTGCGTCATCTATAGTATATAACCCAGAAGCTAACTCAGTGGGTTCTCACAATATCCACCTTGTTTGGGTATGGCGAACAGCTCCCTTGTCGATAAGTTATTTGAATAAAGATTTAGTTTAAGTATAACTCGGACTTGTGTGATAAGTTTGTCGATCCACATTTTATAGTATTTAAAATATCCACCACAGTACTTCTCTAAGAAAACCATTGATTCTTCCCAACGAGCTGTTCTTGTTCATGAGGAGAATCTTAAAGTTGTGTCTAACTTCAGGTATCTCGCCGTGAAGAAGGTAGTTAACATGGTCAAGTTTGGATTATCCAAATTTAGGTTTATAAGACCTTATCTTCCCCTGGAGGCCGACAAACTATATAAGCATGCTATGACAATCTCACATCTGAGATATTACATCCTTCTCACATCTACCCACTCTCCTCCTCTGACCTTTTCCCTTTGCTTGTGGACTTCAATGCACAACAAATCAGCTGTATGATTCTGTGACTTGACAATTTTTTTTTCTCCAAACCATATCATAACAGCTACACGTTGTCACCGTATTAACTAAAGTAATGTCATAGTCAACATAGCTAATAGAACTAACGTGTTAGTAAACTCGCTACAATCATGCAGTACAGTGTACAGTCAGTAAGTAGTTTAGCAGTTACACCGGCGGACCCCAGTGGCAATAAATTTGTAAAACCAAAAGCTTACCTTGACTGCTCCTGAGTGGCGCAGTGCTTTAAGGCACTGCATCTCAGTGCTAGAGGCGTCACTACAGACCCTGGTTCGATTCCAGGCTGTATCACAATCCGGCTGTGATTGGGAGTCCCATAGGGCGGTGCACAATTGGCCCAGCGTCGTCCGGGTTTGACCGGGGTAGACTGTCATTGTAAATAAGAATTTGTTCTTAACTGACTTGCCTAGTTAAATAAAGGTTAAAATAAAATAAAAAAAATAAAACATCTCGTATCTGTTTGCAAAAGGCTTAAATAAAAGCTGTTTTCATTGCATTTCCTCTAGTTAAGTGGCATAATGAATAATGTTATTAATATGAGATCTGTTTTGTGTTGTATAGTCATAGCATCCCTCTATTTGAGCCGGGTGTTTAAGTAGGCTAAACTGTGAGAGTAAAAAAAATAATAATACTAAATATCTCTCTCTCTCTCTCTCTCTCACCTGGTTCTTCTTCATTTTTGAAGAAATTAATTTGTTCAGAACTGTTCAACTATTGTCTTTCTCTCTCTTTGAGTCAACTACTCACCACATATGCACTGCAGTGCTAGCTAACTGTAGCTTATGCTTTCGGTACTAAATACATTTTCTAATCCTTTGATTGGGTGGACAACATGTCAGTTCATGCTGCAAGAGCTATGATAGGTTGGAGGATGTCAATTGAGCAAGAGATATGGTCGCAAAACATAAACCTAGATGGGGAGAGTTTGGGAGCCAGTCCTGGGCTGGGCCCCGGCGTAAGAGACGGTTCCCGTTCTGGAGCACTGGAGCGGCACTGGAGCGGGACTGACGACCGGTCCCAGACTGGGCACCGGTGGAGCGGACTGCTCCGGCACTGGAGGGGGGCTGGCGACCGGTCCCGGACTGGGCACCGGTGTGACAGGCAGCTCTGGCTCTGGAGAGGGGCTGTCGACCGGTCCAGGGCTGGGCACCGGTGTAGAGGACGGCTCCGGCTCTGGAGTGGTGCTGTCGACCACTCCCGGACTGAGCACTGGTGGAGCGGACTGCTCCGGGCTGTGGACCGCCACTGGAGGCTCCGGGCTGTGGACTGTCACTGGTCGTACCGGGCTGGGAAGGCTCACCGGAGGTGTGGTGTGTGGGGTCGGCACTGGAGGCACCGGGCTGGGCGCACGCACTGGAGGTCGGGTGTGGGGAGTCGGGACAGGTTGCACCGGACTGGGGAGACGCACTGAAGGGTGAGTGCTGGGAGCCGGCACATGACGTAACGGGCTAGGGAGGCGCACTGGAGGTCTGGTGCAGGAGGCTGGCACTGGACGGACTGGACTATGGATGCGTGATCGAGACTTGATAAGGGCAACTGGTACCGGCTGTACCAGACTAAGGGTGCACACTGGAGGTCCGGCGCGGGAGGCTGATAATGAACATACCGGCCTGGGGATGCACACTGCGGGCACCATAAACTCCAACTCCGCTGTCTCTTCATTGATCTCCTCCTCTAGCTGCTTCAACTCCTCCAGAACCCCTCCAAAATACTCCAGGTACTCCTCTTCTTCCTCCGTCCTCGCCCCCCAATGGTACTCCGGCTCCGCCAGACCCCATGTGGATAGTGGTTTTGGTGCGTCCTCATCCCTGCCAGACCACCCCCATAGCCCCCCCAAAAAATGTCTGCATATTGCACCTTTTAATATTGTCTGATTTTGCACCATGTCATGTGGCAGAGTGTGTGGGGCTTGCCATCGTAAGGCAACCATTCTCATGGCATATAGACCAGCAAGCCAAAATGTTCTTTGCCTGTATGTTTGGTTCAGTGAAGAGTCATCATTAAGCAGTTGGAATTGGAAAGACATGGAATGGGTTTAGACAAAGTGCTTGATAATAATAAAGCCACACATTGTCAAAAGTAAAAAAACCTCCTCCTTTTTGGGGCTTCCTCTGACACCGCCTAGTATATAGGTCCTGGATGTCAATTTTGGGATGTTATACCATATATCTCTCTCTGAGAAAAATCAACTCTCCAGGCGCTGCCCAGCCTATTGTTTTATTATCGTGGTTATTACGTTGAAGATCTGACATTGTCTCAAAGGTACAAATTCAACATATTTTATATATGTGGGTTAGCATGTTGGTTACCACGATGACATAGTCCTGTGGTTGAAATTTCACTCTCAAAACAACAGTTTACTTTGATGACTTTTTGCAAATCCAATGTATTTTTCACGTAGAGTCCACGTCACAATATGTTGACAGATTCATTTGAAACAATGTCGATTTAACCAGTTTGTGCCCATTGGGTCGCAACATCTCTTATCTGTTTGTAAAAGGCTTAAATTACGCTGAAAAGTTACGTTTTCATTGCATTTCCTCTAGTTAAGTGGCATAATGAATAATGTTCCTAATATGAGATCTGTTGATCAGGCCAACATGCTTTGTGTTTATTTAGGGACACCTATTGGCATCAGTGTCACGGATCCCCCGGTACTGCTGCTCCATCCGTACACCAGCTCCGGAGGTCTACGTCACTGGTTTTCTATGTGGCACTCTCATCACGCACACCTGGTTCCCATTTCCCCCTGATAAGTCTGATTAGTATTTGTATAACTGTGCCCTTTTTTTCACCATTGTCTTGTCATTTATTGTTCCAATGTCTGTTGGTCGTGTGAGTACCTGTGCTTTGTTATTTTGGCTTTGGCTGCTGTGTGTATTGTGCATATATGGTTACGGGTCTCGTCCCGTGTTGTATCATAGTGTTTACGGGTCTCATGTATTTATTTGAGATACTCCTCGCGCTTTTGTTTGTGTTTTGTATACGTGGCTTAATTTGGGTAAAAAATAAAAAACCCTATTACGTAATCCTGCGTAGATGCAGTTTGTACATAATGTTTTGTCCTCTGACTGCACATGTTTAAATGTTAAGAACATGAGGATGCTGAATAGTAATTTTCTAATCGGAAATACTTACTAAGCCTACTTACTTAAAAACATATTCTATTCACTGCGTTGGAAATAACGTTATCCAATTTCTTTCCACGTTTACTCATTTCACTTTACTTTGTGAATAATCATGGTATTCAATTGAACTACTGGCTAAGGTAATGGTTCACTAATGGTTCTTCTATTCATTGAATTTTCTTTAGACCTCTTCCTTCCTTGTCAGGAAGTGCTCTGTGTCAATGTGATGCTCAATCATTTTGGTGGCATAGGCACCAAACTCACTCTCACAGAATATGGTTGTTAAACAGCACTTTTTCTTAACTGTATTGTTGATTAGGGCTTGTAAGTAAGCATTTTACCTGTTGTATTTGGTGCATGTGACAAATACAATTTGATTTGATGGAAAACTCATCCAACTACATGCACATATCATATTTTGTCTCCATTTATTTGCTGTTCACTGATCCTGAATGGCTTCATTTCCTTCATTATCACAGTTCAGTCTCCATTTGTATTTGGACTGACCAACCATGCACTGAGTATAGAAGAGCAGATAATGCAGTTGCTACAAAGGGATGACTTGACCTCGGTTTGTTTAACCTATTGACATTCAGATCTTGTGTATTACAGACATACACAAGTGTATTGCCCGAGAGGGAACACTATTAACACTTTTAACACTTTTAACCTTAAAGATGCAGTCTGGGATCTTAAGCACTTATACATTAAATAAAATATTGTACGAAATATGTATATATATATACACTGGGGGGCAAAAGATTGGAATTTTACTCATTCAAGGGTCTTTCTTTATTTGCACTATTTTTGTACATTGTAGAATAAAAGTGAAGACATCAAAACTATGAAATAACACATATGGAATCATATAGTAACCAAAAAAGTGTTAAAAAATATATATTTTATATTTGAGATTCTTCATTTAGCCACCTTTGCCTTGATGACAGCTTTGCACACTCTTGGTATTCTCTCAACCAGCTTCACCTGGAATGCTTTTCCAACAGTCTTGACGGAGTTCCCACATACAGTGGGGAGAACAAGTATTTGATACACTGCCGATTTTGCAGGTTTTCCCACTTACAAAGCATGTAGAAGTCTGTAATTTTTATCATAGGTACTCTTCAACTGTGAGTGACGGAATCTAAAACAAAAATCCAGAAAATCACATTATATGATTTTTAAGTAATTAATTTGCATTTTATTGCATGACATAAGTATTTGATACATCAGAAAAGCAGAACTTAATATTTGGTACAGAAACCTTTGTTTGCAATTACAGAGATCATACGTTTCCTGTAGTTCTTGACCAGGTTTGCACACACTGCAGCAGGGATTTTTGCCCACTCCCCCATACAGACCTTCTCCAGATCCTTCAGGATTCGGGGCTGTCGCTGGGCAATACGGACTTTCAGCTCCCTCCAAAGATTTTCTATTGGGTTCAGGTCTGGAGACTGGCTAGGCCACTCCAGGACCTTGAGATGCTTCTTACGGAGCAGTTGCCCTGGCTGTGTGTTTCGGGTCATTGTCATACTGGAAGACCCAGCCACGACCTGTCTTCAATGCTCTTACTGAGGGAAGGAGGTTGTTGGCCAAGATCTCGCGATACATGGCCCCATCATCCTCCCCTCAATACGGTGCAGTCGTCCTGTCCCCTTTGCAGAAAAGCATCCCCAAAGAATGATGTTTCCATCATGATGTTCTTGGGGTTGTACTCATCCTTGTTCTTCCTCCAAACACGGCGAGTGGAGTTTAGACCAAAAAGCTCTATTTTTGTCTCATCAGACCACATGACCTTCTCCCATTCCTCCTCTGGATCATCCAGATGGTCATTGGCAAACTTCAGATGGGCCTGGACATGCGCTGGTTTGAGCAGGGGGACCTTGCGCGCGCTGCAGGATGTTAATCCATGACGGCGTAGTGTGTTACTAATGGTTTTCTTTGAGACTGTGGTCCCAGCTCTCTTCAGGTCATTGACAAGGTCCTGCCGTGTAGTTCTGGGCTGATCCCTCACCTTCCTCATGATCATTGATGCCCCACGAGGTGAGATCTTGCATGGTGCCCCAGACCGAGGGAGATTGACCGTCATCTTGAACTTCTTCCATTTTCTAATAATTGCGCCAACAGTTGTTGCCTTCTCACCAAGCTGCTTGCCTATTGTCCTGTAGCCCATCCCAGCCTTGTGCAGGTCTACAATTTTATCCCTAATGTCCTTACACAGCTCTCTGGTCTTGGCCATTGTGGAGAGGTTGGAGTATGTTTGATTGAGTGAGTGGACAGGTGTCTTTTATACAGGTAACAAGTTCAAACAGGTGCAGTTAATACAGGTAATGAGTGGAGAACAGGAGGGCTTCTTAAAGAAAAACTAACAGGTCTGTGAGAGCCGGAATTCTTACTGCTTGGTAGGTGATCAAATACTTATGTCATGCAATAAAATGCAAATTCATTATTTAAAAATCATACAATGTGATTTTCTGGATTTAGATTCCGTCTCTCACAGATGAAGTGTACCTATGATAAGAATTACAGACCTCTACATGCTTTGTAAGTAGGAAAACCTGCAAAATCGGCAGTGTATCAAATACTTGTTCTCCCCACTGTATGCTGAGCACTTGTTGGCTGCATTTCCTTCACTGCGGTCCGACTCATCCCAAACCATCTGAATTTGGTTGAGGTTGGAACCAAGAATCTCTAATTTGGACTCGAGACCAAAGGACAAATTTCCATCGGTCTAATGTCCATTGCTCATGTTTCTTGGCCCAAGCAAGTCTCTTCTTATTATCGGTGTCCTTTAGTAGTGGTTTCTTTGCAGCAATTCAACCATGAAGGCCTGATTCACACAGTCTCCTCTGAACAGTTGATGTTGAGATGTGTCTGTTACTTGAACTCTGTGAAGCATTTATTTGGGCTGCAATCTGAGGCTGGTAACTCTAATGAACTTATCCTCTGCAGCAGAGGTATTTCTGGGTCTTCCATTGCTGTGGCGGTCCTCATGAAGCTGGTTGAGAGAATACCATGAGTGTGCAAAGCTGTCATCAAGGCAAAGGGTGGCTACTTTGAAGAATCTCAAATATAAAATATATTTTGATTTGTTTAACACTTTTTTGGTTACTACATGATTCCATATGTGTTATGTCATAGTTTTGATGTCTTCACTTTTATTCTACAATGTAAAAAATAGTGCAAATAAAGAAAAACCCTGAGTAATATTCCAAACTTTGGCCCCCAGTGTACAGTATATATTTTAGAACGTAACAAATCATAAGAAATGGATGACGTTGTACACAATTGTGCACTACTTTCAAAACTACTGGCTGAAATTATACAAAAGCTCTGAAACATCAATGTTATTCAAGGACACCAAACATGCTTTTGGCGCTCATCAAATTTTGTCAACAAACACACTATTCTCCATGATTCAACACACATACCCACTTAAATCAGTTGCTAAGAGACTGCATCAGGCTTCCCACGCACATTCTTTGACACATTATCATTGTTTTCACTTTTTCTCTACTGTATCTCATTCTTATTGTCAACACAATATATGTGTATTATATGCTGTGAAACTGTGTTTATAGTTTGGGTTTTAAACTAACAAAGCCAATTCAATGTTGCTAGAGAGAAGAGAGATTTCACAGTATGTTAAATCAGACATCATCTTTGAACAACATGGTGAGTGGTGATTGTTATGCAACAGCCTGAGCAATTTTAACCCTTATACATGATAGGGCAAAATATGCCTCCCCAGTCCCCACAATCACAAATCTTTCATATCCGACATGAGAGCAATGAAGAAATGTTCTCGTCCTTATGTCCATGTCAACATTATACAGTTATTAATTCCCTGTCTTTGAAAGCATTCATTTTTTTGGCATATGAGAAACTAAACACAAAGTGGAATTAAAGAGAAAAGCAACCTTTTTACAGTATAAAGAATATAAACATATTTCAGAAGTCCACTTCATCCCTATCTTCTCCTTAACAGTCAATTCAGAAACTAAACCAAATTTCACATTTTCATCATTGAAAAGCACTGAAAATAATTGGAAATTCAGTGCACTTCCTGAATTGACAGGAATGTAAAGGGAATTGACCCCGACCCTGCTGTTACAATTCAAAATCTTATTAGAGCTATACAGTAGGTCAATACAGATAATAAATCATAGGTCATAACATGGAAATTAAATAATGTAAGTTACATAAGTCTGCATATGTTGACCGGGGTCTGAAGCCCCTTATTACACAGCATACCGTGTATCTATTTGATTTAGTCAAAGTCAGAACTTGGCTGAAGCAGCTGTTGTGTTTCTGCCATTGAGAACAATACTGAGGATGGAAAACAGGCAAATGGTACAGTATGGATGACCATTCATGGAAAATAATAGCAAATGTCACATTCAATCATGCCATTATTTCAATGTTCTTGTTTCTTTATACATAAGCTTTTGTATAAAATAATAGCACTTTATTTTTCACACCAACTTTAACCAATTGTATTATGTTTTAGCAATCTATCTAAAGAATCCCTACTTAATTCCCTGACAAATAGGCCAGAGTCTTCTTGCTGTAGCTAGCTACATTAAAAGTGGCGGTAGGTTGTGAACCCCAGGGAGCCTTGTTAACAGCAAGGCTGTGCTCCCTGTATCTTAAAGTTCAACCCCCTACTGCCTTCCAAATGTCGACAAGCATCAGGGGCAAATCGCCAGAGAGCATTGACAAATCAGGAATACAAATGTGTGTGTTTCAGCTTCTCGTTACCTTCAGAACAGCTCTGCACAATAGTTCAGAGACAGATAAAACTTGTGGTCGACTCTTTAAAATGTAAAATCTTACTCTGGTACGGAGCTTAACCTGGCTGGAGGGAGAAGCCATGTGGTTACTGTAGCCTATCATATGGCTTGAGGTAGTATTTTATCTGCGTTTGTCTTGAAAAAATAACGCATACCTCAATGCATATTTCATGATGACATACTAGAACAATATAACATGACCTGAGGCAATATACAGTACATATGCTCCTTTCTATGTGCTGTATGTAAATGTATATTTACTATTTTATTTTATTTACCTTTATTAAACTAGGTAAGTCAAGAACAAATTACATATTTACAATGACGGCCTACCCCGGCCAAACCCTAACCCGGACGGCACTGGGCCAATTGTGTGCCGCCCTATGGGACTCCCGATCACAGCCGGTTGTGATACAGCCCGCGATCGAACCATGGTGTCTGTAGTGACGCCGCTAGCACTGAGATGCAGTGCCTTAGACCGCTGCGCCACTCGCAGGTAAATCTCTAATCGCAAGCTTCATATTGTTGTTCTCAAGGAAACAGCTGAAAGAATATAGACAGGCTCCTTGGCATTAAATTACAGAGCACTGTCACTACCTCAATCTGAATACTATTCTACAGGAAGTGCTGCTTATCCATGATTGTACTGTATTTCTTAGAGGTTACTGTCATGATTAGCAATATATCCTTTGACAACTGAGATTTAGGATAAACTGTGTGTTAATCCACTCCAAAACCTAATGCCATGTTTGAATCGGTTATCATTGGAAGTGTTAAGTCCAATTGAAGAGGCTGAACCTATGCCATCTTATCTCAAACTTATCGTTTCGGAGTCTATGTTATTTGTATGTACCACCATGTTTACATAACTACATTAAATAGTACCTTGAATAACAGTAAAAATAAATTCTTACATAGAGTATCCATGAGTATAAACACAGAATATGACCAATACTGTACGATAAGGCAGTGCCTGTCTGCATTGAAAGCAGAGGGTATGAGGTACCATATTCCAGATAGGGAAAATGTTGCTAGGAGACCTGACATAAGCTATTTATTCCACAATCAGGCAGCATCCCACGTGTGTCCCTGCTCAGTATAAAGCCAACGGGATCTCGTCCTTGAGTAGAAGTAGTTTAGGAGCCAGCTTTTGCAACGAGGTTAGAAAAGGGGGGGCTCAAAAGAAGTCTACCCTACTGTCAGACCCATTCTAACCATAGATAGATCTAAGAACTCATCACCAGCTGAACCATTAATCACTTGATCATGACTCCCCAATGTTATCTGGACAGATATCAATTTCCTTCTCACAAGTTATCACCCCAAGGCTACATTTGAAGAGCTTTGACTTCTTTTCACACATCGAGATGTTCCCTCCAGACGTGTGGAATTCTACAGACCTGATGTGGTTCAATGCATCTGAGTTGAATGCTTCTCTGGAGAATCCGGAGGAGGGGGACCCCCCATTCCTGACGGACGCCTGGCTGGTGCCCCTCTTCTTCACCCTCATCATGCTGGTGGGGCTCATCGGGAACTCACTGGTCATCTATGTCATCTCCAAACACAGGCAGATGAGAACGGCCACCAACTTCTACATAGGTGAGCAAGACCAAGGGTTTTTCCACTTACAATATAGTAATTGAATCTCATTGTTCTTGTGGATTGTCATGAACTGGGGAGAAACTTGTTTTTTGTGTGAGACTGTCACAGTCAAGGTTATGGAAAGTATGTGTTCCAGAGAAATAGTTTATTTCCACTGAAAAACTAGGACTAATGATTGTATAATCTTTCAGCCTTAATGACTGTATTTGTCTTTTTATGATGACTGTACATGAATATTCTGGATAATAACCTTATCCATTGTGTCTGTGAATGCATCTACACAGTACAGTATATATACTGTAGCCTATAATAACAAACAACATATTGAAGGGATCATGTCTCTAAACTAAATAACATATCTCCCTGGGCGGCTACACTGGAGCCTGTTTTTAATATTTAATATTTGTTTACTACTTCTACCTCCTGTGGAAAACAGCCCAACTATATTATCTCGTCTGTTGATGCTATAAATGATGCAAGTCCATTCAAAAGAGAGCATCATTTTAGACTTTTGGTCCAACTGTGATACAATAAATCTATTTTATTACAGCTATAAAAAAAAGTAACATACGTCCTGTTGTGGCAGATGTACTCACTATTCCGCTGCAGGTCCAGGCCACCTGTATTAATAAGACCTCTTCTTCATGTCAGTGAAACAGTAATATCACCCCCCCCCCCCCCCCCCCCCCCATGTATTTAGCTTTTTGAATTTTGTGAAATCAATTGGCTCTTTGAAGGCCATGACAACATACACTAATTTGGTGACATGCCTTTGAATTTTACAAACCAAGTAATTTATTCAAATTAATAACTTTGACTCACAGGTTCTAATGGTTATTTTATGTTGCAAAAGTTTGTTCATTAGAAATAAATTAATAAGTTCCCTCCTAACTGAGATTATTTCCACAGCTAACCTGGCTGCCACAGACATCATCTTCCTGGTGTGTTGTGTTCCGTTCACAGCCACTCTCTACCCGCTCCCTGGCTGGATATTTGGGGACTTTATGTGTAAATTTGTTGCTTTTCTACAACAGGTAAATAATTTTTATAAAACTAATTGCTTTTCACACCACAATGTAATTTGGGTATCATTGCCCTCATATTCACCCTTGAGGTACTGTCTTGTCCTATTAGTCTGAAAAATGTAAACTGTTCTGGTGCCTGGCTGTACCCAATTAAATTACCTAACTGCAATATTGAATTTGCAGTGTCATTTCATTTATCCGGTAGAGGGTAGAGGTTACATTTTTCAACAATATATGAGCAACATTGTACTTTAAATTTGAACAATTTGAGTACCAATATTGTATTTTTCATATTAAAACAATCTGTTTGAAACTCCCAATAAATCAAAATTCAAGGCTTAAGTACAGTGAAATGCCTTTCTTGCAAGCTATTTCCCATCAATGCAGTAAGTCAATCAAAGTAAGCAGTAAGTCAATCAGAGTAAGCAGTAAGTCAATCAAAAATGCCTTTAAATGCATAGTGCAAGGTGCAAAAATAGAATGATGATCGAGCAAGGCAGAAGAGAGGTTTCAGCATCATGCAGTATGCTATAGTTAGAGCTATCTCTTCTTCACCACATGAACCATCAGCCACCAGGGGGATTTTGTGAGCTTTGATAATACCCTGTGTCAATACCACAGATCCTCTCAGTAAACCATGGCTTTCACTGACCTTGGCAGTCAGTTATTTAGCAGCAGGATGTGATCAACACATTTCATTGTCACTTAACACCATATAACTAAACTGAACTCCATTGAAACAGTACTTGCCATTGGAAATCTATCTGAAATGTGTGAATTTAAAGCACGGTTCCCCAACTGCTTTAAAAACATTTTAAATAATTGTTGGTCAGAAAAGACAAAAAATACTAGGAAATCTGCTCCAAGTGATTTTAATTTTGGAAATCTGCTCCCAAGTATTCCCACACATAATAGAGAGACACGTGATAGTATACAAATGTAAGCATGGTTTTAAATGATTGTGTTTTAGTCAAATGTTATACCTGTTTGGGCTTCTTGCGGTCAATGTGCAGTCTACAAATTATCTTTCATTATGTTCCCGCCCCCAGACCATCCACTCAAGGAAAAATCATCGCGCAGCTGAATCTTGTTGATAATCTCTGATTTAAAGGTTAAAAAAATATCATTAAAAAAATGTAACGTTATTCTCAAAGTATTACTATATATCCAAGTACCCCTCCCTCTTAATGTTTAGAAATGTTTTCTCTTCACTTGGCCAAGTTTTAAGATATAGAAAGTTATATAATACAGAACGCATCATACGGAGACACTTTCTGTATTTTGAAAGTTCTATATCTCAAAACATTTTGGTACAGTATCAACAGTGGACTAATGAAACAAATACCAAAATATGTTTTTTGAGTGGTATTGTCCTTTAAGGAGTAACAAAGATAATGTCACATTCAATTTAATAAAGAAATTACATAATTGCAAAAGCAGTCTTTATGTGAAGGTTAGAAAATGACTGATGCCCAACAAAACTTCTACACAGATTCTAGTCCTCGGTTAAGATTAGTATTTTCTTCAAAAGGACCAGCCTTCTCTATGATGTATATTTTTGGTAGACTAATTGATAACTCACTCCCCCACATATTATAAAAAAAAAAAAAAACATTATTCAACCTTTATTTAACTAGGCAAGTCAGTTAAGAACAAATTCTTATTTACAACGACGGCCTACCTACAGGGTCAGCCCCTGGAGCAAATTAGGGTTAAGTGCCTTGCTCAAGGACACATCGGCAGGTTCATTCACCTTGTCGGCTCGGGTATTCAAACCAGCGACCTTTCGGTTACTGGTCCAACGCTCTAACCGCTAGGATACCTGCCGCCCAAGATATGCAAATATCACTGCTGCTGTGCAGTGTGTAAGTGGGAGGATTAATTAAATCAAACGTTGTTGAACCCATTTTAATATCAGTTGGAATTCTTTGCTTTTTTCTGTTAATATGTTGATCATTTTCTTAAATCCTTTTTACTAGGTCAACCCACACGCAGTTCTTCTCTTTGTTCAAGAGACTCATGCATTCTATGACAAGAGTAGGGCACTTGTCTTCGGATCAATGATGTGCACCTGGTCAGGCTCTCTTTTGCAGTTCAGTCAGAGACAAGGGCGTTGGATAGATCTCAAGTAGTGTAGTTACTGAACTGGATCACAAAATCCAACAACATTATGTTGTTTAGAACCTGCTTATCTGTTATCACAGATGGTAACCAACTGTCAGGGGCATCATGCAACCATTAGCATTTTTGTTTTATGGGGAAAGGTTTTCCAAATTCAACATTATTTTATTAATGATGTGTGAAATAATCTATATGGTTTAAACTTTGATCCTAGAAATTGATAGAAATGATGGGCATGACACCGAACCCAGGAGGATGAGTTAAAAATGATTTGAGACGCATGTCTTTCTAAAGTTACATTTTCTCATTATGCTCATAATTGTCATTACTTCCCAGTGTGATGACAGACAGGTGCCATTTATTTGAATTGATATGAATTCTACAGCATGTCTCTTACGTAAAATTCTTAATATTAATATTGTTTCACTAATGAAAGACATTATTGGGTTCTTTTTTCTTAGGTGACTGTTCAGGCTACCTGCATCACCCTCACTGCCATGAGTGGGGATCGCTGCTATGTCACAGTGTACCCTCTAAAGTCCCTACGCCATCGCACTCCACACGTCGCCATGATCGTTAGCATCTGTATATGGATCGGTAAGTCACATGCTAGCATGCCTGAACCAATTGCAAACCATGGATTTCGGCTCAAAGTCTACATTTTCTATAAAGTTAAACTAATGAAATGTTTTTTTCTCTTTATTAAAGGTTCCTTCCTTCTATCCACCCCAATCTTCATGTACCAGAGGATTGAGGAGGGCTACTGGTATGGACCGAGACACTACTGCATGGAAAGGTTTCCCTCTAAAACCCAGGAGAGGGCTTTCATCCTGTACCAGTTCATAGCTGCCTACCTGCTACCTGTCATTACCATCTCATTCTGCTACACACTCATGCTGAAGAGGGTGGGCCAGCCGTCAGTGGAGCCAGTAGACAATAATTACCAGGTATGGAGAGACTATTACTTTGGGTGTTCCTTCATGACTTAGTTTACAACATCAAGAGGTGCGCTCCTTTGTCATGTTTACACAATGAAAACATGAGTTCATATTTGGATCCCTTCCAATTTGCAGGCATACAACAGTATGTCAATAAAGATCCTTAGCCGGTGGCCATGTTTTGAACTACATACAGTATAGGTCATTTTGAAGCCCGCCACAGTAGTAGTGAGTTAACTTCAACATTTCTACTACAGGTCCACCTGTTGTCTGAGAGGACCATCACACTGAGGAGTAAGATCTCCAAGATGGTGGTGGTGATTGTCCTCCTATTCACCATCTGCTGGGGGCCTATCCAAGTCTTTGCCCTGTTCCAGTCCTTCTACCCCAACTACAGGGTCAACTACGCTACCTATAAGATCAAGACGTGGGCTAACTGCATGTCCTATGCTAACTCTTCCATCAACCCAATCATTTACGGCTTCATGGGAGCCAGTTTCCGCAAGTCCTTCAAGAAGACGTTCCCCTTCCTGTTCAACCACAAAGTGAGAGACAGCAGTGTCACGTCGCGCACGGCTAAAGCAGAAATCAAGTTAGTTGCTGCAGAGGAAGAAAACAACGATGGGAAATGAAATGAGCCATGGGCTGAGTCAGCTGCTGGGGATTCAGTTCACATTGGCACACAAACAGAAAAACACATGACAGACTGCTGCGAATGCACACTGCTTAACATAGACTGCTGTGAAATCACACTTTTCAGAAGGCAAAGACCCTCTGGTTGAAGTAGCATTTTAAAATGGCATTTGATGTGTTGTTTGTTTGCAATTCTACAAAAGCTGACTGATCCCTGCTCTGTTCTGACATCACAGACTTGAAAGGACATTAAATAAAAAGAAAAAGGACATTAAAGAAAAATAAAAACAGAATGAATAAAACATTTTAAAAAGAAAAACATTTTAAAAAGGCAGAATGATCACAATAATATGAAGATAATACAATTGAAATTTTAAAAAAACCTATTGGTAGTCACATACATGAGGTGAAATCTAATAGACACTGTGGTTATATGAGCAGTCCAAGGTGACCTCAAAATGGGATTGAGGCCATTTTGTTATCAGATGCACGAATGTTGTTAACACGTTGTTAACAAGTCATTATCAGTAACCCATCTCAAAGCTGTGAAGTGATTGCACTCGATTGATATATATTTTTTTAATGGAGAGATGTATGATGGTAGCTTGGAATTTCACATGAATGGTGTTACAAAACGCTCAGGAGGTCTATTCCAGGCCTGTTGAATGGGTGTACAGCCAACAATGATGTGTAGGAGCTTGCTCAGGTAGGAGGATAGTCAATGAGGCGTGGTGAGTGTTTACTTTTACTACTATGTTCCAGACACGCACTTACACCTCCCTTTACACACAGTGCACAGGTGGCGGGGGCCCGGTCCTATCATACTTTCACTGGCAAACTCTTACATTCCCACAGCATTATCTTATGGGATTTATAGTCACCCGATCGTTTCCTTTTCCTCTGACAGCGACGCTGTAAAAAAGGACACAATCTGTGACTGACTTGTCCTAACAGTGCCTCCTCCTAATGTGCCGTGACTGTCAGTCCTTGTTTGAGTTGCGGATCGAAACATCTGTACTGTTTGAAAGTGTCTGTGTTCTATCTGGCACTATTTTGGCATTGAGTTGAAAAGTTGACTTGAAAAAAGAAGAAGGTGTTTAGAAAGGTGTGAAGATTAACAGAACTAAAGCCCTTGGAAACAACGGAAAACTGTGAACAGATTTAGATTGAATTCTGTATCAATTTTTTTTTTACTGCATACAACCTTGAATTCAGTCCATGTTTGATTGTACCTCTCCCTGTGAAAATATGTATTGTTTTAAGGCATTTCAGATGTCTGTACATTTTGCTTTGGTAATCACTCCACTAATTAAGTGTTTTAGAAAAGCCTTTATTATAGACTTACATACCTACAGTATTTGCACCATCTTTATTACACACGTACTGTATATTGATCTTACCCTAAGGTCTATGAATCATGTAACATTCCCTATATTGTAAATGCCTAACTACTGTAGGCCTACATGAATATGTACAGTACTGTGGATTTTTTTATTATACATTTACTTTTAGACTGTATGTAACCAGAAATGTGAAACGCATATATCACTGCCTGTGTTACTAACACAGAATTTTACATTATTATATATGGGTTTTTTTTATTCGAAATGTTGCAGGATGATATCTCTTGAGATGCACCTCCTTTTCAACAGTGTCCAAATAAATCAAATAAAAAACAAAAAAACAATCATTAGTAATATGGCAACTATGGTCTAATAATAATAATAATAATAATACATAAATACATATTTACAAATGTCTGTTTGTTCTTAACATTTGAAAAAGGACTTTCTTATCTGTAAGATAGTACTCCCAACCTCATGATCCACCCTTGGAATGTGTAATTGCTACTGATGTTGAAAGGACTAGTGATCAGTTGTCTTCTTTTTGGGAGTGACAGACAATTTAGTGATTCATACATTGTGCAATGATGTGTCTTATAATGGCATCCAATAATGAATCCGCAAAGATTGTTATAAATCTAATTCACAAAGTAAGGTCTTGGTTGTTTTTTGATAGATGATGTTGCCATAGTCTAGGATAAGAAGCAGTTGGGTTAACTAAGGTCTTTCTAATGGATACAGTAAAACAATTATTGTGTAGTAACGCAAGCTTATGGTTAATTGTTTTTCTAATATAATCAATATGCTTTCCAAAAGATAATTCAGAATCTATCTTCAAACCCGGATATTTCAAACAATCAACACTTTCAAGCATTGTTCCACCACTTGCATGAATTCTTTGCCGTCTACCAAACAGCATGATATAGGACTTTGTTTTATATTTTAAACCAATTTTGTAAAGTGTTACAAGCAACTCTCCAAGTTGATTTTATCTGGAAAATATTTTAACCTGATGTATAGAGCACTGTATCATCAGTGTATAAGTGAACGTGTATTCTGTCGAATTAGAGGCAATTACAACCAAGACAGTCGTGAAGAGGGCACGACAAAGGCTATCCCCCCCCAGGAGACTGAAAAGATTTGGCATGGGTCCTCAGATCCTGAAAAGGTTTTACAGCTGCAACATCGAGAGCATTGTGACTGGTTGCATCACTGCCTGGTACGGCAACTGCTCGGCCTCCGACCGCAAGGCACTACAGAGGGCAGTGCGTACGGCCCCGTACATCACTGGGGCCAAGCTTCCTGCCATCCAGGATCTCTATATCAGGCGGTGTCAGAAAAAGGCCAAGTCTAGGCCCAAAAGGCTTCTCAACAGCTTTTACCCCAACAGGTAATCAAATGGCTATTTGCATTGTATCCTGCACCCCTGCCCCCCCACCCAACGCCTCTTTTACGCGGCTGCTAATCTCTGTTTATCATCTATGCATAGTCACTTTAACTATACATACATGTACATATTATCCTTAATTTGCCCAACTAACCGGTGCCCCCGCACATCGACTCTGTACCGGTACCACCTGTATATAGCCTCGCTACTGTTATTTTTCACTGTCATTTTACTGTTATTTATTTCTTTATTTATCTATTGTTTACCTAATACTTATTTTTTTACTTACAAGCCCTAACCAACAGTGCAGATTTTAAGTAAGCATTTCACTGTAAGGTCTACACCTGTTGTATTCAGCGCATGTGACTGTCACGACTCCTGCCGAAGTTGCCTTCGGGCATGCTTCGGCGATCGTCGTCACCGGCTTTCTAGCCACTGCCGCTCTCTCGTTCATTATTCCATTTGTCATGTCTTGTCATTACGCACACCTGGTTCTCATTTCCCCTCATTACTTCATGTATATATGTTCCCTCTGTTCCCTCATGTCCTTGTCGGATATTGTTCATTGTGATAGTGTTATCACCTTTGTTTCTTCGTCCATTATCTCGAACAGTTGTACCTATTCCTGTTCGGACTTTGTATACGTGATTTGGATATTAAAAGTTATCCTTGAGTTCACGCTACCTCCTGCGCCTGGCTCTCTATTATATATTTACGCCATCACAGTGACAAATAAACTGAACAAGGCAGTTAACCCACTGTTCCCCGGGCGCCGAAGACGTGGATGTCGATTAAGACAGCCCCCCCGCACCTCTCTGATTCAGAGAGGGGTCGGGTTAAATGCGGAAGACACATTTCAGTTGAATGAACTGACTAGTATCTCCCCTTTTCCTTGATAGCATTGTTACGTGCCCATTTTGGCCTTGCAGTCCTGTCATTGACAATCCTTATACTGATCAGTGACTTGACTATATCACAGGGAAAACATACTGTATGCACTGTAGCTCCCCAGTAAGACAGCCTACCAACATCTCATGGCTGATTTGTGATCAGTCCCACTATGACTCGACAAGGAGGCACATTCAGAGGGGTTGGGTTAAATGCAAAATACACATTTCAGTTGAATGCATTCAGTTGTACAACTGACTCGTATCCCACCTTTCCCTTTCCCTTTTTTTAGTCTTTATTATAAGCAGAGAAATACATTTTAAAAGTATACACCAAGCACTCTCCCTACTTGCTCAAACAAGTTCTCAGCATTCTTTTAGGCTGACAGACCGTTTAGCTACTCCCAACACTGACTGCCGTCCGGTATTGTTATTTTCATGAGACACAGGAAATATGCTTGCCATGCCACACCTCTCAAGTCATACCCCACAGGCCATGCACTTAACTGACTTAACAGATAAGCCATCCAGGGCGTCATCCAATCTGGACGATAAGGGTTCCGGGTCAAAGGACTCGTCCATGTGTGACAGCACAGTGAGAGAAGCAGCAGAGCAGCTCTAGCCAGGTGCGATGCTAATGTATCAAGACCTGTCTTGATTTGATTGGACATGATTTAAAGGTGATGATTCTCAGATCCTGATCTGAGAATCATCACCTTTAAATCATGTCCAATCAAATTGTATTTGCCACATGCACCGAATACAACGGGTGTAGACTTTACCATGAAATGCTTGCTTACGAGCCCATTTCCTAACGATGCAGATTTTAAATAAATACAAATATAAATAACACAAGAGGAATAAAATACATAGTCTTGTGAGTGCAAGGAAATTAAACCAAGGGTAAGAAGAGGAATTGTGAAAATGAGGATAACAGAACTGAGGGAAGCAGTTCTGGTCTGACAGCATTAGCCAGTAGCCTAAATGAGATTGGTTGGAAATTTATTTTTGATGTGAAACTGTGACAGGTATTGTACTCCCTGCTAGCAATGCATGTTCAATAGACAGGACTACAGTATAAATTCCACCCATAATATTCCACCAACTGGTTTAATGAATTGACGTCTGTGCCCAGTGGGCAGCCTCACTGTGTGTGTTCTGCAGCGATGCAAATAAAGAGACAATGGAGTCATTCTAAGTAAACACTGACAGAGTAATGCAGGTGAGAAGATGAAACTCTTGTTGATGACAGTGGTGCTTTTCAGGGGCAAAATGATGATTATTATGCAGTTAAAATATTGATCTTGTTGCTATGGGGACTCCACAGCAAACAGTTCTTCTAAATATATTTGTGGATGGACAACCAGTGTGTTTAGCATTTACCGAGAAAACAAATGTCAACACACTCATGTAATCAACCTTCTAAAATAAATCAATAAAGATTTGAATAATTCATGGTTCAAAGTGTGACACTGGTGCAGAAATACCATGAAATGAAACAATGCTGACAGCAATCAGAGACAATAGCCATTTTGTGCCGCTAATAGATTTCCTGGTTTTGTGTCTAGACGATTACCCAGAACTCTATGGCATAGCTACTCTACGTGTACTGTAGGAACATTGGCAGATACACCTGAGAATGTGATTGTAAGTAATGGATTGACCCGTTCAACTCTGGACATTATGGCATTTCCCATAAGCCTTTGTAGTTACTGACTCCAGTCAAACCTCAGACAAAGTACACTTTGTGCAAGCATTACCCTTGGCACTCTACAATGGTAATTGGACATATTTATATTTTATGACATGTGAGCTAGGTCCTTAAGAGAGAGATATCCTCATTCAGGGTGACATACGGACCATGAATTTAGGGAGAAATAAGTTAATTGTCGTCTTTCCTGGGGCTTCCTGAGGGGGGAGGCAGAGAGCCAAAGTAACTTTGGGACAAAGCCGAGTGTTGAACAGCAGTAAATCACTTGGAGAAATAATAGGCGAAAAATTACCTGCTGAGGAGGCTAATCCACCGTAGGGGTTTTTCTTGGCAAAACATGTTCTTTTCGAGAGAGAAAAACACACATTTTATTCACTTTTATTCATTGTGTTTTTAAAAGAGAGTTGGCTCATCTTGGGGACTGGCTCTAACTGGAAGAGAGACAGACAGTGCTGAGAGGACTTGCTGCTATGCTTGACCCAAAACCCCCATCAGACTGATAGGGCCCCAGTTGAATCGGGGGCCCTGTGTAGAGTAATAGACGAAGAATGAGAAGCGTCAAGCTCCTACTGTTCCTGCTGTTTTTAGCACAGAGACTTGGACAAAAAAATAAATGTGGTTTGCTTTTCATTTTCCTGACCACCCCCTTTCTCAAACAGCAGCCGGCAAATACGTTGTCTAACGGGGAGGAAAAACATGGTCAGACTCAGCGCTGGAAAGGAAAGGCAGTGCTGCGTCACAAAGAGCCCATTCTAACGGTGCGGGTGCCCCTCCGCCCTGCGTCACAGTCAGAACACAGGCAGGAAACCAGTGTGCCTCTGGGACTGTGCGGGCCCGGCGGTGGAGGGCAGGGAGGGACGTCTGGGGGCCCCTGGCTGGCTGCTGGCTGCAGCAGACTTAATGAAACTCTATAGCGAGGTCGTTTTAAAATAAACTCACGCGGCCATGTGGACATAAACAGAACAATGTATTTATGGGGGAGGGGACATTTTAGTTTTTTATTTCTCCTGTTTATTTGGACTGAAATTAATATTGTGCCCCGACATATGAGCTGGACTCCATTAGGGCATTGCGTCTGTTAGCTCCTACACATGCCTGCTGAGTACTGGCCTATTAAAATTGTGGTTAAAGCCTTGGTCTGATTAGCGGCATCATTGTTATTACTAGTGGTAGTAAATTTACGCTGCTGTGACCAAGCTAATGAACCGACTGGGGGGAAGTGTGAAATGTGAATAGTGCTGGTCATATCACGCCAATCGCTGACCCTGTTAGTTTCTTCCACTGCGACTTTGTCAGTGGCTCTGTGTTTGGGGATCATTGCCTTACCTTACTGTGTGTTTGCAGCCCAGAGGTAGGCTGCCAAGCCACCTGGAGCAGGTATTATTTTTAACCTGTATTTAAGTCAGTTAAGAACAAATTCTTATTTACAATGACGGCCTACCTACAAGGTCAGCCCCTGGAGCAAAGGGTTAAGTGCCTTGCTCAAGGACACAGACAGGTTTTTTCACCTTGTCGGCTCGGGTATTCAAACCAGCGACCTTTCGGTTACTGGCCCAACGCTCTAACCGCTAGGCTACCTGACACCACTCTGTGGGTGCCAGGAGACACTTAAAGTGCAGCCGCTCTGTCTAGCACAAACACGCCTGTCTGGGTGGAGATTACACACGGACAACTGCCTGACACACACACCGACGGCTAAGCCAGGGAGTCGGGCAGTGATGTTCCAACAACAGAATAGGGAGGGATCTTGCCACTCTGTGTCGGTGACACTCCTGAAAAACTCCCCCTCTCTACTTGTTCTTTCACGTTTCAAATAGAGAGAAAGAACCACTGGAATGATGGGCCGTGTTCAATTCACCTGGGAGGTGTCTAATTGCCACAGCATCAACCGGATGCACCGCCTTCACTTACAATCCAACAATGAACTTGGCTGGCCATTCTCTGTAAGGACTAGCATTACCTCTCAGAACATGCTGAGTTTTGAACAAAGGATGATAGGAGCATTTTGAATGAAAAATAATTACTGTAGATTGGACTGTAGAGTATGTCAGACTAGACGCCCGCAGAGAGTAAAGTGAGTTCTAAGCATGTTGGGTAGTTCAACATGTCAGAGTTAATTAAGAGGCTAGTATACGGGTACCAAGAATTCTCTGGAGTCTCACTCTGAAATGGCTCAGACCCAAACGCACTGACTAGGCCCCAATAGTGTTGCACTGTTCACTTGGATAGATTACGACATTTTCATCCCCAGTGGTTCATATTTTTCTCCTTTCTCAAGTGTGGTACAAGTCTTTGGTTGTGTCCCAAATGGCACCCTATTCCCTTTATAGTACAAAACTTTTAACCAGGGGCAATTGGGCCCTGGTCAAATGTAATGAGCTATATAGAAAATAGGGTGCCATTTGGGATGCAATCTTTGACTTCCTGGTGCCTTACAGTAACAAAACACTGAACATAGGATAGATATAAACTAAAACGGAAAACACAGCGCTGTCGAGGAAATTAGATAATTCTATGACATTTTTAGGTTTATTCAATATACCATGCAATTTCTATTTGTACAGCTGCAAATTGTAGACACAATGGTTTAATTTGATACTTCCCCACGTGTCAAGAGAGACTGGAATGGCAATTTAATAATCGCTCAAGCAAGTAAATACAAAGAAGCAATGGAAAAATGGAAGACATAATTCAATTAGTAATGAAAGTGTGCCTGAATGTAACCTCATACCTTCTACTTGCTTACACAAACAATATTAATTAAAACGTGTTTAGTGTGATATATGCCACAACCCAATCAAATAATGTATTACTGTATTACAGTGTATAAAAAAAGATATATAAATATATATAGTCAAACAAGATGTAATTTCTTGCTACAATGTTACACAGCAGATTGTTCTAATTAATTGTTTTTTATTGAAGATCTCTAGGCCTATATTGTATTAAAGTGCATGTAATTCCCTTGCATTTCAAAAGCTAATAAAATAAGAAAATGTATACTGAACTTGTTAATTACTAATTATGTGTAATGACCAGAGCCAGTGTAAAAATGACAAACAACATCTATAATTTAAAAACCTTTAAAAGTTCTGAATTAATACTTAATAGTTCTGAATGATTGCTAATGGTGAGGCATTTTGATACGTTTCTAACGTTGAGTAGGCAGGCTTTCCACACATCTACAGCATTAAGTCATTACACAAAACGTATCGTAATAAAACAAGCTACTGCCATGTTCCAACGAAGCCCGGTCGTTTCATGGAAATAACTCAACTGTTCAGACTGAGCCCAAGTAAAAAATGTAAATTCCCTCTAATGTGAAAGAATGGAACCAGTTAAATGAGTACCTTAAAATCCACTGCTTTATTATTGCATTCGGAGTCTGTTAAACACAGTGCAGTGTGAGTGATAAGCGAGTGGGTTAATTAACTCAGTAAGAGGTAGGCCTACAAACTAATGGTAAAAAGAGTGGCTTTTGCATACCATTGATTTGTACAAATTATGCACCAATATTGAATTCTAAAAGCCTGTCATGTTAAATGAAGTGCCCTTTAATATAAACAACATGGGGAATTTCATAAATCAAATTTTTAACATGAATAAAGGCTTGCTAAAATGCAAAAATTATTTATTTCGACATGTCCCTCTGTCAACCTTGTGTCATTTCAACCCACTTAATCCACCGTAATTGTAAAAACCTAGTTATTTTGTTGTTTGACAAAGTCATTTCTGAAGATGATTATTTATTTTATGTGATTAGTGATTCATTTACATCTGTCCCTAGGTCAACCCTGTTAAGTGAACTGAACTATCATTTTAATATGGTGCAACTATTCCTTTTTAAATGTATTTTTTTCAAAAAGAAACATTGAACATCTAATAATCAAATCATTATGTAAAAGCAGGTGAGATGTTTCTACTCTTTCTGGACATATTCTGGTGTTTTGTGGTGAAAGACAGAGTGGGTTAAGCATAGCACGTCAACCCTGTTACCCATAGATAGAAAGGCTTGAAATGTATAAGCAATTTTATTTTTTTGTGAAGCTTGCATTCAATTATCAGTCCCTGTTGCACACAACAAGCTTCCATTCCCCATTTCACGAGGGGATTTGTGGCTAATTTAAGATCATCAACACTAAAATGGTCAAGCCTGTTATGGTCAAGCCTGTTATGGTCAACCCTGTTACTTTATTTGGCACTTAATATGCACTTACTATAGTAGTTTTTTTTTATTTAACCTTGTGAGATGGGAAAACATGTTTTTTTATTAAGTTAAACATGTGCCCTTTATGAGAGAATGTACATATTTTTTCAATTTACTCTTCTCAAAAGGCAACAAACTGGCGGAAGACCCAGTGGACAAAAAAAAGACAACCTGATTGCATATAAAATCTGTAGAATGGAAAAACTATCATTCAATACACCAAATGTACAGCCAAGCAAGTCCATTTTCAGGCTTGTGTTGGTGTGTATAGCCCCAACAAGTCAAAAGGTGACTCAGTGCAAATACATGTGGGGGTGGATTAATCTCAGTTTTATGGAAATTGTTATCTTCTTTAATACGAGGATGGAAATAAAATAAGATTATAGCCTACTGCAAAGTCCCCTTTCCATGGAGTCATTCATTATAATTTCTGAGCGTGGATTACATCTTGAGCACCCAGTATGTGGGAGGAAGACGGCTTAATTGCTGAACAGAGACAGGAGCACCACTTTAACCGGAATGCAAAGCCTGTTTATTCAGTCAACACACAAATTCATAATTATTGTTAAAGAGTGAAATGATAAAATGTTTAAGATGCTAAAGCGGTTTACATTTAATGACTTGAATAGCACTGCGCTTCTCATGCAAATGACAATACAATTCTGACAATGGTTTATTTTCTGTTGGAAAGACGAGAAGGAACTGCAGTCACCCAAAACATTCCCTGCACCTTTCCTTGACATCTCACTTCACCCAGACTGGGACCTGGAGCAAACATGGGCACACAGTATAATTGCATAATATCAATTATCTCTGGTTTCAGAAACACTAGAGAAAAATATGATCAATATCCCTCTCTCTATCTTTTCTTCACCTTGAGAGCGACATAGCGTCACTCTTCATTTGAGCCCTTATTGCCAAACAAGCCCCCGGGAACAGCAGGGCTGGTCACACCATGCCTCTTTGTTCTCCTCTTCCTGTGTAACTCACAGCAGCATTGTTGGACACTCAACAAGTGCCCCATTACCAGCTACATGTTGACATATACGTCCTGCTTCATATTGACCTTTATTTTACTACTCAGTGTAGCTGGTACAGGACTAGGGTTTTCTCTCTCTCAATTGGAATAGATCTGTCACTTTCCAAATGTTTCATAAAAACCCCCAATGGCAACTTAACCTCCATGTCCCAAATGGATTTTAATCTGTGTTTTTGCATAGGGTCGCTTTAATAATGGTGGGGGTAGAGGCGGAGGCGGAGGGGGAAGCATATCCATTGGCACTAAAGGAAGATCACAGCAGGCCTCAGCCCTGTGCAGTGAGTCATTCACCTTGAACAAGAGCATAGCTGATCACTGAGTCACCATGGGTTACACCCCTCCGACATAGCCCCAGCCCAGTCACACAACCAGTTCTCTCTCTAACAGGCTCCTCTATCTCACACTTAACACGCCCAAGCTACCCCCCCCCCTCCATGTTAAAGGAAATTAATGGCCTTTAAGTGGAATCATAAGCTACCGTATCATTCAATATTGTATTCTGAGTGTATTTTAAGTTCAAAATATAATAGAAAGCCAGGTTGTAACAGGTTTCTGTATCATCAGACACTTATGATTGGAGGCATGCAATTTCTTATCAAATCTATAATGTACTGTATGTACTGTACACCTGCCACTAGGCCTATATATCAGAATTTCAATAGAAATGGCATATTGATGTTGTTTGCTTTAGCAATTTCAATCTGTAATGCAGCCAACATCTAGGCCTATATACAGCGCTTTCCGAAAGTATTTAGACCCCTTGACTTTTTCCACATTTTGTTTTACGTTACAGCCTTATTCTAAAATGGATTCAATAAAAAAAAAATACTTAGCAATCTACACACAATACCCCATAATGAGAAAATGAAAACACGTTTTTAGAAATGTTTGCACATCTATTAAAAATTTAAACAGAATATTTATTATTTATTTAAGAATTCAGACTAGATATTTAGCTCAGGTGCATCCTGTTTCCATTGATCATCCTTGAGATGTTTCTACAACTTGATTGGAGTCCACCTGTGGTAAATTCAATTGATTGGACATGATTTGAAGAGGCACACACCTGTCTATATAAGGTCCCACAGTTGACAGTGCATGTCAGAGCAAAAACCAAGCCATGAGGTCGAAGGAATTGTCTGTAGAGCTCTGAGACAGGATTGTGTCGAGGCACAGATCTGGGGAAGAGTACCAAAACATTTTTTCAGCATTGAAGGTCCCCAAGAACACAGGGGCCTCCATCATTCTTAAATGGATGAAGTTTGGAAACACCAAGACTCTTGCTCGAGCTGGCCGCCCGGCCAAACTGAGCAATCTGGGGAGAAGGGCATTGGTCAGGGAGGTGACCAAGAACCCGATTGTCACTCTGACAGAGCTCCAGAATTCTTCTGGGGAGATGGGAGAACCTTCCAGAAGGACAACCATCTTTGCAGCCCGCCATCAAATAAGGCCTATATGGTAGAGTGATCAGACGAAAGCCACTCCTCAGTAAAAGTCATGTGATAGCCTGATTGGAGTTTGCCAAAAGGCACCTAAAGACTCTCAGACCATGAGCAATAAAGATTCTCTGGTCTGATGAAACCAAGACTGAACTCTTTGGCCTGAATGCCAAGCGTCACGTCTGGAGGAAACCTGACACCATCCTTATGGTGAAGCATGGTGGTGGCAGCATCATGATGTGGGGATGTTTTTCAGCGGCAGAGACTGGGAGACTAGTCAGGATCGAGGGAAAGAAAAACGGAGCAAAGTACAGAGAGATCCTTGATGAAAACCTGCCCCAGAGTGCACAGGTCCTCAAACTGGGGCAAAGGTTCACCTTCCAACAACGACCCTAAGCACACAGCAAGGACAACGCAGGAGTGGCTTCGGGACAAGTCTCTGAGTGTCCTTAAGTGGCCCAGCCAGAGCCTGGACTTGAACCCAATAGAACATCTCTGGAGAGACCTGAAAATAGCTGTGCAGAGACGCTCCCCATCAAACCTGACAGAGCTTGAGAGGATCAGCAGAGAAGAATGGGAGAAACTCCCCAAATACAGGTGTGCCAAGCTTTTAGCATCATACCCAAGAGGACTCAAGGCTGTAATTACTGCCAAAGGTGCTTCAACAAAGTACTGAGTAAAGGGTCTGAATACTTACCTAAATATGATATTTCCGTTTTTTTTTTTTTAATACATTTGCTAACATTTCTAAAAACCTGTTTTTGCTTTGTCATTATGGGGTATTGTGTGTAGATTATTGAGGGGAAAAAACTATTTAATACATTTTAGAATAAGGCTGTAACGTAACAAAATGTGGAAAAAGTCAAGTGGTCTGAATACTTTCTGAATGCACTGTAGGTACTGAGCTATTTCTCTTAGAGCTTCTTTGCTACAGTAATTGAAGTTATCACCTGGACCCAATATATACAGTACAGTATCTGATTGCAATGTGTGGAGACACATATCACCCTTGAATCACATTCTGATTTCCATCTGAATATAGATATTGAAATACTGCAAACAGCACAAAACCTTACATGAACCACCCGCCCTGTCAAACGTTCATCTTTAAATGCTAACCACAGTTTTGAAATAAATAATATAAAAAATTGCCTTTTGGATATCCTGTCAAGATGCAGCCATCGAGTTATTACAGCACTTCCTACTAACTGTACTCGGATCCAAGTTCACAAGATGCCTTCATACTGTATAAAACAATGAATTTAAATGATTGTGATTCGGATGGATTTGTTTTTTTACTTGGAAACTCCAGCAAGTCTTTTCTTTGACATCTCTGTGGAGCAATACGAGCACCAGACCCACAAGACATTGAAACAATGCCATCCTGAACCAAGTTTTCCACATGATGAATGTGGCTATTCCAGTAAGAGACTGGCATCACACGCATCTTTTCCATTTTACAGACTTCAAGGAATTAAGGAGAAATGCAATGAAGTGATTTAAGGGTGTGGACAATGGTTGATAAATGTATTTATAAGTCACTAACTGTCGCTCCTATTAATATGTCTCTTTAGTTTTACTGAAAATATTGTCTGTCAAAATAATGACACTTCTGTTATATAAATCAATATACATTTGCTAGACCTTTGTAAAACCCATTTACCAGATGTAATCCATTGAAGCTGAATACAACATTAGGATAGCTGTATAGTAAAGCGTGAGATCATTTCATAACTGTTGGCTTTGGTGTTCCACAAGGAATTCTGATATTCAAAAATATCAATAGAGGACAATGTGGTTCATTGTGATATTTTTTTATTTAGAGATCACATGTTTGTGAATCATCAAGCCTGGGTAACCCAGTTACTAAAGCAGGACATCATTTATTCCATAAGAGCAGTGTTTTCTGTGCCAAAGACCCAAAATTGAGGTCTGACCAGAAGTTTCCTCTGATTAGTTGCACTATGTGACGCGCTGCACATGAAGGATTCTGGGAACTATTATAGAGTCCAAGTAGCACGAGTCTAGGATGAGGAGTTAGCACTGCCAAGTAAGTCAGTTCCACCTTTGTGTTACAAGCTCTGAGACATAGAATCACTATGTGGCACACGGCTATTACTTGGTATACTTTGTGGTATGATACCAGCCTGCAACAGCTCAGTCAACATCAAACAGAATTTAGCATTGATATAATACCTAGTCAGTTGTACAACTGAATGCATTCAACTGAAATGTGTCTTCCGCATTTAACCCAACCCCTCTGAATCAGAGAGGTGCGTGGGGCTGCCTCAATCGACGTCCACGTCATCGGCGCCCAGGGAGCAGTTGTTATTGGGGGTTAACTGCCTTGCTCAAAGGCAGAATGACAGATGATTTTTACCTTGTCAGCTCTGGGTTACTGGCCCAACGCTCCTACCCGCCAGATGAACGTATCCAATTCTACCAGTTCTACAGATCCGTCAAAAACACAATTCTGTACATGCAACTCCAATGTTTACAATGTTCTTGTCAGAACCAATGTTCCAACATCAAGGGTGCGCTGGCACCAGGAATACAATTTGGCTGTGTGTCTGGGGCGGATCTCCTCTACCTCCCTGTAATGAGGGCTGACTTGAGGAAGAGTACTGTGCTCTGGCTAACGTTACCCTGAGGAACTCTATGCCATTCATTATGCATTGACAATAAAGATGAAACAGTTAACTGCCTCTGCGAGGTTGGAACTCTCATGGCCACCCAAATGAACGCCAAATGAACATGTCCTGAGTGTTGCAGCTGGTGCACTGTAATCGTAATGATGATAATGGCAATTTCTCATTCTACGGGACGGTTTCCTGGACACTGATTAAGCATAGGCCTAGACTAAAAAGCAATTTCAATGGAGATTCTCCATTGAACATGCTTTTTAGTCCATGACTAGGCTTGATCTCTGCCAGGAAAACCAGATAAGGATTCACTCTGAAAAAAGACAACTATCATAAAATACCTTACCGTGATAAGTGGACCCACTCCACCAGCTTGCTACTAATCTACTGAGACAGAGAACATGACATGGGTCCATGCGTTCGTCCCAAACGGCACCCTATTCCCTTTATAGTGCACTAATTTTGATGGGGGCCTATAGGGCTCTGGTCAAAAGTAGTGCACTATATAGGAAATAAGGTGCCATTTGGGACGCCATCTTGGACGCAGACCATGTGTTTACAATAAGCCAGGTAGTGCTAATGAAAATCAGTTAGTATGTTATTTTACCCTCTACTCTTCCACCGTCTGACACATTAGGAAGTGATAATTTATCCCAGTAACCTAGTTAACCTAACCTATCCGCCTGACACACAGTAGGCCAGAAATATCACTGTTCAGACAGCCCTATGGGCCCTGGTCAAATGTAGTGCACTATAAAGGGAATAGGGTGTCATTTGGGACACATTGAGAGAGAACAATGTGGCTCTAAAAGAAGGAAGGCCTCTCCCTGTGCAGAGATAGATATCTAAACCTGTCATCTAAAAGCCCCTTAAACCCGCTCTGTTGAGTTGTTATACGTTTCTATACTACTATGATCTTCTCTAAATGTTAAACTGTCTTCTCTAAACTTTACATTTGAACCCACATTTTATTCAAATTCTGTTCTGGAAGTCTCAGTCAGTCGCAGCTTGATCCCTGGTCCAAACCACACGGTGACTCATTGGGGGAAATGAGAGAGCAGTGAGCGGAGGACAGAAACCCATATTAAGCCGGGGGAACGATTTGCGGGTGAGAATCCAAGAGAGAGAAAATGATGTGAAGTACTGGAGGTTCAGCGACGAGCCTGGAACGATAAACTGGAGATGTCAGATGAGCATGGTGATCTGACAAAAATCCATATATATATTTATTATTCATAAGATAAATTACTTACTACTGTATAAGGCACATTCTTTTCAATGGCCTTTGTTGTTTCCATATTATACACTTCAAGGTTCTCATTAAATAGGGAATTCATATTTATCTATATGATACGCAGTGTAGAAAGAATGGCATACTCAGTGGTGGAAAAAGTACCCAATAGTCATGCTTGAGTAAAAGTAAATATACCTTAAGAAAAAATGACTCAAGTAAAAGAGAAAGTCCCATCAAAATAAAAGTAAATCTAATTGCTCAAATATACTTAAGTATTAAAAGTAAAATAAATCAATTCAATATGTTAAATAAACATTATTTACGGATAGCCAGGGGTACACTAACACTCACACATAACATGCAAACTAAGCATTTGTATTTACTGAGTCCACCAGATCAGAGGCAGTACGTATGACCAGGCATGTTCTCTTGATAAATGTGTGAATTGGACAATTTTTCTGTCCTGCTAAGCATTCAAAATGTAACAAGTACTTTTGGGTGTCAGAGACATTAGAAATGTAGTGGAGTAAAAGATAAAAGTAAAATACAGATACCCCAAGAAACGACTTAAGTAGTAGGCTACTTTAAAGTATTTTTACTTAAGTACTTTACACCACTGGGCATACTAAAAGATCACACTATATCTCGGTACATGAATATTATCCACAGAATATCTACTGAATATTTACATTAAAATAATTGTGACTAAAATGTATTTTGTAATTAATTTATAATGAACAATAGCTTTCTGTTCGTGTGTTACTTTCCAGTGTGTGCTTTTCTATATGATTATTTTGCCATCAATCTTTACACAATTGTTTATTTATTTATTTATTGAAAGAAGTGACAACCCTCAATGTACTCTGAACATTTAATGACTATAGCAGCAAGAATATGTATTCAAAATAGCTTCTTAAGTTTCATAACTCTATGTTCGTTGATGGGAATATATGGCAATCTTTTAATTTTCCTGAAAAGTCTCTGATTTGGAAATAAGAGGTGTTCATCAGACAGCGACGAGAGGCTACTGCAAATTAGCTGTAAACCTAATGCCCTGCATACACTCTCGCAATCAATACGTTCTCAATTCATCACAAAGGAAGCTAGGCGTAATGTCCAAAGCCAGGGACATTAGTGAAGAGGGAGAGAGAGAGCATTGTCCTTCAACACTGGGCTTTGTGACTTAATCACAAAGGAAAGAAAGCAGGTGAGAGACCAGTCGCTATAGACTCATTTATACACCGGATGTCATATAACTTTAATGTACACAAAAATGCTTTGTTCACCTTGCCAGGTTGAGATGTTCAGCTGCAGAGACTAGTCTACACATTTCTGCTGGACAAACAAAGGTAAATGGTACTTATCAAAGGACTAAGTGATTCATCATTCTAAGTAAAAGGGGATACTACTAAGTGACACACTTTAAACAAATATGACCCTTAGAATCGCTGTGCTGTAATAACTAGCTGATATAAGAGCTATAGCTGATCAATGGAGCTATAATGTTGTATTGAGAATCACAATCTTGTCGGTTGCCTTAGTGACCAGATCCTTATGATGAATGCCTTCTGTACAGCGATAGCACGGGCGTTCCACTTTGAAGTCAGTCTCTGTGCTCCTTATGAAATTAGGCCATTGTCTGAGGGGTCAACTGAGGTAGGGGCCTATGACTAACTGACTGAGGATGCACAGCTCCACAGCACCACACACCATCTGGCCATTTTCAGTGAGAGCGAGGGCCTGTTGATAACAAGGCCCAGCTGTCTGCCATGCCAGACCAGAGAAGGCTAGGGTCTGGGAGTGAGTGTGGGAAAACAACATGGTTGTAGCAGCCCTGCCACGCTCCACTCTGCTCTTTGCATGGTCCGGGGCATGGGCAGTGGCCATAACAATAGTCTACTTACAATGTAGCCCACACCAGCCAGCCATAAAGAGTCTGCGTGCCCCAGGGGCATGACTCATGGTTTAAGCCTTCCTGCCTGTGACATGGCCAAAGGAAATCAGATCCACATGCTGAGATATATCCATAGACACATGGCGGTAGGCTCACACGACACAAAAAGCCTCAGCCTGCTCCTCTACACTGAACAATCTGTGCAACAGACAATGCCACCAGGGAAACTAAACGTGCTATATACCCTTGTGGTGTTTTTTGCGTAATATATCCCAATGTAAAATGGCACTAATCTGGGTTCATTTCTAAGAGGTGATCTGGGATGAATGCATTTTAATTTGGTGACGATAGCTGCAGTACAATTCCTGGAAGAGAGATTTCCCAACCGAGCCACGACAACAGATTTTTTTTCATGATGCATCTCCATTGATGTAATAAAATTGGATCGAGGTTGTTAACGCCAACTAGGGAACAAAACAAAAAATGAGGTCTTCTTTCTAGTCACACTCTGGCTGGTTTCATCCCAAAGGCAAATTACAAGATATTTTGACTCTGGACTCTGGGTTCTGGACATTGTCATTCTTGAAATTGGTCCATTTCATCTCTATTGTCATATTGGATATTAACTTAGTGCTGTGAGACTTTCATCATCATCTTCCCGCTCTCGCTGTACACAATGATCTTTAGACAAATTACATTGTACAACACAGACTTCCACAGACTGAAAGTACTGCAATCATTAAATAAAACATTTCAGCTCTTTTGTATAGAACATATTCAATGCAGAGGCACAATGACTCACATTAGATTAATGCACTCTTTTGTTAAAACAGAATTTCGTTTTATGGCAGAATTTAACACAAACAAGTCACCAGGATAATTACTGAGTAGAAAATCTAACTTCTATGAGCCCTGTGGATTGAATTTGAATCTGGTGAATACTTGGGTGAACTGAAGACTAACCGGTGTAAAAACAAGTTGCTTGTAATGCAGGATTGAGGCAGAGTGGCTGTCCTTCACCTGAAAAGGTTACCCTTTACCCACGCCTTTACCCACACGGTACGTGTAGATGCACGATTTGAGAGCCTCCATAAAATATCCAAGAAGTATAACTTGAGGCAGCGAGGACGAAACAAATAAAGTGCAACACTCAGCTATATATAGTATTACATCCAAATGGAATCTATTAAACATAAAAGCACATAAATCTAAGATGATTTGGAGGGAGAATGATGATGAAACACAGCTGCCAAGTCTGGTTTTGTCATTAATTATAAGGAACAAAGTGATTCAACTTTATATTGACTAGACCTAAAAGTTTATCTTGTCTAGGCCTATAATCAATTTATCCTACTGTGGTTGACATAATCAAAGAACATATACCTCAGCGGTGGGGGATTATTAGCAGATATGGTGAAGACATTGTTTCATGAAATTGTTCTACATTATCATTATATGATAATACTGTATAGTCTATGTTTTCCACTAAACAATTAGTTTATCTTCAACGTCTGGGTACAAACATACTTTTGAAGAACGCAGACAGTGTGGTTAATGCAGTTCATGGATTTTCCTGAGCTGCTTGAATCAGTTTATTCATGAAGCACATGATTTTGTCAGATCTAGATTTGTGTGGAGAATGCATTAAAGCCAACCTTGATATATTGTTTGCTTTTAACAAAGTAACCACAAACTACAATAAATCTATATAATACAACAAGAATAAGAACATCAGCCATTTTGACATTTGCAAATAAAACACAGGAGAATGCTACATCCTTTACCATAAGTTCAAGTTATGTTCAAGCTATTATATTAAAAAACTAAGATCCTCTACAATAACTAACAATTACCATTTGAAACCTAGCTGACATTGAAGTGTGAGCCAGAAACAAGTATTGCATTATAATGGAGGTAGCATTCTGTCAGCCAGGGAAGTCAAGGGTAAAGCATGGTCTCTTCAGCTTGACATGTGCCCTCATGTGAATAATGTTTTTTGCATCTTCCTCCCAATCTTCTTTTATAACTATAACTCTTCCCACAATAGAACAGATAATCAATCAATCAATCAATACAATCATTTTATAAAGGCCTTTTTACATCAGCAGTCACAAAGTGCTATACAGATACCCAGCCCAAAACCCCAAAGAGCAAGTCAGGGTAGCGTCAGTAGCGAGTGGCTAAAACAAATGACACCTTATTCATTGCAATCATCACTATAATGTTGAAACGTGTCCACTCAGTTTAGCTGCTAATTCTTGACTTCTGCAGTAAGGTCGAATATGTCCTTTGTGTAGATGGCAAACAAGGCATTTTTTTCATTTAGCTGATAGTGAAGCAAATACTACAAAGGTGTGTATTGTATACACATATTTTGATTTAATCCCTCACTGATTCTTAATTCATTTGGTACAGTGGATTAGCCAGAAAACAACCACAGTGATCTCGAAGCAAAACCCCTAAAATGTGTCTTCTGTACCATAGAATGTTTGTTTGTGCAATGTTTACACATAATTAGTAGCTATATATTAGCATAGACAGCCGCAGCAACTTCAAAATTATATGAAATCTATCTTCATGACAAAGAGAATGTAATAGTCATAGCGGGCCTGCGGTTGTAGGCGTCTGTTGGAGCACACGAGCCTCTGTTTAAGTGTTTCCATATTGCCAGCCTGCCTTGAAGTTTGATTTTACATTTGACCTCTGCCTTACAATTCACATGCCGTAATATATTGGAACGTCTACTGTGCTGTGTATTCACTCAAGCAACCTCATTTTGTATACAGCCAGTGAAGTTATTTATTGAGTGCGTCTGAGCATGAGAGACTGTTGGGATTCTGGTAAAGAGCAGCAGTGTGTATCCATGCAGTATAGTTAATTCATTTAGAAGTGCTAAAGCCAAGCTGAATGCCAATGAACTCTTAACTAATGGGTCAAAATGAGACACAACGTCATGCAGATGTGGACGGCAGGCTAAACTGAATAGAAGGGGGGAGGAATAGATGCTTTAATTTGGATCAACTCAACCCACATGAAAAAATACTATAGTATACTATGGTATAAATACTATAGTATTCACTTTAGTGTTTTTCAGACTTTACTGTGGTATTCACTGTAGTGTCCACAAAAACAATACTGTAGTATTTACTGTAGTATACTGTAGTATTTACAGTTAATTATAGTATAAATAATGAAGTAAAATAAAACTGTAGTTTATACTATAGTAATTCATGTAGTGTTTTTGCGGATTGTAGTATACTGTATTAGTTACTGTAGTGTTTTTGCGGACTGTACTATAGTATTTACTCTAGTGTTTTTGCGGACATTACTGTAGTATTTACTATAGTGTTTTTGTTTTATTATCTTTGACATAGAAGTAGAGGCTTTCTCCTTGAGGAAACCTACTGAAGAAATACTAAAATAACAAACCTTCCATAACCTGTAGGTAGGTAGAACTGGGGTCTGAATAGATAGTTCAGAGCTTCTGCTCTTTTCTATAACCTGTATGGAACAAAATATATGGTCTATACTTGGCATGTACGTTTCTCAGTTATGGGTGGCACAAATTGCGATATGGAGGGAAATGGGCAGGGTATATGGAAATTAAGTGATGTTTTAAAAGTGTAGTGTGGACTGTAGTGTTTTTGTTGACATTACTGTAGTATTTACTACAGTGGTTTTTTTTTAGTATTAACTATTGTATTCTATTGTATACAACAACATTCTATAGTAAGTACTACACATGATCAAGAGATACTACAGTTTACTATATAATTATATAGTAAGTATTGTAGTATTCTATAGTAAACTGTAATATTTTTTCAAATGGGAAGTAACTCTAAAACTGAATATCTGATGTTGACGCAGGCAGCCAATGTTACTTCAGAGCAACCTACAGTAATGTTACGCATTAAAGTAAAATTAACTTTATATCCTAACTGCTACTCTGGTCTTAAGTTATCTGCTTAGTTTGAAACATCAAAGAGACGTCGGAGCATAAGCGCATATTAATCTCTAATTGGGAACAGGATCTTTTGGGACCACGCTAGCCCCATAACAGCCCGTGCTTCGCCTCTGACGCTATTTTACTGTTACCATGATTTCATTTCACAAGCAGAAAGACCTCTAAATGACACATTGGTAATCGGTTTTGCAAAAAACAGATGCTGCTGGGAGCAGGGGCCTCCATCGCAGGGCCCCACGTAGGACCGGTACTGCAACTGCTCCAGTAGCACGGTGGAAACAGAACCTCCCTGCTAGTCTGATCAATGTAACACTCAATTCTGTCAAGCTGTTACTAAAAACAGCCATACTAACAATCCTCCTAATAAAAAAATCCATAATAAGGTTGATGGAGATGCATGATAATAAAGTCTATCACAGATCTGTAAACACAGAATGTATCATCAAGTTTAATTTCTTTGAGTAAAGACAGCGTCAGACACATCAAAAGCGTGTGCTTCTTGTTCATTTCAGAACATTTAGATATCCCACAGTGGCGTGAGATACTGTAGATCATATCATGGCAACAGAAAAATACTTTTTCTCTTTTCTTGCTTTTTCAAAATGACATTTGAACAAAGAGTGCAGTTGTCTGAGCAGCAGTCCTTCCTTGGGAGGGGCTAGGCTAACTGACAATTGCCCAATCTCCCGCCAACGCAGGGTGGGGTCTGTTCAGGGCTATGAATCATACTGTACATCCATGCACGCACGCACATACACACACACACACACCGACAGCATGCACGATTTCCTTAGCACTGAGTTTCCTATGCATTGAGATTCAGGTTAAAGTGATCCCTGTGCTGGTCTGCCAGTCTGTGTCTGGCTGCCTGTCTCAAGGCAAAGATAGGGAGTGCGTAGGCAGCCTTTGTTTTCACTTGCCTTCTGGGCAACCTGCCGGGTCAAATCCAACATTTTATAGTTTGGTTCTAGACCCCTCCTTTGTCAACCTGCTTTTACGTTAGAAGGGTTGTCCATTGTTTGGTATTGTCTATTTAAGTCAAGTTATTCAGACAAACAAATGGTGTGTAAAGTGTAAAGTTTGATCAACTTTTTTTCTGGGATTATAAGTGCCTGTTCAGGACACCATTTAAACTAGATTAAGTCATAGAAGGCAGGGTCAGGTTGACTTTGAAATGACATTTAGTTGTTTATTGTATAGGCTATGTCAAGCTTTCTTTGTTGCCACAGTATTGTGTCCTTTGTTGCCACAGTATGCAAAGCAAAATGCATCCCAGATAATGGGAGAAAATGTATCCTAATTTGAATGATTTGATAACGTAGTGCTGTTCCCGAGCAACATAACATTACGTGGTAAATAGAAACTAGTGGACAAATACTGGTACCTCACAGAAGCTCCAGACTACACCTTATGTTTCTGGCTGTCATTTGTAAATGATTAGCCTTTGGGGGTAAGATAACAGGCTTGGATGTACTTTTCATAACAATATACTATATTGTCACAAATCCAAAGAAAATGTAATAGTGATTGAAATATGTACAACAGCCTTTTCATGCTCACAAACAACACTTTAATGTCGTGTTAATCTGGCACTCATTAACCCAATATTTTTTTTTAGGCGGTGGACCAGCTTTATGGCAGATTCCACACAGCCCTTCCTGGTAGCAATGAGATCGACCAAGATTACACAGCAAACACAATAAAAATGGCCGAGCAAGTTGTGCTATAGAAATGGTGTGCTTCTTTGTCCTAAAGAGATTCACATGTATGAAGAGGGGTGAAGGCTACATGCTGCCCACTCAGAGGAAAGAGGTGCAGCTGGTTGTCATCAATGATCAGGATGAAGAGAACCCTCGACTACAGGCCCATGTGCCTACGCACACACTAACCACAGACACACACGCATGCATGAAGGCAGACATAATTGTATATTCAATTACCACTAGACACTAGACACTATGACCTGAGACCATATACCTCTATAATCCATGGTGTTTAAAGCCAGAGCCCACCACACACCTACTTATGTATTTAAAATAGAACCTCTAGCTGAATGAAATAAACATTCTGAAAATCACCACTGCGTCATAATCTTCTTTTCAAAACACAACCTACTACATTGCTATTTGAGCGTTCGGCTGAGCAGAAAACAGGAGTTTCCTCCCTCCTCTGGGGTTATTTAAGGAAAACACAGTGTTTCCCCTCCTCTCCATGCAGTTCTGGGTGTGGTTTTGAAACTTCTGTGAATGATGTGTATGCCTTTGACTCAGTCCTTAACTTAAAGAGGGGAGGAGGAGGAGCACAGTTGGAGTACAGTTTGAGCTCGGGGTTGCATTGGAGCTAAGGAGCAACTTGTATGATCTGCTGTATTCTCTGTTTAAGCAATGGCTTTAGGATAATCACCCTATGGGCATATAAAGACCATTGGGCTTTAAGTCAATCCCAAGTGAAAGCTGGCAGTACTTTTATGTGAGTAAGAGAGTGCTTTTCTTCAATCTTGACATTTCTAGTTTGTGTCAAACTACCGTCTAACTATATACAATAACTTCAAGATTTGTGTTGCAAATGGAAACTGTGATCGTATGATATATGCTACAGTATACTACTTTCCAGTAAGTACTTGGAGGACTTTTTGATCCTTCAGAACAGTTTGGATCTCCAGCATGTGTAACGTGCATTTGGTTCTCCCTTGTATTTTCTCTGTGGACAGGGAATGAATGAAATGTTATCCGCTTTCAGTCCACTTTGTAGTATTTTTACATGAATTAAGATAACCTTTTAGATAAACCATTGGTATAACTAATTGTGTACCATATAGTCTCTGAAAACACCTATTGTATACTGTATATGTGATCTGTGGAGGGAAGAGATTCAATAGCAATTCAGTGTTTTTGTTTAGACTTAGAAAGAATGCAGATTAATGCTAAATTGAATCAAAGCCAGAAACTTTAGGACTTGATATGTCCAATTTTTTTTTCATCCTCAATTGTATTGATAGTTGAGTTATCAATAAAAGAAAACCTACCAAAAAGGAAAATACTTGTGTCGGTACTCAACATAATGCTGTTGTTTCCCTGTGCACTTTGGACAAGACTGCACTTTTTGTTTAGTTCTAACAATGGCCTGGAAATTCTAGGGGACAGATTTTGTTTCAATGTGTTGCAGATGTACTTGAAATGGGATCCACAAGGACTATCATTTATTTTGCTTTCCGATGGTTGCAATAAGGGAAGGAATTGTACCAACATATCTTATGCGCTTTTAGTGCAACTCATTCAGAGGATCACAATCCTTTTAGTATTGATGGCGGTGTAGAAAGAGGTCTCATACACCTCCTATATTCAGTATGTGTACCAGAGTCCTTTTTTGTTATAGCATGCATATTGCTTTAAATCAGAAATTCTAGCATGCAGACACATCTAACGATATTGCTAGAATCGATTAAATGTGTTTACTTGAATGTAAACCTCCCCTGCTTCGTTGCTTATATGGCTCTCCTTAAAAATGAATCAAATATGAGAGGGAGAAATAAACAACGGCAACACAGGCTTCAGAAGTTAGAAGTTGTATAATGAAAAAGAAAGCCTGGCCATGTGGCTGCTCACTCTTTCTTCCCAGGGAGGAAGTAAGCCGTCTTTTCTACCTAACATCACTAAATGATTAGTACAACTCTGTGGTTCCCTGTGCAGACAGTTGCTGGTCAGTTGGCCATTATACTATAGCAGGGTTCTGGGGTTCTTCAGCTAGCATTTTACATCTTACTGAGATTCTCCAGCAATAGTATTTCACTGGAAGAAAACACAACTAACCTACTGTATATACTCTTACAGAATGTAGAGATATCTTTTAATAAAGACACTGTCTAGACAGGACTGAGTGGAGTTCATTCATTGATGCGTTTAGCTGCCACAAATGCATGGAAAATGGATGGGTCCTGTTTAAACAATTGGGATGGTTTCTTTTCTCTTCAAAAATTTATTTTTTCACTGAAAATATTGGTAATATTCAGCAAACAGTGTGCATATACTGGAATATATGTCTTTATATACTGTATATACCAATACCAAAACAAATATTGAATATGTTCACAGTATATGGTTATATACTCACTGAGCTCATTAATGTATTAATATTTCAATGGAGATATATATGAAACATAGAGAGTGAACGCAGCCTGTACCAAGTTATTGTGTTGTCGGTATTACTCCCTATGAGTTCTTATTGACAGAAAGCCTTGAAATCTGGACTTCAATTGGGTTCATAGTAACTTTTTACATTTAATTGTAAGAATCAGGAAATTCCACAATTTATCAATATTGAACATTAACTGATTGAAAGGGAACCAATTCTACACAACGCGTCATGTTATGGCACAATATGTAAATTTAATCATACAATATCCGATTATTTTGAAAGAAGATCCTTGATGGTCATGAGTAAATGGATATAAAACATAGAATATTGAATAGAATAAATCATTAGTTACATATCCTCTATCATATATTTATTTAGATATTGCTTATTTATTATTTGTTTAGTCCTAAATATAAAGAGATAATTCATGTATGTCATACAATTCTGGCTATTTACATTAAGCAACAATATCACTGTTGATATTAATTCAACATTTTCCATTGAGTAATGTTTCTGAGGAAAAACTGTTGATTTCCTTCATGAATTTATGCGTCTGGATATGTTATTGCATGGTGTTACAGGTGGAATATAGATTTACATGCATGATTATTCATGTATCAGGGTTTAATATGGCCTAATGTATAAATATGATCCTAGATTTCATTTTGGATGACAAATCTACAGAATAATTTGATCTTATATTTAAAAAAAAAAACAGTTATGAAATAGAGGTATATAGTATATTACATAATACATGTAGAACTATATAGAATAAAGTTAACAATAACACCAATGTCTAACCCTTGCTCTTTACATCAAAGCTACGTCAGCTTCCAAGGACACTGTTACATTCAATATTATGAAGTAAGCAGTATATTTCAGAGGTATTTTAGAAGGGAAAGACAGAGAGAGAGAGAGAGAGAGAGAGAGAGAGAGAGAGAGAGAGAGAGAGAGAGAGAGAGAGAGAGAGAGAGAGAGAGAGAGAGAAAGGAGACGGATAAGAAAGGTATGTAGAGAGAAAAAAGGAAAGAAGAAAAGAAAGGCCAATCACAGGCGAAGAGCTGACGTGAGAGGCTCTGTTCTCCTAGGCTTGTTTACAGGAAGTCCTCTAAGGTCCAACAGATGGGTGCACTTACAGAAATACATTTTATTGCATTTTTCCAAGCCTCATAAAGTCCCCAAATTCTGCCTACCTTAATACGTGTGGGAAAACAGTGTTGTTGCTGCTATTTGTCTCACCGCATCTATTCGGAAAGTGATATGTGGGTACTCATGACAGGTTAATTGCAAATTCTCACTGTCGTTTTAATTTTTAAGTTTATTGTTTATTTATTTTTTTACCTTTATTTAACTAGGGAAGTCAGTTAAGAACAAATTCTTATTTACAATGATGGCCTACACCGGCCAAACCCTAACCCGGACGACGCTGGGCCAATTGTGCGCCGCCCTATGGGATACCCAATCACAGCCTGGAATCGAACCAGGGTGTCTGTAGGGACACCTCTAGCACTGAGATGCAGTGCCTTAGACCCCTGCGCCATGTTGCAAAATGTGTAATTTCTATAGAGTTTAGTTTTTTCTATTTTGTTTGGGCTGCCATGAAAGCTCAGTCATGTCATGCAACACCCAATTGGAAAAGCATGTACACACAATCTATTTTAGACTCTCTATTTCTCTAAAAGATTTAGCATTTTGACTACTTTCTTTGGCGATGGTAGGGAAAGGCTCTGTTTCAATTCAAGCAGCCAAAGCATTACTGTGGTCTGAGCCTGGTTTGATTCATGTTTGTGTCCTTAGAGTTCAAGTTGAGCCCTGAACATACTCCCTGGGTCCATGTTGTGAAGTAAATAAAATTAAGGGTTATTTTGCTTCCAGATTCCTGGGGCTAACGTTCTGTAAGGCATTTAGTGACTGAAGAGGTTTCTGTGGAAGTAATTTGGAAAATGCTGCTATCCTCAACATCATTATGTTTTGTTTACTCCACACACAAATGTAAAACATCCTAGGGAGTTTGAAAGAAATACCTCTGGGCTTGTTTTTTAATGTTTCTGATGATGTTGATTATCACTACACTGAGTAGACAGGGGTGTTATCTATCAGTGGTTAGTGTACATCAAATAATTTATGGAATTATTAGGGGTTTACAGCAAAGATATGAAACCTATTGTTATTCTTAGATTTAAAAATGACTCAAGCATAGATATGTCATTTTATTTATAATTTGTCACACAGAAACTAGAGGCCATGATTAACTTGGTCATATAGAATGGCACGATTGGCCTATAGGTGGCGCTGTTATAAGAAGTCTCACTTAAACCTTCACATCCGCCACCCCGTTTGAACTAGAGACGTGAAACTTTGTATTTAGCTGTCTTTCCTCATGCTATACAAATTTGCCTCAAAGACCCATAAGGTCCGTCAAGATTCTTCTCCATCTTGGACATTTTTGAAAACCTTCTCATGAACCAGAAGGTATCTACATCTCTTAACTTAGTTTGAGGAACTGGAAATCTGGAAATCTGGAAATCAGATTTTACATGTCCATTTAAATCCTTTGTAAATCCACTTCACAATGGCCTATCAACTTGAAACTTTTAGGGTCATCAAAGACATTAACGTGATGAACCATGTTAAAAGTGCAATATGCAGAAATTGCTCACTCATTTCCTGGTTGCTAAAATTCTAATAGTTTGCCTAATTTTAGTTTATGTGACAAAACAACTATAGTGTAGAGAATCATTGTACCATCTAAACTGCGGTGAAATATATTTTTCATAACCAAAATGTTTGTATTTTCAGCTGTTTGAAGCTGGTGTACAAAACCGAAAGTAAAAGATGCAAAAACAAAACTTAAGAATGGGAAGCATAGAAATAGAGCACATAGAACATATCTACCACTTCTTAGACTTGCTTACAATGAGAATGACAGATCTATAACTCACATTTCTATATGAATTTGGTCGGATCACCCAAAAAGTTAGATATGGCAGCTGTAAGGTTGGCAGTGGCTCCTTAAAAAATAAGGAAACTATTAACTATGTAACGGTAATAGTTAAATAGTTCAATAGTTTTGAATACATAATAATAATATACATTGTGACAAACATACAAACAGGTATAACACTTGTGATTTGCATGAACATACGTTTGATGAATATTAATGTAGTTTCTTTCTGGTGCAATTTATTTTCAGTAAAGAAGAAACATCTTAAAAAATAGGAAAAATACATATTGTTTGTTAATTACTGTTTCACTCCCTTTGAATGACAGATATTTCCATGTTAACATAATAATTTCAAGTCACTGCTATCATGTTGATTTGAGTAGAAAAAGTGAAGTAGGTGCCATTTAGTATTTCCTATTTCTACTGGTGGATTTGTCTGCCATTGTAGTTGTCTAGTTGGGTGGTTGTTATTTAGCTGCAGGTGATTTTGGCCTGGCAGTCAGAACAGGTCCCTACACTCCCTAGTCGAGCCCAAGGCCTAGTGGTTGTTTGAGCCTCTCTGTTCTCTTGTCTCCAACTGAAGTTATCAGTGCTGCTGTCTGCTTGCGTCATAGCTCCTCTGAGTGACCCCCACCTACCCTGACAAACAGCCAAAGGCCCACTCTGATATGCTCATCATACGCATATCATACGCATTTTTAGCTACTGAAGTATTTCTCTGCCATCGACCTGTATAGTATAGTTAACCATCCAACATCCACCAATGTATAGTGTACATATTCAGCCAACCACTCATACTATGCAATGTCCTTTTATAGCTTTTTTTTTGCACTCCAGATATCTTGTATTTCTATACTTTTTCATACTGCCGCTCTATGTATCATGTACCGTGTATCTGTCTTTTGTGTACTTTCGTTGTGGCATTTTGCACCTGCCCTGTGTTTTTGTTGTAGCTGCTTGACAATGAAATTTCCCCCCCGGGGGATCAATAAAGTACCTATCTATCTATCTATCTATCTATCTATCTATCTATCTATCTATCTATCTATCTATCTATCTATCTATCTATCTATCTATCTATCTATCTATCTATCTATCTATCTATCTATCTATCTATCTATCTATCTATCTATCTATCTATCTATCTATCTATCTATCTATCTATCTATCTATCTATCTATCTATCTATCTATCTATCTATCTATCTATCTATCTATCTATCTATCTATCTATCTATCTATCTCATGTCCCGTCTGGGCACAAAGTCAAATAGATCTGCAGCATCAGCTTAGGTCCTGGGAAACCCGCCCACACTTTCTCAATATGCAATGACTCCTTTGTCCAATGTTGCGTTTCCTCTCCAGCAAGGACACAAATTACTTCTTGACTAAGGGCCAGACCAATCACATGCCGTCCTGTCCTCTGGCCTGCCCCCAAAGTAGAGTAGTCGTCTAGCCACAACAGCTGAGTCTGTGAAAATCATAGGCAATGAAGGAGAAGGGTTCTGGCACTACTTTAAGACTAGGAGACGAACTACATGAGTGTCTGGCAGTCAGTGGCAGTAGAACTGTAATGCATGAGCAAATCTGTGTCGACTGTTGGATTCTAATGCTGGAAAGTGAGGTGCCAATGGCTGGTCTCAACGGAAGTGATTTAGCCTAGAGAGAGAGAGAGAGCTTCTGCAATTCTAGACATGTTGGAGACATCAATCTTAAAAGCAGGTACTATGGGGAAAGGACATTTTTCATCTAACTTTCATCCAGAAATCTGGCGGCACTCTTAGCCATAGCGTTCATTTACCAGCAAGATGGGTCAGCAGACAATTTCCATTTTGATCAAGATAGTATCTCTTTATCAGTGGTTTAGAGAGAATGGCCAAGTACAAACTATCCCCGAACATAAGAGTATGACCTCAGAAGTTCCCAGAGTAGGAGAGTTGATTAAAGCAGACTAAAGCTTGTTAGCTTGAATGGGGAAGTATGTACAGTATAAATGTAAGTGTTCTTCATGAAACTAATATATCATGATGTGGTGTTCAACGCACAGGGCTGATCTTCATACAGACATTGTGGAGGGATCCCACCAAGGCCATTATCACAGGGCTTTGTGACCTGTCCATTGACTTAGAGCAGCGATACTCTCCAATTTTGTGGACAGGCTTATGACGTCATGTAAAATCCTGTCATGTTTTGACAGTCGACTTTTAGAAGTTGAAATAAGTTATAATTGACTTGTGGTGAACGTAAACTTATAATAAATAGGTCTCTGTATGATATATATATATATGTATTTTTTTTATGTATGAACATAACAGCTCACACACATCTGTTCATATAGTATTTAGTCAGTCAAGTGTTTCTTTAGGCTATAGAGACGCAAACGAGAGAGTGAACGGGAGGCACAAGTCATTTAACTTTAAAGATGGGTGTTAATTCACTAGTCTGTCTCCAGGAATCAGTATAATTAACATTAATTTAGCTGTCAGACTTGGAAGAGAGCTGTCCAATGCGTTCAAGCCACAGACTTCTGCTGTCTGCGTTGCCATGGTCTAAGACTAAGTAACTGTACGCATGATTAAGAGGCATGATTGTCAAATTATGCAATTAAAAACTTCTATCAGACGATACACTGTCATTAATTTCTAGTATGATCCAGATTTATTACGCGTCCATTTCCCTCCCCTCAAGTTTGAGATGGTCACTGCTGCTAGCCTAAATAAAGTCTACCCACCACAAAGTTCAAATGAAAACTTGTAATTGTGAAACGACGACGATGATGATGATGGCGTAACATTTCCCATTTCACCCATTACTAGCCCAGGCGGGCGGTCAATCAGTGACGACCACTGAAGTGTGAAAAGCCGAGTGCAGCTGTAAACGATACAGGAAGATTAGTGTTTATTCTGGATTGGACACTCGTATTTCCTGTTCAAGAAATCACTGTGATGGAATAAATATTTTGAGAGGCCATGTTTTGCCCTTTGATTCTATTTTTGGACTGCTTGTCCACTGTTAGGGAGGAGAGGTCCCCTGCCTCACAGCTGTGTAAGAAGTAGGGCAATCCTTTAGCCTCAGTCCACTGCTGCTCTCTCTGTATCACAAGGTCCACGTAGATGACTGTAGCCCCTGTAATTCTGTCTGTCTAAGTATTTGTTACTCATCTAGGTTATTTTGTGTATATTCTGTGACAAAGTGAGGAGTTGAGTCAATTGTGAGAAAATGTAGTAGTCATCTATTCAATCACATGGATTTATAAAGCATACAGAAACCCAGCCTAAAACCCCAAACAGCAAGCAATGCAGATGTAGAAGCACAGTGGCTAGGAAAAACTCCCTAGAAAGGCCGGAACCTAGGAAGAAACCCAGAGAGGAACCAGGCTCTGAGGGGTGGCCAATCCTCTTATGGCTGTGCCGGGTGGAGATTATAAGAGTATGTGATAAAGGCCAGATCATTCTTCAAGATGTTCAAAGATGACCAGAAGGGTCAAATAATAATCACAGTGGTTGTAGAGGGTGCAACAGGTCAGCACTTCAGAAGTAAATGGGACTGTGTTTTCCACATATAAATAGAATAAGTTGTCCACGCACAGCACTAGTACTCATCTCTGGTAGTCCTCTGAAGCCGCAGTGTATGTTAGTTGTCATTCTGAAAACGTCCACAACCATTTTTCCACCTGGAGAGAGAGGTGACGTCGATGTCAATATAGACATCAATTATGGATAGGCTTTGTTGCACAACAACAACATCAACACCAACAACACCCTACATATATTGCAGTTACTGAAACTTTCTTTAATCTGATAGGTTTCCATGGGACAAAATGTGTAATGATTGAAGGATAATTATTCTAATTATTCTCTTTACATCCCTTTACCTTTAATTATTCTCTTTCACTGTCTTTACAGTATCGATGTCAGAGTTTTAAAAGACTTCCAACATACACGCCATCCTAAGGGTGAGTATGTTTTAACGTATAGTGAGCTGGACATTTAAAGTGTTGATGTGGTTGATGCCATAATGAAGGGTTAGATAGTATTTAATACAAGTACTTCCACTGCATGGCAGTGAGTAGCTATTGTTAGGTAGTATTTAATAAAAGTACTTCCACTGCATGGCAGTGAGTAGCTATTGTTAGGTAATATTTAATAAAAGTACTTCCACTGCATGGCTGTGAGTAGCTATTGTTAGGTAGTATTTAATAAAAGTACTTCCACTGCATGGCTGTGAGTAGCTATTGTTAGGTAGTATTTTATAAAAGTACTTCCACTGCATGGCAGTGAGTAGCTATTGTTAGATAGTATCTAATAAAAGTACTTCCACTGCATGGCTGTGAGTAGCTATTGCATGTATGGTCAAAAATGTTTGGGATCACTTAGAAATGTCCTTGTTTTTGAAAGAAAAGCACATTTTTTTGTCCATTAAAATAACATAACATTTATCAGAAATACAGTGTAGACATTGTTAATGTTGTAAATGTCTATTGTAGCTGGAAACCTGTGAAGGGAGTAGTACACACCGTTGTACAAGATCTCGCATGGAATAGCCTTCGTTTCTCAGAACAAGAACAGACTGAGAAGTTTCAGAAGAAAGTTCTTTGTTTCTGGCCATTTTGAGCCTGTAATCGAACCCACAAATGCTGATGCTCCAGATACTCAACTAGTCTAAAGAAGGACAGTTTTATTGCTTCTTTGATCAGCACAACAGTTTTCAGTTGTGCTAACATAATTGCAAAAGGGTTTTCTAATGATCAATTAGCCTTTTAAAATTATAAACTTGGATTAGCTAACACAACGTGCCATTGGAACACAGGAGTGATGGTTGCTGATAATGGGCCTCTGTACGCCTATGTAGATATTCCATAAAAAATCAGCTGTTTCCAGCTACAATAGTCATTTACAACATTAACAATGTCTACACTGTATTTCGGATCAATTTTATGTTATTTTAACTGACCATTTTTTTTTTGCTTTTCTTTCAAAAGTAAGGACATTTCTAAGTGAACCCAAACTTTTGAACAGTAATGTATGTAGTGCAGTGAGGACTACAATGGAAACAAGTCTTTTGACTTTTCGTGTATATAATCCTCTGAAATGTTGGTATATGTATTTGTTGCCTGGTGTGGCTTCTTTAATACTGTACATCTAAATTACATAATCATTAATTTAATTGACACAATTTGTACTGTATATATGACTGTGAATACAACGCATAATAAGTAAATTAACAGTACTGTTCATATGGTTATCAGAAAGCACGTGGCCAAACCATGTAGACAGTATAACTACATCCAGTCTTTTGCGAGGTTCTTCTAAACAGGCATAGAGTGTGTGTTTGTTCAGGTGCATCAGTGAATGTGAGCACCCCTCCTACAGGACTGTTCCTACAGGACTGTTAAAAGGAGGAGGAGGAGGGGGGACTGTGAGCTCAGGGAGAGACGTGTGTTAACTGTAATTAAAGGATGATGAGTGGCTGGACTCGGCCATACTGCACAGACACCTGCCCTCTGTCTGCTGCCTGCCTGCCTGCCTGCCTGCCTGCCTGCCTGCCTGCCTGCCTGCCTGTCTGTCTGTCTGTCTGTCTCTGTCTGTCTGTCTCCCTCTATCCTCCCTCTATCCTCCCTCTCTCTCTCTCTCTCTATCTCTCTCTCTCCATCCTACATGGGACAGCCAGTGGGATTCCTGGTAGAGTGATTTGCTATTGTGTCATAAAATCACATTGCCAGGGATTTCCAACCAGCTGCATCCCACCCACTTCAACATTATCCTCATCCAATCTCACTGGAGCCTGTTGCCTTCTTCAACCTTTGTCCACCGTCTCCATGCTACATGTTCTGTCAGAAGCTCACCCGGGATGAGGATCGTCACACTTCTGAGGCCAATGACTCTCATGGTCAGGATATACTGTAGATAACAGCCTTTTACTTTCCTCAGGATTTTAATAACGCCACAGACAAGCATTATTTTCTACAAATGTGAAATGTTCCATAACATCTAATTGTGGTTTCCCAGTCCCTTGCTCAGTCTAAACATCCTGCTCTAAAGTGGTAAATATACTCTGGCACTTTACTCAGGCAGGGATAAATCAACAAGGATATTATCCATAAGCCATCGTCTCCAAATATCTCCACAAGTGAGCATTACTCAATTACTGATCCATATCTGGAAGCTTGTACTTTTTGGATAAAAAAAAAAAAACGGCAAACGGAAAAATAGATACACAAGAGAAATGGAGGACATCTGGATCTAGTGATACGGGGTTCAGAGTTTCCTGAGGTGCAGGACTTAGCCAGCTTTGTGAACAGATCTGTGAAAGCCCATGTTCACAGTGGCTAAGTTCCGCTCCTCAGAGGCCATCTCTCATCAGCAGTGGAGTGAAACCCTGGACGTGATGGAGGGGCGAGCAAACACTGTCAGGAGGGAGGGAGGGAGGGAGGGAGGGAGGGAGGGAGGGAGGGAGGGAGGGAGGGAGGGAGGGGAGGGGGGGCAGCCAGGGTCTCATACAGGAAGGAAACAGAGGAAATGTCCCATTGGAAAAACCCGTAAGAATCTAATTGTCCCATTGGGAAAACCAGTAACAATCTAATTGTGAACCATGCTCCCATTTTCAAAAAACTGTTCTAAATTGCTCTGGAATTTAGAGTGATAAACACTCTTCATCATGTCGTGTCTTGGCTGTGAAGTTTCGGAGTTGTTTATTTTTCAGCACAGCCTATTTATCCCAGCATGTGCAATGTATTTCGAACTTTTAAGGAAATGAAATATATCATTATGTTATTATTTTCTGCAGTAAGACCTACTCAGTGCTTGTGTGGTTTTGAGACTAATTATTAACTACACATGTTGTGTAAATAATCTACTGTGACATTGCGGATGTAAGCATTATAATCATGTCGTCTGCTTGTTGGAATGACTAGTCCACCAGATCACACATGGTCTCAGCTGTATGTATGCATATGGACAAAGGGACTGTTCATAATAACTCCCACCACCTTGTGGATGTGCCTCCCTTTGGTGAAAACAGACCATTGTCAATTGTGGGGCTCAACCTCCTGTGCCTACTGAGCTGATAACAGTTTGATACAATGAGCACTGGCTCAGTTCAGCAGAAACCGGAGTTAGGCCTATTAACAAAATGAAACATCAACATAATGTGTTCATGTAATCATGGAAATCAACAAACAGAAAGCAATCAGCAATCAAGGCAGAGAGAAGTTGGTTCACCCCAGTCATCCACTAGATGACCCGAGCCCTCCTGTCATTTGTCCTCTAAATAGATTACAGGATCAGAGTTTTTCCAGATGTATTTTCTTCCGGAGCGTCTTGTTTTCTACATCTCGACTTCTACTTCTATTTAATGTGAAATGTTTTTTCTCTGTGTAAGAAAGGCCCAATAAAACAACCAGTCTGTACACTAAGATAAGATTGTATAGTTACAAAAATAAATCTGTATTTATCAAAACGTTGCCTCCCCCTCTTTTTGCTTCTCAAAGGGTTATAATAGAGACAGCCTCTAAAAGAATCATAAATAAAAATGATGTGGAGGCATATGTCATCTATCTGTATTATTTAAGATGGTGTTTGATGACATTAGTGCACTTTTTTAAATCCAGCGGCATGCTATGCACTCTTTAAAAAAAAAAAGGTACCCTTTTTGATTCCAGGTAGAACTATTTTGGGTTCCAGGTAAGAACCCTCTGTGGACAGCTGAAGAACCCTTTTAGGTTCCAGATAGCACCTTTTTTTCTAAGAGTGTACGGACGGACCGAGTGCACTGCTGTCTGACTGATAATCTGTCGGCGCAACGTGGTCTCAGAGTAAATAAGAGACACTCCATTTAGTATGATATTTTACGAATTACAATTTGTATAATATGTTACGAATTGCAACGGGTTAACGTGAGGGTTAGGGGAAGGGTTTGCTAACATGCTAAGTAGTTGCAAAGTAGCTAAAAAGTAGTACGCAGTTGCAAAGTTGCTAACTAGCTAAAATAATGAGATTCGAACATGTAACCTTTGGGTTGCTACATGTTCGCGTTATATGCCCACCCCAAACAACCATCCTCCTTCAGTTTTTGTCTTAAGTAACCTGGTTTAAAGAAAACAGATAAAGCAACACCTCACGAGACAACGCCTCTCCCCTACTTGACCTAGATAGTTTGTGTGTATGTATTGATATGTAGGCTACGACTGCCTTTAAAAAAATAGTATGTAGTTCTGTCCTTGAGCTGTTCTTGTCTATTAATGTTCTGTATTATGTCATGGTTCATGTGGAACAGCTAATGGGGATCCTAATAAAATACCAAACACCTATCTTCTGTAACAATACCAAACGTATCATACTAATTTGAGTGTCCCAGATTTACGTTTACTATGCCAAGTCTAGTCTGAGACCAGTTTGGTCTGCATTATGACACATAAAGAGGCTTGTTTGGTTTTACAGAGGGGTTAGATTCATCACAGCTGTCTAACCTCCACACAGTTACATAATGTCTGTTCTGAGGCGGCCGGGTTGCGTGCGACTGGATCACATTTTCCTCATCTTCTCCTCATGCTCTGAGAAAAACTAGGGACAGTTGCCTCTTTGTTGTCATGATATGCAAGATTGGAGCCAATTTTCTGTCTTCAAGTAGAGTTAAAAAACAACCAAGTACTGTACACATAGAGTTTGTACTGTATGGCTGCTCTATGATAACAGTTAATATAGATTGCTGTGACAAGACTCTGAACCATGTTAAATTCATGTTAAGCTATACCTCATGTCCGATACATGATAGATTTTTTCACATAGTATGGTAGTGGAGGAGCCAGATCATGGTGAAAAACTAATCAATATGTCATAGTTTGACCTCAGAAGACAAGTGTGCCAAAAGTTATGGGCTTATCTGTGATTTACATCTATCTAATAAGCAGTCTGCCTGGAGATAGCATTCTGTCAGAAGCTGTAGCATTTCTCTTTGCTTGACACAACACCTACGGGGAACTTTTTGAAGGAGTCTTCATTAACAATTATACCCCTTCTCATTTACTTTTCCTCATGTGAGAGGGAAAGTGAAACAGGAAGTATTGGCATTGGCATACAGTACATCATGGTTGGCAATAGAAAATAGGCATACTTTTTACATTTACTTTTTTGTGGCTGTGGGGAAATACTGATGATCATACTGATAGATTGCATATGTCTTTAGTTCAGTAGATACCATCTAGGCTATACGTCTACTAGGACACATTATAAGACTCACCAGTCACCACAGAGCATCAGTGTCACGTCTAACTCCGGGGCTGCTTCCTGTCCTGGTCAGGGGCGGCTCCGGTGTTCGACGTCACCGGCTTTCTAGCCGCCACCGTTCCCCTGGTTCCATATTACAGCCTAGTGACACCACCAGTTTGCCAACACCTCACAACACTGTTTTGTCTTGGACGCATCACGGACTGTCCTGTCATCAACGACACACACCTGGTCCTCATTTATATCATTACTAAGTGTTTATCTGTTCCTTCTGCGTTATTGTGTTCCTCGTTACGCGTTCATGTTGACATTTTACGCTGTTTCAACAGTACGTTTATTCCGGGCATTGACCCGTTTTTTTTTATCTATTTGTATTAGTATTTCCTCTGTAACTGAACTCGCTATTCGCGAGTGTTTGTTGCGGCTACATTATTAAAAACCATTCTCCGTATCATGCGCCTGGCACCCTCCTTTCACCACGTTACAATCAGTGACATCACTTTGGCAGAATGATCTTAATTTTTCACCGGAGCCTCAACGTCTAGTCAATATTCTGTACCTGTATTAGAAAAATGAAATGCATTCAATTGAAAGGGATTGATGCTGTTTATAGCAAACTGTATCTAAAATGCATGGCTTAAAAGGACAAGGAAATGGTAAATAGGGAAATAAATCATTGCTGTAATGTAGAAATCGCTAAACGTTGTTTTGACCTGTGAGAATATGTTCTGAACCAAATCAGTACTGCTCTATCCTGTTTTTGTAAGGGTACGACGTAGGGATAAAGTATTCTCTATCCAGTAATTAATGTGTAACTACTGTGTCAGATATTTTTCTGTGTGAATACCTGCGGCATCTTACCATTAATTTGCTATTAGTTTCACTGTTTCACATGATTCACATCAGATTTCCATAGACCTAGCTTATGTCGTTTTAAAATGTAGCTTGTATAAAAGTCTTTTGCACATTTACATCAAATTGAAGGAAATTTATAAATGTCAACATAACCATGTAGGGGAGAGCGGGGTGAGTTGTGCCAGTTTTTACTCAAAGTGACTTTAAAGTGAGGCCATGACAGTAATGCCTTCAACTTAAGGATGTACATATATTTCAGGATGTGGTGCATCCCTGAGAACAATAACTTTGGATCTGAAATAAATTGTTTCAGAAATATAGCTTTTGGGAAAAAAGTGGGGGTAAGTTGTGCCTTTGGGGGAATACGTTGACGTAAATTGTGCCAGTGATTTCTGAAGTAAAACAGAACATTTCAATGTTATGAACTGTAATGCTATATGAAAGCAAGACACATTCAATACAAAATTACTCATTTAAGGTTTATTTAGATATTGTCACCCTATTAAACTGTTGGAATTTCTGCAACCTCGTAAATCGATACGGTTCGACCAGGATGTGTGCGCATCCAACCGTCCATTGCTCTGAAGAAGTAGGTTTTCAGTGGTCCATAGACTGTTTTGTCCAATGGTTGCAATCGGTGTGAGGTGTGAGGTGGGAGGGTGAGCATAAAGACACCATTTTCTTTAGCAGTTGTCACTGCCTTCAGTGAGATGTGAGATTCAAGGTTGTCCAGAATGAGCAGGACTGGGTGATCGATGGAGCAGCTGGTGTGGCGGATGAAGTGCTCCAGGAAGATGGTGAAGGCTTCTTCATTCATCCATCCAGACTAGAATGACCTATGGACCCTGCAGGTGATCCATTCATGAAGGATTCTTTGAAACGTACACAAGGGAAAATAAACATGGGTGGGATTGCATTTCCAGTGGCGTTTACTGCACAGGCCACAGTGACGAGCTCTCCTCTTTCAGCTGATGTAACTGAACCCACTTGTTTCTTCCCTTTCTCTGTGACAATCTGCCTGGGTGTCTGCACTGTAGTCACACCAGTTTCATCCATGTTGTACATCATGTGTGGAGGGAAGTTATACCTGAAATGAGATTATGGAGGTGGTTATGTGTGTAAATGTCAATTCTGCTACTCAGGGCAGAAGACCCTATAGAGATGTGCCCTCTTTCCTTCCCTGGCTGCCTCGTCTCTCTGTGTGTGTGTGTGTGTGTGTGTGTGTGTGTGTGAGAGAGAGAGAGAGAGAGAGAGAGAGAGAGAGAGAGAGAGAGAGAGAGAGAGAGAGAGAGAGAATATGTGATCCTATGATTGATGATTGATGATTACCTGTCCATCACTTTAGAGACGTTATCAAAGAACTACCCCACGTTGTGTCTATTAAAGGCAGTAGCTCTTCCAAGAGAGGTTGCTTCAGGAGTGTTGCATGACAAGTGGTGGCGTGCTTTAAAGGCTGTGAACCAATCAGGTCCTAGAAAAGGTTAATAGTTTATTAGCATAAAGGGTATCTCTTTATTTATCCCTTATTGAACCATTTCAGTTTACATTCAGATTTTACATAAGGTAAAGTTATATGCTCTAAATAAGTACCCAATTTTGCTTCTCTGTAGGATGTGCATGGTGATAACTGATAATGAGCATGTCCTGTGAAAATAATTATCAATGTTCCCTATAACTTTTCCTTAATAAATGCACACTTAACCTAACCTGCTTTTTTCTCTATGATCCAGCTGGCAGGGATATCAATGCCATTTCTTTGTGCATACTCAAAAGCCAGCTCACAGCATTTCATGGCACTTATGCCATGAAACATTGCTGCTAGTGCCTTTATATGGTCTGCCAGCTCTGTCTCCATGTATTCTTTGAAGACTTGGTTGGCAAGTCCTGTTCTCTTATACCCTGTCTTTGTTACTTCTCATCCTGCAGATCTTCATCTCCCTTGCCACCTGACGTATGGTCTTTCCCTGTTGCACCTCTTTCACTCCTCTGTCCAACTCCACAACAGGAGTTGAAGCCCTGTTTATAAGTGCGTGGCATGATGGGTTTTGGTCTAAAATTAAGAATGTCACATAGTTTAAGTGCTAAAATGTAAGAGTACAATGTACAATTACAAATTAATAATATGTTGAAAATAATCATAAGTGGGGGTGAGTTGTGCCACTGGCACAACTTAACCCAGGCCCTTTGGCACAAATCACCCCAGACCCACAAGTTTGAAAAACTAGCATGATCCAGCAGTTAAGATCTAACATCATGCTAACTCTATAGACTCATTGTGTAGCCTGCTAAAGCACTAAAACATGTGTGAAATGTTTTCAAACTTGTCTATAATTGTTCAGACACTACAATAAAAAAAACAGTTTTTTGAGCTAAAATGTGCTTACCTCTCATGCCATGTGTCTCTCTTCTTTGGAGGATGAGTAAAATGGATGGCTTTTCAAAATGATGTGGTCACACGACCAATTTCTTCTATGGTTTTCCAGAAACAAGGGGTGGATCTACTTCCCTCATGGCACAAATCACCCCACTCTCCCCTACTGTACATACTTCAATATCTCTCTATTTCCAGTAGATATCCTCACTCACTAGGCAACCACATTCAGTCTGATTTTAAAGTGCCTTTAAAGATGCAGCTAAGTAATAACTAAAAGCCACACATTTCAGGTGTTTTTTTTCATGCACGCACGCACGCACATAAAAGCTCTTCCATTCAGATTAATTTTAAAAAATGATTGTTCTCCATTTTATTCCTTTAAATCTGTGAAATAGTGTCCAACAGTCTATGATTCATGAAATGTGTACAAGGAAGAGAGAGGGTGGTTAGGGGAACTTTGTCTCATGTGTCTCCCAAACGAATCTGTACATAAACATGATCCTGGTACTTGACAGATACAATTGTCATTGACTCTAATTCCCTCTTTTTGTGGCAAGACATTTGCCTCAAGCTTTACAAGTAAAGGCATAGTTCAATGTTTTGTTTATGCAAATCTTTAGCATAAGGTACAATTGAGGTTGGATAAAACTGCCAGCTAAAATTATGGGGATACAATTTCTCTTGCTTTTCAAAAATGTACTTCCCCTTTCCCTGACTGGAATATTATCATTCTCCTCAATGATATTGTGTGTTGTTGATATTCTTAATCATCGACTGAAATAATTGATTCCAGTGCTTCAATAAAGAACTCCCACTTTGTCAGTACATGGTGTGTTTCAGTGAGTTGGCCCAACCTAATCACTTAAGCCACCATTACATTATAGGAGATTTTGGCAGCTGTATAGGTCTGATGCCCATTTAGTAGACACATAACCTCTTTTGATCTATCATAAGACATTACTGTAATGAAACAACAATCACTCCAAACAACAATATTCATGTTTTAGTAGTCATTCGAGTATCTGTCATTCTTCTGAAGATAGAATTTAATCAATTTTCTGGTTGACTTGAAGTACTAGTAGACTAGAGTTAGTGAAGCGGTCATACACTATACTAACTAGCTAGAAGATTTGAAAGTGACATTTCAGTGGGTGTGGTCATTTCTCTGGATATCCTGTATACCTGGACTAAACGCCTGACTTAATAAGAGAGTGACTCACACACACACACACACACACACACACACACACACACACACACACACAAACACACACACACACACACACACCGCCATGGCCAACATTGATGCCCACTCTGCATGGCATGATGAGAACAACAGATCCTGGATGTGACCACACATTACTGCTGTTACTTAGGCTGTCTTTCCATAACTGCACTGAAGTCCTAGCACATCCTGTCAGACTCCATGTGCTCACAAAAAACCCACAGCCATCATAGCATCCCTAATGAAAAACACTACATCTTATACATGGACTGACTGTCTCTGACTGACTGACTGGTGTGCGTTTGTGTGTGTGTGTGTGTGTGCGCGCGTGCGTGAGCGTGCGTACGTGTGCGTGCCTACGTGCATGTCTTTGTGCCTGCATAAATGTGTGCTACAGTGGCAATTAACTGGTTTTCAGACTGCAGTGAAAGAAGTAGACTAGATGTTGGTTTGTAATCCGGGACTCCCTAAATCTTGCTTCACTGTCATCTAGCAAAAACAGGTGATGGCAGAAGCGGGATTTTAGCAACATAATCTTCTCTAGGATGTTTATAAAGACACCGTGCTAGACAAAGAAGAGTTAGTAACTTTGGACATGTTCTTATTATATAGAATTAAGATGCTATGGCAGCTTTGGCAGAAGCACTGTAAATATTTGCCTGTGACTGAGTTACAGGTCACACACACGGCTACAGCTCGTCTACAGTATACATGTCTACAGTATACATGTAATCTATACACAAATCTACTGTAACATAAATGCAACTTCCTGTACTTCATTTACAGTCATTATCATTCGTTTTATGAATGGCAAGGAATAAAACAGGGCTCCCTTTGTTGAATATGAGATTCATCAACCTCATGTTATTTATTTGTGTATTCATTGACTTTGGTTTGCATGAGCGTGTGCTTCGATGATCAGAGTGGTTGAGCGTCATGCTGAGCCATGTTAGCCATAATTACATAGCATCAAGTTGATGTTATATGAGCATCATAGGGTCTCCGGGTTCAGCTGCAGACATGGCATTCAATGGTTTCCGACAATAAAAGCAATGCATTAATAAGTTGTGGGGGGCTGCATGCAATGTTTTTATTGGAAACATTTGCAATCACCTGCACTAAATTTGTTTACCTCCACCTTACCCGACAACCTAGACCCACTACAATTTGCATTCCGCCCCAACAGATCCACGGACAACGCAATCGCCATTGCACGGCACACTGCCCTATCCCACCTGGACAAGAGAAATACCTATGTAAGAATGCTGTCAGACTACAGCTCAGCCTTCAACACAATAGTACCCTCCAAGCTCATCATTAAGCTCAGGGCCCTGGGTCTGAACCCCTACCTGTGCAACTGGGTCCTGGACTTCCTGACGGGCCGACCCCAAGTGGTGAAGGTAGGCAACAACACTTCTGCCACGCTGATCCTCAACACAGGATGAGACAGCAGAGAGCACGTCCCCATCCACATTGACGGGGCCGCAGTGGAGAGGGTCAAAAGCTTCAAGTTCCTTAGCGTGCATATCACTGACGACCTGAAATGGTCCCTTCACACAGGACTCAACCACAGGAGGCTGAGGAAATTTGGCTCAGTCCCTAAGACCCTCATGAACTTCTACAGATGCACCACTGAGAGCATCCTGTCGGGCTGTATCACCACCTGGTATGGCAATTGCACCGTCCGCAACCGCAGGGCTTTCCAGAGAGTGGTGCGGTCAACCCAACGCATCACTGGGGGCACACTGCCTGCCCTCCAGGACATCTAAAGCACCCGGTGTCACAGGAAGGCCAAGAAGATCATCAAGGTCCTCAGCCACGGACTGTTCACCCTGCTACCATCCAGGCCATTAGACTGTTAAACAGTCACCACTAGCCAGCCTCCACCCAGTACCCTGCACTGAACCATAGTCACTGTTACCAGCCGGCTACCATCCGGCACTCTACCCTGCACCTTAGAGACTGCTTTGCCCTATGTACATAGTCATTGAACACTAGTCACTTTAATAGTTTACATACTGTTTTACCCACTTTACATGTATATACTGTATTTTAGTCATGGCTTATCCTATATAACTAATATAACTACTGCTGTACACACCTTTTCTATTCATATACTGTCCATACTGTCTATACACACCATGGCATACGTACATACAGTGCCTTTGGAAAGTATTCAGACTTTTTCCAAATGTTGTTACTTTACAGCCTTATTCTAAAATGGATTAAATAAATAAAACATCCTCAGCAATCTACACACAATACCCCATAATGATAAAGCTAAAACAGGTTTGTATTTCTTGTGCAAATGTATTAAAAATAAAAAACAAATAAACCTTAGTGCCTTTATTTACTCGTAATTTAGCTCAGGTTCATCTTGTTTCCATTGATCATCCTTGAGATGTGTCTCTACTTGATTGGAGTCCACCTGTGGTAAATTAAATTGATTGGACATGATTTGGAAAGGCACACATCTGTCTATTTAAGGTCCCACAGTTGACAGTGCATGTCAGAGCAAAAGTCAAGCCATGAGGTCGAAGGAATCGTCCGTAGTGCTTCGAGACAGGATTGTGTTGAGGCACAGATCTGGGGAAGGGTACCAAAAAATGGCTGCACCATTGAAGGTCCCCAAGAACACAGTGGCCTCTGCCATTCTTAAATGGAAGAAGTTTGGAACCACCAAGACTCTTCCTAGAGCTGGCTGCCCGGCCAATCTGAGCAATTGGGGGAGAAGGCCTTGGTCAGTGAGGTGACCAAGAACCTGATGGTCACTCTGACAGAGCTTTAGAGTTCTTCTGTGGAGATGGGAGATCCTTCCAGAAGGACAACCATCTCTCCAGCACTTCACCAATCAGGCCTTTATGGTAGAGTGGCCAGACGGAAGCCACTCCTCAGTAAAAGGCACATGACAGCCAGCTTGGAGTTTACCAAAAGGCACATAAAGGACTCTCAGACCATGAAAAACTAAATTATCTGGTCTGATGAAACCAAGATTGAACTTTTTGGCCTGACTACCAAGCGTTACGTCTGGAGGAAACCTGGCACCATCCCTACGGTGAAGCATGGTGGTGGCAGCATCATGCTGTGGGGATGTTTTTCAGCATCAAGGACTGGGAGACTAGTCAGGATCAAGGCAAAGATGAACAGAGCAAAGTACAGAGAGATGCTTGATGAAAACCTGCTTCAGAGTGCTCAGGACCTCAGACTGGGGCGAAGGTTCACCTTCCAACAGGACAACTTGCACTTGATCAATCCTCTCTGGAGAGACCTGAAAATAGTTGTGCAGTGACGCTCCCCATCAAACCTGACAGAGCTTGAGAGGATCTGCATAGAAAAATGGGAGAAACTCCCCAAATACAGGTGTGCCAAGCTTGTAGCATCATACCCAAGAAGACTTGAGGCTGTAATATCTGCCAAAGGTGCTTCAACAAAGTACTGAGTAAAGGGTCTGAACACTTACGTACATGTAATATTTCAGTTTTGTATTTTTAATATATTTGCTGAAATTTCTGTTTTTGCTTTGTCATTATGGCGTATTGTGTGTAGATTGATGAGAGTGGAAAAAATGATGTAATCAATTTTAAAATAAGGCTGTAAAATAACAAAATGTGAAAAAAGTCAAGGGGTCTGAATACTTTCCGAATGCACTGTATATACAGTACCGGTCAAACGGTTTTTTACTTTAGGATTATGTGCATATTGTTTTGTATTGTTGGCCATCATATGTCTATGCTGCCCCGGCTATGTTGTTATTTAGTCTAATATACTAATATATTTAGACTCATTAGTTAACATACATTAATTGAACTCAGGGGAAATATGTTTTCATGGTCTGTAACCTGGCCATTCTGTATTAGCAATTCCGTTTAAACACTTTGTGGGCCTAATGTGAAATTGAAAGACTCATCTGGCCTTTCAAAGCCCCCCCACAAATGAAAGAGCAAACTGTGGCACAGTTGTTACCATATTGTCCAATGGCAGTTTCAGCTAACCATCCTAAAAAATATATTAGGTGGTGTTTTTATGTTATGTTGAATACTAATGAATCATTATCTGATCTTCCAAGACTGATTCAGCTTTGATCTAACTTTCTTAAAGAGCACCATGCACCATTGTCAGAAGTGGCAGTTCATACTGTGTGCGGTCATTTGGTCATTTCAGAGGTTCCAAAAAAATCTGCCGGTATGCACAGAGGTTAAAAAATGGTAGCTAGCTACTGCCACACTGTGGTTATGTATGTCATTGCATCATACACCCATATTTAAAATGGGAAATCATCTCAAAAGGTATTTGTCAGGTGTAGACATTACCGTGAAACGCTTACTTACAAGACCTTAACCAACAATGCAGTTCAACAAATAGAGTTACGAAAATATAAACAAAATAAAATAACGAGGCTATATATAGGGGGTGCCGGTACCGAGTCAATGTCCTGGGGTACAGGTTAGTCAAGGTAATTTATACATGTAGTTAGGGGAAAGTCAACATGAATAGATAAAAGTTTGAGTTTAAAAAAAATTTTAGCCGACCCTAACCCTTTTCCAAACATTAACCTACATCTCCTAACCTGCTATGTTACTTATCCTAACCTACCAGTGCTGCGTAAATTCTCCTGACCTGCTAGTAAAATTCAAATCTGACGTTAATTTGACAAAAGCTGGAGTCATTCCAGCCATGACGACTTATACTTTACAACCGTGGGTGCATTCGTAAATTCACTCTGGCTATCTACTACGATTTCAGAGCGCTCTCGGCTGAGTGTGCCAGAGCGCAGAATAACTGATGAATTTACGAACGCTCAACACCAGTTGAATATGGCCGGTGTCAGTAAACGTCGGCAAACAACGTTGCCAGCAGCACAGGTACAGTCACCAACGCTCTTGATAACATGAAAACAGCCTAACCAGCTCTGCTAGGGCTAGTAAAATGGTCAGAGTGAAGTGTTCTCTCATTTGTGTCTGGAAGTAGCTCTCAAGCTAGCCACCATTAGTCAGTTAGCTTGGGTGCTTGACTGTGAGGTCAGAACGCTCGGATCAACCCTACTCCTCGGCCAGAGCGTCCAGTTTGCGCTCTGACTTTATGAATGGACAATCTGACAACGCTCTGAATTTACGAACGCCCAGAACGCACTCTGGCACTCCAGATTGAATTTACGAACACACCCCGTGATGCCAACGTTGCCGAGCCTTCTTGTCACACGAGGACCACAATGGAAATACGTCCCAGACTTTGTATGTTATCCTCGATGATTTTACTCATGTACATGGGTGTCTTTTTAAAGTGTTATGTGTGCTTGTTTTTCAAATAGTCGAATTAGGTAATTAACTCAACTAAACATCCTTGCCCCCGACCAATGAGCATCGACTTTTTGTACTTCTTCCGGTGACGTGAGACTACTTTCAAACCTTTGGCGGTTGACTGGGATTTGCTAACTTTTCAACATTTATCAAGTGAGTTCACGACTTAACATGGATTCAACTATGGCGAACCTTCTTGTTGGGCTTTCAGTCAACATCCAAAGAAGCGATGGTAAGCTGTGTAGCTAACTGTATTTTTATTGTACCTTTATTTTACCAGGGAAGACATATTGAGACCTAGCTAGGTCTCTTTTTCAAATGTGCCCTGCACAATACAACCAAGTTGGTTAGATAGCGTTAGCAATCTATATTTGTCTCCCACATGATTTAGATTCATAGTTGGTTAACATGAACGTATGCTATGTATTTGGCTGTTATTTGTTGTATTAGCTACAGTAACTAACTTAAAAAAAACCTAAGTCCGTTTTTGTACTGTATAACGTAAGGCGAATGTTACCTGTGGTTGTTGATTACAGTAACTATCTAATAGTCTGTAATTATTCCAGGTGCCCTACTATTGACGTTAAATATTACTGTAGTTACACAGAAACAAGATGGCTAAATACTTTAGGAAAGTTAACTAGGTAGCTAACGTTAGTTGGATTGGATAATGAAGCCATATAACGTTACCCTTTTTCTGTAGAAATGGGTGACTAACGTTAGCTACCTAACATTAGCTCTGGTCCAGGTTAGGGCACTGCAATTAGATTAGCTGACTAAACTCTACGTTGGATGTATCTATTGAACTCCACGGGCTTCCTTAACCGTGGAGTTTAGTCAACTAGGCATTGGTGTGAACTTGCTAACATGTGGTGTAACGTGACTGATGGCAGAATGTGTTTATAGGGCGAGTGCATCCTGCAAACGTCAAAGCTGTTGATTCCACAAAATCTACTGTGATGGTTGAATGGTTTGAGAAATCTGTATGCAGGGGAAAGGAGGTAAGTGACTCAAGAGTGCCTTGTCTGTTACAGAGAACAATTACATTTGAATGATGCCTTCTTGGGACCATATCAACAGTGAACTAATGAACAAAATACTAACACGTTTCTTTGAGTGAAATATCCCTTTTAAACTAGTTTGAGTGACATGTAATACGTTTGGACTAATGTAAGAGATCTGGGTGACAATAGTTGGATCTTTCATAGCTCTAGCATTGCTATGTGCTGCAAATCTTTTTAAACTGAAACTGATGTTTATTGACATACTGCTGTTATTTCTGGCCTTTAGCTCGAAATGAATGAATTATGGTCCCTGAACAAAGAACTTTTTGAGCACATGAAATCCGCTAGTACACCTGCTCCTCCAGAGAAGGTAAGCATACTCTAGGGGTGGGCCTAGGAACTTGAGGTTCAAAGTGTATTACATTTTAAAGTTGATGGTCCTAAAGTCAGGAACAACGTGGTTTACCTGTGATTTTATTTTCTCCAGAAATATGAAAGCCGTCTCCGTTCGTCTAGAGTCCCTGCTCCTTCCAATCGTAAGTGATTTGTCTTGACGTTATTAGGCGTAGTTCTAGTATGTCTTGGAACAGTTTTTTGGGGGGGTGGGGTCTGGGGGTTTAGAAAATACTAAAATCACATGGAATTCAGCTAAAATGCATTTAGTTTATGAAAACCTGTTTTAATTTAGGAAATCTGTATAAAAAAAGAGATGCTCATGTCTCAATGTAATAAAGGTAAGAAATTATTATTTTCAAATATATTTTTGGGCTTAGTTGCAGACAATTTGCAGTGTACAAATTACTATAATTATGTTCCGTCCCCACACCATTCGCTCTGACAACTATCGTCTTGCGGCTGAATCTAGTTGCTTACCCCTGTCTTAGAAGTGTGTATTTCATTGATGTGTGTGTGATGGTTAATTATTTCCTGCATAAGGTTCTCCTCCAGTGGGTCCTCCTGAGGAGACAGGTTTGCATGCAATGCATGTTCCTCTCGAAGCAAATCATATGCTAAATCACTTTATGAGAGCCCGATATGATAGGATTCCATTTTCCTAACACTTATACCTTGATTTGAAGATAAAATCACATAGTGACCTGTATTTATATCAGCCTACTGTGGTTGAAAATATTTAAGTGCCTTTGAGTGGGGTATGGTAGTAGGTGCCAGGTGCACTGGTTTGTCTCAAGAAATGCAACGCTGCTGGGTTTTTCAAGAATAGTCCACCACTCAAGGATATCCAGCCATCTTGAAACAACTGTGGGAAGTGTTTGCGTCAACATGGGCCAGCATCCCTGTGGAACGCTTTCGACACCTTGTAGAGTCCATGCCCTAACAAACTCTTTCTAGTGCAATATAGACTCAGTGTTTTGGATCTTATTTCTTAGCATACTAGTAGCATGTATTCTTGGATGTTTTCACAAACTTGACACAACACCTTCTAATAAGCGCTAAAGTGGTTCTCTGACACGACACTGTTTCATCTGTTTGTCAGTCAATCATCATGGCAGGGGTGTCAAACACATTCCACAGAGGGCTGAGTGTCTGTGGGTTTTAGATTTCAATTAAGACCTAGACAACCAGTTAAGGGATTTATTTTTATTTTTTATTAGTAAGCCCATTTTTGCAAAAGCAGCAGCTGCTCTTACAGCGGTCCACGTTACATAATACAGAACATTAATAGACAAGAACAGCTCAAGGACAAGGGGCTCCCAAGTGGCGCAGTGGTCTGACACTGCATCTTAGTGCTAGAGGCGTCACTACAGACAACCTGGTTAGAATCCAGACTGTATCACAACCGGCCGTGATTGGGAGTCCCATAGGGCGGTGCACAATTGGCCCAGCGTCGTCCGAGTTTGGCCGGTGTAGGCTGTCATCGTAAATAAGAATTTGTTCTTAACTGACTTGCCTAGTTAAATAAAGGTTAAATAAATAAAAAAACATACATTTAAAAAAGGCGCACACCCAGCCTACATATCGATACATTCACACAATATCTAGGTCAAATAGAGGGGCGTTGTGCCGTGAGGTGTTGCTTTGTTTGTTTTTTTTAAACCAGGTTTGCTGTTCATTTGCGTAATATGAGATGGGAGTTCCATGCAAGAATGGCTCTATATAATACTACACTTTCTTGAATTTGTTCTGGATTTGGGGACTGTGAAAAGATCCCTGGTGGCATGTCTGGTGGGGTAAGTGTGTTTGTCAGAGCTGTGTATTAGTTGACTGCAAACAAATTAGGATTTTCCACACATTAATGTTTCTTTCAAAAAGAAGTGATGCAGTCCGTCTCTCCTCAACTCTTAGCCAAGAGAGACTGGCATGTATTGTATTTATATTAGCCTTCTGATTGCAATGAAGGTAAAGATGTGCCGCTCTGTTCTTAGCTAGCTGCAGCTGAGCTAGGTATTTTCTTTGCAGCACTTGACCACATGACTGGACAATAATCAATATAAGACAACTAGAACCTGCAGGACTTTCTTTTTGGAGTGGGGTGTCGAAGTAGAGTATCTCTTTGTTAAGGACAGACCTCTCCCCATCTTTACAACCATTGAATCTATATATTTTGACTATGACCGTTTACAATCTAAGGTAACGCCAAGTCATTTAGTCTCCAACTTGTTCAACAGAGGGGAGTTCCTTACTAATTAGTGACCTTAATTCATCAATCAAGTACAAGGGTGGATCGAAAACCCGCAGACGCTCGGCCCTCCGTGTAATGAGTTTTACGTGGCTTCTGGCATGCCTTCACCCAGCTAAAATTGAACACACTTGGATAATTAGTGGTGGTAAAGGAGCTGGCCAGCTGTTTACTAGTCCTAAATAGAAGTGTCTAGTGTTGGGATCAGAAGGATGATAAACAAGTTATTATTCATGCCAAGACTACTTAATACAATTGTAGTGGTAAAAGGTGTTTGGCTAAATGTACGATCTTCTCAGTTCCACTTCCCAGAAAGTCCACAAGGCAGACATGCTTGTTCCGGGCCCCTGCTCCAGTCTCTGAGCCTGCTAAGACTAAACAAGACTCCCTGTCTTCAGAGTATCCACCCTCTGTCCTCAAAGCTTCAGGTGGGAGTTGCGTCTCATTTTGTGACATCCCTTATAGGCTGGCCCCAGATCTGTTTGTGCTCTTGCCAACTCCATTGCTGTCATTGTCGAGTGACGGGGAGTTGGCATGATGGCACAAACCGACTGGCGCTCAGGCTTTATCTCTTACTTTTATTAAAATAATTAATTCCATTACCCTCACAATTATTTTCCCCCTCTGTCTTCTTGATATTCATCATGCTTAATTTTCCAGGTGTGCCGAACCGGGAGGGGAAGAGGAACGATCAGAGACAGACTGTTGTCCAGCCTCCAGTCAATGAGGCCCTGAAGGAGAATGAGGCCAAGAGTGTCTCGTCAGTCACCTCAAGTAAGCTTTAGGAACTTTGAGTCTCACAAATCACAGTTTATCGCTCTGGACCTGTATTCATTAGTAGTCTCAGAAGAGGAGTGCTGCTCTACGATCAGTTTTGCCTTATAGATCACAATTAATAAGATATTAAAGGGACAGGGGGACCTGATTCTAGAATCTGAGACGCCCTGCTGTCTTCGTGAGCATCATTCATCACATTTGATATCTTCACTCTTTCAGACAGACGGAGATCCGTGCTACCCCAAGACATGAGCAAGCCCGTGAACAAAAGATTGTCCCATGCAGTCAAGAGCTATGACATGGTGCCCAAGAAGGGAAAGGTATGAGACATGTTATAGTATTTACATGGTACTATTGTCCTGTGGAAATTAGCTTTTGTGTAGATGCAGACCATTAGATCTATAGCTAACTTACTGTCAATTCCCCCCATTAATTTCTATGCATTTGAAGTTGCCGGCACAATAAATTATTTTGAATCACTACAGACCCACCAGTTTATCACTTCTCTTATACATGTATTTTGCTTCCTGTAGTTTGGAGACACAAACCGGCCGAACAAGCAGTTTTACCAGATGATTGAAGACTTCAGAGAGACCTTGGAAGTTCTTCCTTTATCTCCCTCTGATACGGTAAGAGGAAGGACAAGTGTTGAAATGTGGAAGGGCATTTATAATTACTGCTTATATTAGAGAATTTATCTTAAATGATCATTTTTGCCCAACAGATTGAAGCTCATAGAATTTGTGTTTGCGTTCGCAAGCGTCCTCTCAACCATAAAGGTATGCTTAATTGATTAAACTAAGAAAGGTTTAACTCACTCTTTGTATCATTACCCTGCTTCTTGGGTCTATTCTAATGTTGAGTTTCTATGTGTCATTGTCTTAGAGGTGACCAGGAAAGAAATTGACGTGGTGACTGTCCCTGGTAATGGAACACTGCTTGTTCATGAACCCAAGCAGAAAGTGGACCTGACCAAATACCTGGACAACCAGGTCTTCCATTTTGACTACTCCTTTGACGAGTCATCCACCAATGACTTAGTGTACAGGTATTCACTTTTATTGTTTTCTAAACAGTATTCTGTTCAGTTTGTTTTCTCTATCAGGGTTAATTTACAATTATGTGCTTATTCAAAACTTTCTGTTCAAATACCCTTTGCGAGCGAGTATGTTCTCTTGTATGACGTCTGTGTGTCACTATTACTTGTTTTTGCAACGCGCTTGTGTTTCTTAATTATAGGTTTACCGCCAAGCCTCTTGTCCAGACCATCTTTGCCGGAGGGATGGCAACTTGTTTTGCTTACGGCCAAACTGGAAGTGGGAAAACTCACGTAAGTCTTTCTCTTTACCTGTCAGGTTGACACTATAGCAGTTTTGTTTCATGTCAAACATTTGGCCCATCTTACCCTATTCAGACAATGGGAGGAGATTTTTCAGGGAAGAGCCAGAACAGCGCCAAAGGGATCTATGCCTTGGCAGGTATTTGATTATTCTTACTTTCTGTCGGCATCAACAACATTACAATATTGGCTTAGTTATCCTTTTTGATTATTTTCAGGAAGTATTTTGATAAATATTTCTGAGGTCAATACTAAAGAATAGTTCTATCCGCCTTGCATTTTTGATACAAAAATGTTTTCTGTACATACACGTTATACGTACCTAACCTTTACTTAGGCCTGTCTTTCAGTGTCTTGTAACTCCTGCTTCCTCTTGCTTGTTCTTTAGCTCAGGATGTGTTCACCCTTCTGAAGCAGAGGAGATATTCCAGTCAGGACCTGTGCCCCTATGTGACCTTCTTTGAGATCTACAACGGCAAGGTGAGAAGGAAGCAGTCTTAGTACTCCTCAAGCAGCTTGGTGGTTCGGATGGTAGCCATGCTTTGTTGTTGGTTGTGTCCCAAGTGGCAACCTATATAGTGAACTACTTTTGACCAGAACGCTACTAACACACTTGGCTTCCCATATTGCAGGTGTTTGATCTGCTGAACAAGAAGGCCAAGCTGCGAGTGCTTGAGGATGAGAGACAACAGGTCCAGGTGGTCGGCCTGCAGGAGATGTACGTGTCGTGCGCCGAAGACGTCATCAAGATGGTTGAGATGGGCAGTGCATGCAGGTACACATGTTGTTTTTGACTCCAGCCGGAGTGTGTTCAGTGAGGTGAAACATTACAAACGTTAGATATACATGGAATGAATAGAGCTGTCAGGATTCCCATTTCTACTTGACACACCGTCATATCTTGTCCACACTGTACATTTCTATCTGAACGTTGCGCCCTCCTGAACAGACCCCTGGTTTTCCCTCCCCAGTCTAGCAAGTGTGGTCTTCCGTTCCTGTTTGTATTTTGACGTATTAATATCTCATCTACCTTTTTTAGCATACTAACTTATTTTAAAGTGTAACCAACTAAAGTGTGTATAGTGATTTATTTGTGACAACGATCTAATGCATCTTTCTCAGGACGTCTGGCCAGACGTCCGCCAACGCCAACTCGTCTCGCTCCCACGCCATCCTGCAGGTGATCCTGCGGAGGAGGAACAAGCTGCATGGGAAGTTCTCCCTAGTGGACCTGGCGGGGAATGAGAGGGGCACAGATGTCAGCAGCAACGACAGACAGACCCTCGTAGAGACGGCCGAGATCAACCGCAGCCTGCTGGCTCTCAAGGTGAATACTACTACTAGCCCACTGTCTTTCCATTTTCACTCTTTAGACCCCTTTAACTGGGTCGTATTCATTATTGTACACACCGTAGCAAATGTTTTGCAACAGAAAATGGAAACCGGTGTTTCTAATTAGACATGTCCTGTTAGTCCCTCTGTTGCAGTCAGTTTTCTTCTGTTTTGTGCCTAGTAAATATGTTCCTGATTTTTATAGCAGGTATGAGCCACCTGTATATACAGCAAAAGCCTTCAGAAATGTGTAGGCAATGTCAAGTGTATCAATGTAACAACATCTTGGGACCTCGAAATAACAGTTTTTGAAAGTGTATGATTTGCGAATATTCAGTGAGCAGTTAATTCTAAGGAGGTTTTACTTCTAAATGTAACCCAAGTTTAGAGCTGTGAGCTGCAGCTTGACACTCAGTCTGAACCAGGGGTTCCCAAACCTTTTTGGCCCGCAACGCAATTTTGATATAAAAACATTTTTGCAACACCATAATGTAAAAAAAAAAAAAAAAGTATCCATGTATAATAATTTAAAGTAATCAGCGTTAACTTTTTTAATTGGGGCTTATTATTATTATAAAAAAAACGAAACCACTATGTTTATTACAACCGTATCCAGCGGCTACCAGAGGCTACTGGCGTAACCCCGGTTCTATGAACCAAGCTTTATTATTATTTAATTTTCTCTTTTGTAGGGTCACAACTCCTAGTTTGCCTATCACTGGTTTAAACGCTGCTTGCTCCCTCCTCTCCCTGTAGGAATGTATTCGCTCTTTGGGGATGGACAGCCACCACATACCCTTTAGGATGAGCAAGCTGACACAGGTGCTCCGAGACTCCTTCATCGGAGAGAACTCCAGGACATGCATGGTAAGGCTTGACTCCTCCTTTCTTTGGGCTTTCGCTCTAGAGGCTTAGTCTGAAAAATGGCTTGTAGGGGGGTGGTGGTCAATTCAGTAGCCTGGTCTGGGTGTACAAGCTTTTGGCCAGTCTTAGTTTTTGCCATGGTGCTTCTATACTGCCCGCGTCTGAGTGATGTAAATGGTGAGAACAGGCCGTAGCTGGGGTGCCTGATCTTTTTGGCCTTCCTGCGACCCCTGGTGTTGCAGGTGTCCTGGAGGGCAGGCAGTGTGCAGCCAAGAGTACTTTCGGTTGAGCGTACCACCCTCTAGCAACCTTGCAGTCCCAGTGCGATGCAGCCTGACAGTATCCTCTCTATGGTGCTCCTGTAGAGCACTGCGAGGGCCCATGGAGACAGTATGCTCTATGGTGCTCCTGTATCTTTTTTCAACATCCTGATGTTGAAGAACTGCTGTCTTCACCACTGTGTCTGTGTGGTTTGACCATTTCAGTTCCTCTGCGTACACATTTTTGACAGTCTCATGGTGGCTCCGTTGATGAGGAAGGGGACGTGCCATGCTCCTCATTTGTTTTTCTGACTTTGAGGAGGGGTTGTTTACCTGGCACCACACCGTCAGAGTACCCTCATCCTCCTACTACTGTCGTGTCGTCAGCGAACTTGATGGAGTTGAAACTGTGTGACTCAACGCGGTCGTGGGTATATAGGGAGTACAGGAGGGGGCTGAGGACGCACCGTTGTGGGGCCCCATGTTGAGAATCAGTGTCGAAGAGGTAATGTTGCCTATCTTCACCATCCGGGGGGTCGGTCTGACAGGAAGGCCCGGACCCAGTTGCAAAGGGAGGAGTTCAGACCCAGGGCCGTGAGCTTTGTGGTAATCTTGGAGGACACTATGGTATTGAATGCCGAGCTGTAGTTGATAAACAGAATCCTCACGTATGCATTCCTATTGTCCAGGTGGGTGAGGACAGTGCAATGACATTTGCATCGTCCATGAATCTGTCGGAGCGAATTGGAGAGGCTTGGGTGTGTCTGGTAGAGAAGAGGTGATGTGGTCTTTGACTAGCCTCTTGAAGCACTTCATGATGACGGAAGTGAGTGCTACGGGTCGCTAGTCATTCAGTTCCTTTCCCTTTCTTGGTCATGGGGATGATGGTGGACATCTTGAAGCAGGTGGGGATAACGGCATGAGCTAGAGAGATTGAAAATGCCAGAAAACACAACAGCCAGCTAGTCTGCACACGCTCTGAGGGCGCAGCTAGGGATGCCGTCTGGGCTGGCAGCCTTGCGGGGGGTTAACTCCGTGGAGACTAAGTACGTAGCCCTCGGGTGCTCTCCTTGTCGGCTCAGTTGGCGTTGTGTTCAAAGCGTGTGGGGGAAAAAGGTGTTTAGCTCATCCGGTAGGGCGTTGTTGGTGTCCGTGGCTTTGTTTTTGTTATCTGTGATGGTTAGGAGCTCCTGCCACATCCGCCTCGCCTCGTAGTCAACCTGCTGAATTGCTCCTCTACTTTGTTCCTGTGCTAGCGGCTCTGTTTTCTTATGTTCCAGATTGCTATGGTGTCTCCTGGAATGGCCTCATGCGATTACACTCTAAACACACTACGCTATGCAGACAGGTACAACAAAACCCATGACTGGATAGTAAGTATCTTGTTGTTGATTTTCAGTGGTAAATGTTTGTATTTTGTTCCTTGTAATAGAGCGAAGGAACTGAAAGGGATGTCCAGGGTGAATGATGCTGATCTTCCCAAGAAGATTGAAGAGATGGAAGTGGGAAACAGCTCCTCAGAGGAGGTGAGATCAAAAGACTGTGGCTGTGATCAAGTAGTGCTTTTTGGTCCACCAGCCACTGTGCCAGGTAGATTAAAACATCGACCCAGCACATTTTTTTACCAGCCAAAATGTAGCTACAATGATACCAACAACTCAAACGAAAATGGATGGGCGTGCTTTGTAATGTTTCTTAAAGCAAATGCATTACTACTAAGAAGTAATGTGGTATATCACAGATGAGACATGTTCACCTGCCTTTTTAAGGTTGGGAGGTTACTATGGTTAGTCATGTTTGTGCCTGTGAGATTGTCTGACTAGTAGCCATGGTGTCTTCTCAGTTGAAACTCGAACATTTAAAAATAACCTTGCTTGTGAACAAAACAATTTATATAGCCACAATACAAAGTCTCACTTCAGTAGACTTTCATTTCAAGTAAATGTCCAACTGTTATGCCTCTGTGCAGCTCTTAAGCCCTGGCCTCCTGCCAACGTTGCTGGTGAAAAAGACATCTTACCCGCCAATGCCAAATTCTACCTACATTTTGCAGTGGCGTGTGTTCATTTTAGGCCCTGACTAGGAAGTGCGATGCCATTTCAGATGCAGCCCCTGTTTAGTTGCTTGTCACATTTTTAGATATTGTACTAGATACTTACTGGTCTTCAGTCTGACACAGTATCAAGTACTCAAGTGGACACAAAGTGATGCGTTCAAGAATATTAACTCCCAGTCTTGTTTGCAGGACTCCATTGTGCCCATGACCGACATGTATGAGGCCATCTCCCAGGTGTCTGAGCTGGAGGAGAGAGTGCATGAGGAGTTGACGGTATTCCTATCTTTTTTTTCTCACCTCGTCTTAAAGGGAAATTCAACAATTTTTCAACTTCATATTCATCATCACCAGCACAACCCCAAAATGTTGCTTTTCTTTGTTTAGTAGCAAAAGACAGAGGAAGATAAGTGTTTCCAATGACAACCAATTAGAAGGCAATATCTACTCATAATTGGTAAAAAAAATCACACCAATTATGTCATTGGAAACAATATCTTGTTTTTTAACAAAAAACATAGAAATGTGCCATTTTCACATGGTGCTGGAGATGAATAGGAAGTTGAGAAATTGTGAAATTTTGCTTTAAACATTCTGAACCTATAACTTCAACAATATTGGCTTGAATTGAAATCTAGTCAAAGATTTGACACGTCAAATGACTTTGTATTGCATGAGTAAGTTCCATATGTCTTTTGTTTTCTTGTTCTGGGTTGTACAGAGAGCCAGTGATTTTCTCAAGCCAATGGAGATGCCATCGTATGACATTGAGGCTGGGGTGACAGATATTGTGGACTACGCAAGAAAATTACTGAGTATGTGAATGTGCTGAGTAACCATTTACATAACCTGAGATCTAAAGCCAATGTTTGGCTTAAGTGTGCCCTCTAGTTTTTCTAACTTTGTGGCCTTGGCTTACTCTTGTTGATAGGCACAGTCCTGGCATTGCAATCTGCCATCGATGGAGAGCGACTGGCAAGGATGTCACCCAAATCAGGTTATTGCTGAGAGGAACAGCCACTCAACTTGTTCACTTGGAAATATGGTACTATTAAAAGTACTGTTGAGTTGTGAATGTTTTATCATGCATTAACTATTGTGCAAGGGTTCAATTGGGCATAAATTTTATTAATGGCAAAATAAACATTACCTCTAACATGTAAAGCCTCTCACTACATACCATAGATGTCCATGAAAGAATCTTAACAATTCATGTTTTCAATGTATTTGTATACGAAATGGAAATTTGTCCAGCTTTTAAATGGTTTGAGTATAAAGGTTTTTTTACGAATTGTATTACGACTGGTGTCATCATTAACAATGTTATTTTGTTGCATTTATCAACCAGCTAACCATTTGTGTGGTGCTTGTGTTCTCATGTTTTGTTTTTAAGTAATTTAAATGTGTTTCCCTGTGTTTGTACACATGCCCTACCTCGGAGCTGCATTCTAGCCCCATGACATCAACAGAGACAGCTGGAGGATGACCCATGCACCTCTGCCTAGCACTCTGTGTAGGCAGAGGTGCATGGGTCTTTCTCCTTGTCGACCCCAAACCTCCACTATACACAAATCCAACTTGTTTATACACACTCCCTGCAAGCAAAAGTTGACACATGACAAATCAAAGCCCTAATAAACATCTCACACTGAACAATTTTCCCCAAAGTATCAAAATAAACAAATTCTGCGGCAGCTGGGTGGCCCCACTGCATGGTGTGAGGCCTTGTAGGCAGCACAACTGTTTCCTATGAGCGCAACCCCAGCCCCCGTCTCACTGGGTGGTATTCTCCTCCCTTCTCCCAAACCAAACCTCCCCCAACCAGCAGTCTTGTCTGCCCATTTTCACAGGCAAGCACTGTGCGAAACACTTTCCAATGGCCTTGTATACCGCGAACGTTAACTTTTCTTTGATCTCTGCATCTCAATAACGGTTAACAAGAGCACAGCGGTTTTTGGTTATTCTTTCCTTATTCGTGATGACATGCTCTGCTTTTTGAGTTTAAAATAAAACATTATAGGCAATAATTTGTTACATGGACCGCACATAACCACGGCCACATCTTTTATCTGTCATTCTTGATGTCCATCTAGTGTTGTGCTGCAATGCAACACTAGGCAAGTCAGTTTAGAACAAATTCTTATTTACAATGATGGCCTAGGAACAGTGGGTTAACTGCCTTGTTCAGGGGCAGAACAACAGATTTTTACCTTGTCAGGATGATCCAGAAACCTTTCGGTTACGGGCCCAACACTTACCACTCGGCTACCTGCCACCCCAGTTTCAGAATTTAAATTTCCCATTTTTTTGCACCCTTTCATCTGCTTGCCTCAGTAATTTGGCAGCTCCCTTCTATTATAAAAGGGATAACAGGAACAGCTCTCCAACAGTGTGATTGGTACTCTTTATAGTGATGTTAAGTATAGTCTGTTTTATAAGAAACATTTCAGTTCTACATCTTCCTAATATTGAGTCACACCCCCTTTTGCCCTTTAGAGCAGCTTCAATTTGTCAGGGCATGGACTACAAGGTGTTGAGTGTTCCACATGGATGCTGGCCCATGTTGACACCAATGATTCCCACAGTTGTGTCAAGTTTGCTGGATGTCCTTTGGGTGCTGGAACATTCTTAGTACACACAGGAAACGGTTTAGATTGAAAAACCCAGCAGTGTTGCAGTTCTTGACACTCAAACCGGTGCACCTGGCACCTACCGTGTCCCGTTCAAAGGCCCTTTAGCCTTTTGTCTTGCCTATTCACCCTCTGAATGTAACACACACACACACACACGTCTGTTACCTTTATTTAACTATATAAGTCAGTTGAGAACAAATCAGCCTACCCCGGCCAAAAACGGGCTACTTTTGAACCGCCCAATGGGACTCAATCACAGCTGCATTGTGATACTGCCTGGATTCAAACCAGGGGCTGTAGTGATGCCTCTAGCACTGAGATGCAGTGCCTTAGACCGCTGCGCCACTTGGAGCTCAACTGACTCAAGGCTTTAAAAAAATCCTTCTTTAACCGGTCTCCTCCCCATCATCTACACTGATCAAAGTGGTGACATCAATAAGGGATCATAGCATTCACCTAGTCAGTCTGTCGTTTGTACACTCAGTGTATAGTGGATTAGCAGATAACCTCGACCTACTACATCATTACTTATCTTTAATTCGTTAATAGGCTCATGTTTCAGATTAATTCTCCCTTATCTACTATTTCACAACCCTGATAATTTCGGCTTCTGAGTTAATTGCCTTGCCAATTCCCCTGAACGGTGCTGGGATTTGAATCTGGAGCGGTGTTTCATGTGAGCTTGATCTTGTATCGGTTGGCGCTGAGACTGTGTGTCTGTGTCCCAAATAGAACCCCATTCCCTTTATTGTGCACTACAAAAGGCTCTGGTCAAAAGTAGTGCACTATAAAAGGTATAGGGTGCTTTTTGGGTTGCACATTTTGACTTAGCTCTCTGGATTCCAGCTGTCCACATGAATATTTTCTCTGTGCAAAGAAAATTGGCAGTGGCTGCTGCTCTGTTCCCATCACCTCCACAGACTAAATAAACAGACTAACCACCCAGCGAGTCGGTCCATCGGAGGAGAGCGGAGCGCCGGCCCTGTGTTTTTCCTCTTCTTTTTTACTCCCTTCCCTCTGACCGTCTCCTCTTGCACTCTTCTCTCAGGACTGCTCTGTCTGTCTCTGGTGTTCGTTATCTGAGCAAGAGCCTGTATGTGTCTATCAACATGAGTCCTGTGTGTCTAGCATTAAAAACACCAAGCTGATCCTTTAATGGAGCCAGTTATGGATACATCAGCCAAACATGGGACTGAACGCATCGTTTGAATTCCTGTAGGCGTTTGTCATCTTAACCTTCTTTTGCAATGTAATTAAAATTCATGTTTTATTTGCTTGATTAACACAATCTTTATTTTTTTATACCTTAGTCATATTCTCTTGATACTTTTAGTAAAAAAAAATATGTAAACTGTAGAACTTTTGTTCTCTTATTGCAACTACATGGATATAATATTGCTTCTGTTTTTGAGAACACGTGTGCTGTATGAGTTTCATAAGGCATTCTACAGTTTAACCAGCAGAGGTCAGTCTAACTGCAACCGGTGGAGCCATACCAGGGCTGCAACATGGGCCACTCATTATGGTACTCATACAATCTTACAGTGGAATTAAATCATGAAAATGACTAGAGAAAACTCAAATGTTTCTTTGGACAATATGTGAGACCTGTATGTAAGAACATTAGTGTTTACTTGTAGTTTGTACTAAACTTTTATACAATTGCATTTTAATAACTTTGCCTGAAGACTCCAATCTAGATAGATATACATTATGTTAGATGTATATACACCTCACAATTATACACTGTATGCACAACCTTGGGGTTTTTATGTTACCACCACCACCCGTCCACATTTGAACAACACCACCCCATGTTTGTCTGTAATTAAACCCTGCGCACTAAGGACTGTATTTTAAGGGAATTACTATTATTACCCCAAATGATATCATACACACATTTAGCTATTAAAGTATCTCTTCCTGTCATTTACCTGTACAGTTTGTGTAAACATGCAAGTATTCACTTATCTGTAAATATAACTGTATACCTAACTGTACAGCTAATTTAACCATGCAAAATGTTCATTTACCTGTTCATTTACCCAGTCTGTCTATTAAGTAAACTATTGTTCCCTCGCTCATATCATACGCATTTTTAGCTACTGAAGTATTTCTCTGCCATCGACCTGTATAGTATAGTTAACCATCCAACATCCACCAATGTATAGTGTACATATTCAGCCAACCACTCATACTATGCAATGTATTTTTATAGCTTTTTTTTTTTTGCACTCCAGATATCTTGTATTTCTATACTTTTTCATACTGCCGCTCTATGTATCATGTATCTGTCTTTTGTGTACTTTCGTTGTGGCATTTTGCTCCTGCCCTGTGTTTTGTTGTAGCTGCTTGACAATGAAATTTCCCCCCCGGGGAATCAATAAAGTACCTACCTATCTATCTATCTATCTATCTAGTGTAGGTTTGCCCAAATGGCTATGTTTGTTTATTTTCTTATTTAGTAATGAGTGAATGGCCAGCTTGGTACACACAGGTGTAACTACATACTATTCGTTTGACCAGTCGTTACCATCAACCATTACAACAAGCACAGAAATTATTGAAATACTCTACTAAAATCAGTACATAGTACTGTATGTCTTCCATGCACCCAACCAATGAAACAATTGCTAAATATATATTTACAGAGCTGAAGTGAAGTATCCAGTTGTATGTTATAGATTTGGAGTTGCGTAAGGTTTCTAGGTTGGGTTGTTATGCTCAAAAGGGAAACAAAAATGTGTCTTACCCCATTTGAAAGGGCATTCCCTCCATTAATCTTAAATATGGTTAATAGCAAAAGCATATGTATCTTTGTGGACAGGCCTTTGGCCCAAACCCCGTTTCATGTGGTGAGGCCCTGTGGGCCTACAGTGAGTCAGCTCTAGGACAGGCAGCATGCAATCTGGGCTAGGGATGGGTGGGCTGAGGCTGGAACTGGGCGGGGTTGGATTTGGGCTGGTTTGGGTTGGTGCTAGAGCTGGGCCTGCTGGGGCTAGGTGGACTAGGGCTGGGCTCCTAGAAGAGCTCAACCCGCTCCCCACCACTGATGTACTTAGGTGATGAGAGTCTTTTTTTAGGGATTTGTAACCTCATGTAGCATAGTCTAGTCATTGCCTGACGACACCCTGAATTCAATTCCGCTTCTCTATCAATCGCTACACACATTCAGTCTCAATCTGCCATTATAGAAGTAATTTGTGTGACTTCAAAATGAAGGGCGTTGTACAAAACAAATTAATCAGGGATTGGATCGTCTCTAACCAATCAGAGTATCAAAGTTGGTAACGTCTTCATGTAGGCTGGCTCTGGCCCAACCCATCGATTTCTGGGACCAATCGGAAGGGTCAGAATGTGTTCGCGTTCTAGAAATCTTGGGGTAGGGAGGCAAATCCAGTCTCATGGTGTAGAAGAAATGTCAGGTTGGCTGGAGTGATGTGGGTGGGTAGTCAGGCAAGTATACTCAACCACCTCCAAGTCAAACCATTACACTGTAACTGAAAACTTGTCTTAGTGCTTAGCACCTTAACACTTAAAACAGGGATTACCTAAGCACTGTAGTATAGAGTTAAACTACAACAGACATTAAACGTGCCCTAATCGAATAACTACAGTTGTTAGACTTGTAGCTTTGATGGCAGTCAGTCCTCCACTCAGTATTAGAGAAGTAAGTAATGTAGGTCCCCATGGGAACAGTTTTTCTTCAGAGGCCTTTCCTGGAGCAGCTGTTATGCTTGAGCAGAGTTTCCCTCGTTTCTACATGTGGTAAGTAGTCCGTAGGGCCACTCTGTCTTTCACAATTTCCCCATTGGTGCTCAGTCTCACTGCAGTGCTCCACCCTGTGGAGTAGGACTTTAGTGTAGAGCAGAGAACAGACAGGCTTCTGGTCTGGAATAGAACAGAACAGCAGGCCAAAGACCTGGGATGCATCCCAAATGGCACGTACTTAGTGCCATACTTTTGACCAGGGCTCTGGTGGTGCCCTAAATAGGGAATAAGGACGCAATCCTGAACATTACTAGTCCATGCCGTTTTTAGAGTTGTAGGCTATAGAGAAATCATGATTAGGATCAAGATATACGGCCGTAACATATGCTATGATATGCTAATTTGGCTAATAAAGTATCCTATTCACTTTCAGATTCAGAACAGAGCGAGTGAGGGATGTTAGCCTAGGGAGAACATAAAAAGGAACATAAATAGCCTAGTGCAGAAACATCAGTGTGCTGTCAGCATTGGTTTCAAGCATCCTTTTTCTGGACAGAGCTGGGATGTTTGCATAGAGCGAGAGGAATATGGTGCAGCTCCCACAGCTATACGCCATGTTGAGGCGGCCACATTAAATGGCTGCCAGTCTGCACTATGCCTTCATTAGCTTTTACTGCCACTTGCATGTGTTTCATTATAATCCTCTGCTTCTTTTCCTCTACAGATTGCTCTACAATGCCATGCCACCTTGCACTCTTAGAAAAAAGGGTTTCCAAAAGGGTTCTTAGGCTGTCCCCATAGGAGAACCAGGTAGAACCCTTTTTGGTTTCCGGCAGAACCCTTGGAACTCAAATGGGTTCTTTAATAACCCTTTTAGGTTCTAGATAGCACCTTTTTTTCTACGAGTGTATGATTATTTTCCCTTCCAATTTAGAATTCAGAACCCAGTCTTTTTCACAGTCACACTGTGCTGTGGTATGGTCTGTGTAATTTGAAAAAGAACAGCCAGCATGGATTCGCTGGTCTTTTGTCCCCAAACGGAGACACAGTCATGGAAACACAACGCAATCAACCCCGATGTTGCTGGCATTCAAATTGTTATTGTTTTAAACAAACAAACCACTTCTATACACTAGGTTAGCATTACGAGTTTATACTTAGGCCCTTCTGTAAACACGGCGGTCCAGAATGAATCAATTACATTGGTTCCTGTTTATTTTTAAAAAATGTTTACACTGCAGGGGCCAGCCTAGAAATTCATATTGTTTCTCCAGTCAGAGAGAATGTATAAATTGCAAGCATTTGTTAGCTTGGCATACATTAGTAAATATTGATCTCTTCTCTGCATGATGGAGTGTAGTCAGACGACTGATTAGAAGAAACAAAATGGAGGGAGCAACATTCTATAGGAGCAATACACAATGCATCAAGTTTTACATTGTGTTTGTAGTAAATGAGTAGTAAATGGGTAATTTACTATTATTTCTAAGTTAGTGAACTATGTAGCCTATTATACATTTATGTAAGATAATGATTACCATTGAAAACTATGACATTAGTTATTTATGTTATACATCTCTAAAGCTTACTGTTATATACCCAGTTTAAAATGTTTCACAGTGCTTTAGGGTTATTACTCCAACTGAAGACTTTCCAGAAGGAATAACATTTAGGAGGTATGTTGTTAACTAGTACTTTCCAGAAGGAATAACATTTAGGAGGTATGTTGTTAACTAGTACTTTCCAGAAGGAATAACATTTAGGAGGTATGTTGTTAACTAGTACTTTCCAGAAGGAATAACATTTAGGAGGTATGTTGTTAACTAGTACTTTTTTTCTTTCTATTCATTCTACTACTTTTTACACTGTTGCTGCAAATGTGAACAACCCCATAACACAAACTCAAACAAGCATTCCAGTGCGCGCGCACACGCACACACACACACACACACACTTCTTACTAATCAGCCCTATTGAATTCTAACAACAATGGGCGCTCATCCTCAGGCCACCCAAGATGCACAGCAGATCATGTGTTAGCTCTTTTGTCCCCCTCAGTTTTTTCTCCTCTGACAATTCTTTACAGAAACTGGCAGGGTCCTGATTTTTGCCTCCAATATCTAGTTATCTGTTGTTAAAAATGTCAGCTGTTATCTCACCCACACTTTATATTGCTAGCTATTTAAAGGGGATAAGATCTTTCAGCCACTGACACACACACACACACACACACACTTCTCCACAGTCCACACACACACACGTTTCTCCCCCATGCTCTCTTTCCCTTCCACCCACTTTTCAAACTTCAACACTAATCTGTCTTGATAAAGTTCATAGAAGAGGGTGAGATAAAGAGAGAGAACAGTTCACAGAATAGAACTCCCCCATGATTTTGCTGCTGCACAAAGTGCCACTCAGTCTGATTCTTGGCTTCAGTGCCCATGCAGTCAGAGCTGTGCCAGGCAGGGAGCAGGCATGAATGAGCAGTGCCATATCAACCCCCACCATCAGCCTGCTGCTTTCTGTTGAACCATACGTCACGGAGGTCCACAGTAAGAGGCAGTTAAAGCTGCGTCAGGACCCAACATTTCCGGGCTTCCCAAAGCCGTGAAACATGTCCTCTAGACCTCCAGTGTTGGTATAAAAAAATAAAAAATAATAACTAGGCTTTCAAGTTATCTGGAAAAAATTGTATCTAAATTATCTTGTTAAAACCAATGCCATCGAAACCCGTAAAAATCGAAACATGTTTAGTGTTTATCCCGTAGTTTGGGTTGTTAGAACCACAAACAGGAGTTCGAAATGCATCTAGCCATGCATTTTGTAAACATGGTCTCAATTCACTTTTATCATGCTTTATAGTTCATTAATCCATAAAACAAAAATAATACTTTTCAACGACTATGTTTAAAACTATGAGATTGGATTACATTCAAACAACGTTTTAATGTTTGAAGCATTATCCTTTTCAGTAATATCTCAACCACTTTTGTTGTCACAAACACAGTTACAATATTTTGGTGAAACTAGATTTGTGGGTGAGAGAGTGAATCCTGGATTGGAGACAGAGGAGAGCCCTGTAGGTTCAGACCCAACTTAATTCTCTTTTTATGCACTTCTCTCTATTCGTATTCTTGACGTTGAACTTTGGCGTAAGGTTACGCATGTTTCAGCTAGCTATTCTTTCGGGTGGAGATCACAGAAATGGAGGTGTGGCAGAGGTGTGTCTACAGGGTTTCCATTAGGAAAATGTGGTGCTGGACATTTGACCAGCTGCATTTTTATTTACCGGATATTTTAGAAAATTACCGGACCTATATGCATTGGGTGCGTAACCAGAATGACATAAATCACATTTAGATTATGGTAATTCATATTAACAAAACATGCAAGTCGAGGATGCAACGATGTGAAGATGTTAGAATAACTGTCCACATTTAACTTTCCTCAGCCAACAAGATGAGGAACGAACAGCAATAGCACTAGTTTATGTCAATCTACTGTACCGTATAGTAGAGCAGTTTACCTAATCTATTGGTCAGCCTTTACATGTTAAGAAATAAATAGCATATTCCAAACAGACTCTGGGACAGTTGTGGGACGATAGATCCCAAATTCATACAACCAGTAGGCCTAGGCTACATTAAAAAAAAGCAATAAGGCTGATGCAACAGATCAGAACGTTTAGTTTAAAATGTTGATAAACTATTATTTCTTCACATTATAAGCACAGCAATGCGCACAAAACAGTAGGCTACGTGCGAATGTTCGATCCGTAATGCAATTAGTGGAAAAACACCATTGTTTAAAAGTGCAATACTTATTCAAGTGGTTTCATGTGACAGGGATTCAAAAGCACACTACACATGCAAGCGGTTTCATGTGACAGAGATGAAAATATCTGATAGAATCTTAGAAAGAGGGGAGATCTAATATGCAACAACTAGCATGGGTTGCTAATATGACTAAGATTCTGCCTTTGGCTACAGGTCAATGAAAGAAAGTTGATATAAAATAATTTCCTCCACGGATACTGTATTTTGGCATTTTTGCTAGGCTACTTTGAATCAATGTATAACATGCCTCATAATATGTAGTAAAACATTCAGGTTTCAAACAATTAAATACAGAGGGTGAAATAAGTATTGAACACGTCACCATTTTTCTCAGTAAATATATTTCCAAAGGTGCTATTGACATGAAATTTTCACCAGATGTTGGTAACAACCCAAGTAATCCATACATACAAAACCAAAACAACTAAGTTCAGAAATTAAGTTGTGTAATAATGTGAAATGACACAGGGAAAAGGTATTGAACACACTTACTGATATTTATTTAATACTTTGTACAAAAGCCTTTGTTGGTAATGACAGCTTCAAGACGCCTCCTGTATGGAGAAACTAGTCGCATGCATTGCTCTGGTGTGATTTTGGCTCATTCTTCCACACAAACAGTCTTCAAATCTTGAAGGTTCCGTGGGCCTCTTCTATGAATCTTGATCTTCAGTTCTTTCCATAGATTTTCAATGGGATTTAAGTCAGGTGATTGGCTGGGCCATTCTAGCAGCTTTATTTTCTTTCTTTGAAACCAATTGAGAGTTTCCTTGGCTGTGTGTTTGGGATCATTGTCTTGCTGAAATGTCCACCCTCATTTCATCTTCATCATCCTGGTAGATGGCAGCAGATTTTTGTCAAGAATGTCTCGGTAAATTTGCCCATTCATCCTTCCTTCAATTATGTGAAGTTTGCCAGTACCATTTGCTGAAAAGCAGCCCCACACCATGATGTTCCCACCTCCAAACTTCACTGTTGGTATGGTGTTTTTAGGGTGATGTGCAGTGCCATTTCTCCTCCAAACATGGTGTGTATTATGACATCCAAACAGTTCAATTTTGCTCTCATCTGACCACACTATATTCTCCCAGTATTTCACTGGCTTTTCCAAATGTTGTGCAGCAAACTTTAAACGAGCTTCAACATGCTTTTTTTTCAGCAATGGAGTCTTGCGTGGTGAGCGTGCATACAGGCCATGGCAGTGGAGTGCATTACTTACTGTTTTCTTTGAAACAACAGTACCTGCTAATTGCAGATCTTTTTGAAGCTCTCCACAAGTGGTCCTTGGCTCTTGGACAACTCTTCTGATTATTCTTTTCACTCCTCTGTCAGAAATCTTGCGAGGAGCACCTGGTCGAGGCAAATTTATGGTGAAATGATTGTCTTTCCACTTCCGTATTATGGCCCCAACAGTGCTCACTACATTATGCAAATGAACCAATAGACCAGTAAGCATGACCAGTCAAATTAATTTACATCGACTGGTATTTCCATCAATGAATAGGCTAAGAAGCATTTTTTCTTATTCTCACGAACAAATGACGTGCCAATTTTCCACATTTAGTTAGGTTACAGCCTTATTCTAAAACCAAGCCATGAGGTCGAAGGAATTGTCCGCAGAGCTCCGAAACAGGATTGTGTCGAGGCACAGATCTGGGGAAGGGTACCAAGAAATGTCTGCAGCATTGAAGGACCCCAACAATACAGTGGCCTCCATCATTCTTAAATGGAAGAAGTTTGGAACCAACAAGACTCTTCCTAGAGCAGGCAAACTGAGCAGTCGGGAGAAGGGCCTTGGTCAGGGAGGTGACCAAGAACCCGATGGTCATTCTGAATGACCTCTAGAGTTCCTCTGTTGAGATTGGAGAACCTTCCAGAAGGACAACCATCTCTGCAGCACTCCACCAATCAGGCCTTTATGGTAGAGTGGCCAGAGGGAAACCACTCCTTAGTGAAAGGCAGATGACAGCCTGCTTGGAGTTTTCCAAAAGTATGGTCTGATGAAACCAAGATTGAACACTTTGCCCTGAATGCCAAGTGTCACGTCTGGAGGAAACCTGGCACCATCCCTACGGTGAAGCATGGTGGTGGTAGCATCATGCTGTGGGGATGTTTTTCAGCTGCAGGGACTGAGAGACTAGTCAGGATCGAGGCAAAGATGAACAGAGGAAAGTACAGAGAGATCATAGATGAAAACCTGCTCCAGAGCTCTCAGGACCTCAGACTTGGGCGAACAGGACAACAACCTTAAGCTCACAACCAAGACAATGCAGGAGAGGCTTCGGGACAAGTCTCTGAATGTCCTTGAGTGATCCAGCCAGAACCTGAAGAGACCTGAAAATAGCTGTGCAGCAACGCTGCCCATCTAACCTGACAGAAGAATGCAGGTGTGCCAAGCTTGTAGCGTCATACCCAAGGAGACTTGTGGCTGTAATCACTGCCAAAGGTGCTTCAACAAAGTACTGAGTAAAGGGTCTGAATACTTATGTATTTGTCGCTGTATTCTGACCTTGACTTAATTCCCTCAATTCGACCACCTTTAAACGTGATGAAACAATGAATAAGGTTGAGCAACCTGTTGGTTCCAAGTGGAACAGTGTCTACTTTATTTTTTACAATAGAAATAATACTGTAGCCTCCTGAGTGGCGCAGCGGTCTAAGGCACTGCATCGCAGTGCTTGAGGTGTCACTACAGACCTGGGTTCACATCCAGCCGTGACCGGGAGACCTATGAGGCGATGCACAATTGGCCCAGGTTAGGGGACGGGATTTACTTGTCCCATCGCTTTCTAGCATCTCCTTGTGGCGGGCCGAGCACCAGCAAGCTGACTTTAGTTGCCACCTGGGTGGTGTTTCCTCCGACACATTGATGCGGCTGGCTTCCGGGTTAAGTGAGGGTTAAGTGAGCAGTGTGTCAAGAAGCAGTGCGGCTTGGCAAGGTCGTGTTCCGGAGGACCGATGGGTCTCGACCTTCGCCTCTCCCGAGTCCGTAGGAGAGTTGCAGCGATGGGACAAGACTAACTACCAATTCGGGAGCTCTAGGTAAATGAGTAAGCCATTTGGATAAGGGTATTATAAATATAAATGACTGTGTTTTAGATCTATTTTACCTTATAATCGCTGGAGACAAATGTGAAACCAGTCATATGGCAGCAAACTGAAACATATCAACATATCAGCTTTTCCACTGTGATGTTTATGAAATGCTGGTTTTATAACTTGCAGGGATTACATTTGGAGACCCAAGCTATAGGGCTCTGTAGCCATGCAAAGTGATTTATGATTCTAGAATGTTTTATTTATATTCCCCAACTTTTCACTGTATTGTTTACAATTTGTATCGTGTTAAATATTAGCCACTATCTGTAGCCACCGTCAGTTATGCCAACATACATTTATAACTGTCACTTTAGTGTTAGTTTCCTTATATTTTGCATCATTCCATTACATTGTTAGTTTACCTTTCTTTCCTCTGTCACGTTGGTGTGGTGGTTCCTAAGGATCGCTAGCTGTAGTGGATCATATTACAAGTTGTGCGATAATTTGGGACATGTAGCCTATTTGAATAACTATGGACCGCAGACCAGTTTAACCCTGGAGCATGGTTCACAATGACTAGACACAATGTCAGCACAATTCCATGATTAGAGAGGATAATTAGGGTAGATTCATAGGACTACTGTCCAACCCCTATTGTACACTTTTCTCACCTTCCAATATTTCATGCATTGAACAATTGAATATGGCATCTTTCAGGATGAATCAAACCATTGTATTCTTTAATCAAATATATTTTGTTTGTAAAAGCTTTCCAAATCATAAATAATTTCCTAACCCTAAATAATTTACAATATTGGTAGATTTTAAATCTACCAATTGGTGCTGAAAAGGAGACATATGTGTGTATTTACATGGCTTTCTTTCATTGATCCCTAATTTTCTGATCCATTCTCTCCATACAGTTTATTGAGTCTGTGTCACAAGTGGGTGGAAGGAGAGACCAAGGCGCAGCGCAGTAATAGTTTGACATTGTTTTATTTTTAGTATTGCTATGTATAATTCAACACTTGTGTAACATTACAAACAAACAAACAAACAAACAAACAAACAAACAAACAAACAAACAAACAAACAAACAAACAAACAAACAAACAAACAAACAAACAAACAAACAAACAAACAAACAAACAAACAAACACGAATGGACAAACGTAAAGCACTTACTTCACCCGTGACTGGAGGAATATAACGACCGACACAAGAGTGAAGGACAGACAAACATATATATGATCCCTAATTAGAGACAATGCGGTGCAGCTGCCTCTAATTAGGGATCCAACCCAAACCCCACAAAGAAACAGAAAAGAAAGACACTGTCAGACTCTGACCATAACTACATAGAGAAGCAAATAGGCCTCTCTATGGCCAGAGCCTGACAGTCTGTGGAGAATTTATTTTATTAAAGGTACACCAAATTTAAAGGAATGGCTTTAGATAAATACACTGAAAACCCTATTGAATTAAGTTTGTCAGCAAGAATTAAATGTATTCAGCATGCAAGGGAACCACACCTGTAAAACCTGTTACGCACCTGCATAAGGTAAGTCTGAATACCAACTGCTGAGAAGTGTGTCTGCGTACATTTCTTAAGTCTGAATTGAGCCCATGTGAACAACACTGACCCGTAGAGGTTAGCAAGCAACATCTTCTGCCACTTCATGGTTGCCAGTACTTCTGTGCAGTTCCAAATATTGACTTGGGAAATAAAAAGTAGATAACACACACGTACACATATTGTATGTGTAACTGTAAAATATAATCACTTTCGTAGGTAGGCTATAGGCATGAAATCATGGCCCTAAATGGGAACATAGCAGTGTGTTGTTGCTTTTAAATTAATGATTGATCGAAAATGTGGCTGTTCTCTGAGTTACAATTCATCTGATACTTTCATTTTGATTGAAATGTAGCATTTTGAATGTAATCCATACAACTAACTGTAATATGTTGAAGAACAATCCTATGTACATTGTGTGCTTATACCTCAGGAGACTAATCCACCTTCCCTCTCCCAAGGCTCTAGAGGCACGACAGTAACTTCGATGTTGTTGTAGGAAGCACAGGAATTTACAGCATACAGCTTTCATCTACAAAGGTGGACCTGTTGTGTGGTAGACAGTGGTGTTGGAGTCATAACAATGAGGCAGGAAGTCATCAGAGAGGCCTAGTCTTCACTACTCGAGTAGAACTGTATCTGACCCTTCTTATTCCTCCAAGTATAAGCAAGCTAGCAGCAAAGATTGTGGCTAGCTGAAGTTTGAGTATTTGTCAGCGCAACAGAAGGTGTGAAATAGTGTGAAGGCTCTGTTCAATCTGTATCACGGAAGTTCCGGGTTACAGCATGATTGAAATTGAAAGGCAATGTTCCCATGACTGCATTCACGGTAAATGCTGCATAGGCTCAATTGGAAGTTAAATTTGCATTTATATTGTTCAATTAAATGCTTCAGCGATACAGTTAATAGAGCCCTTCCTCCATGACCAAATCATAATTTGCATATAAAATAACAAGTGTTATATTGGCTTGAGATAGGAGAGAGTCCTTGAGTTGACTGTTAAAGTCATCCTCCAGTGATTTTTGAACTTTTCCTCTTGAAAAGTGATATCCCAAGTATAAATACAGTAAAGTACACATTAAAGGGTGAACAAAGATATGTTTTGAGGAAAATAATGTTTTTTAGACAACTGCAAATGTCAAGGAGTAGGGCATTCAAGGAGTTGGTCCGATGGGAATTGGTGATGTCATCGTGACCCCCCACCCCCTTGCCTGAGGAACAATAGAGGAGCCATAGAGAACAAAAGAGGAGAGCCCCCCCCCATCCCCCCACTTGTGCCATATCATGACACACCTGGACCACCTATTAAGATGTGCCTTTTGTTAAGTAAATCAGGTGTTAAATGAGGTGAAAAGTTGACTGGAGTGCCACTGGAGTTCTGCAAAGAGAATGATTGACTAAAGTTAAGACAGCAGGTCAGGATTGTGTCCACTACAACAAGGTTGATGGAATGGATTTCGGAGACACAATCTTAAATATTTGTTATTTGATGAGCTTCTCAACAATGTGCCCTGGAAAACTTGTGGAGGTCAGCATGGCTATTAAACAGAACTGTGTATTTGCCCAGCAAACAGATCTGTCACTAACAAGGTATAAGATTACATAAGGAGGCGATAATGCTGTTGACTGTGTTAGTAGACGCTAACAGAAAAAACACACCAGACTGAGTTCATTTGGAAAAGACGAAAGATGGAAACAGATAGGATTTTTTTTAAATTTGAATTTATTTTGTTAGTTCAATTCCTATAGAAGGTGAGGGAAAATAATGGTCACACAAGGGTTTTCTTGAGCATAGTTTTCGGAAGTCACAGTGTTTTAGACATCGACATAAAGAGTAATAACACTTCAATTCATTACATGAAGAAGGAAAGGCGAGGAAACTATATATGGTGGACAGTGTCTGCCACACCTCTCCTTCATTTCAAGTGAACCCTTCTCTCCAAAAAACAAAAACAAAACATAGTCTGTCTGAAATCCCCTCTACTGATTGTGGACACCCCCCCCCACCCCCCCAGCCCCTCCCAAAAAGAAAAACAAACAAACAAAAACAACTCTTCAACAATAGATATAATTATATATAATATATATTTACTCTTTAAAAATAGAACTTCAGTCTAGTGACTAACATCTGTACAAACTACAAAAATAAAATTTGTATATAAATAATTTATATGGCATGTCATACATTTGAAATAAACTATCATCCTATGCAGAACCCCCACCCTAGCATTCCTAGAACTTACACACGTATTTCTGTACTGAAGCAGTGAATTAATGTAGGTTGTACTTTTTTTTTGTTTACTTCCAGAATGCACAGTAGCTACTTTATTTTTCTTTCATAACTCTATGTACAAAAGAAAACCAAGCTGCCACTTAAATCTATTACTTTTCCCTGGTATTTAAATTGGCAGTGATGTGACCAACTGAACGACCAACTTTGTCCATAATACAAATGTAAAAAATGAAATAACAACAAAATCACAAAAATGCTGGATTGCATGAGGCCTACACTAACGAGAGAGAGAGAGAGAGAGAGAGAGAGAGAGAGAGAGACATACAGGGGAAGAGCATGGTACTGCACTAAAGAACAGACTTCCTCCATGACACAGTAAGTGGGTTGACACAGTAAGTGGGTCTTGGAGTAGTCCTGTTCAAAATGCACTACCTAGTCGACAATTGCACAAGGTTGAAATAATGTCTACCACAACCCTAAAGCAGCCCAAAAAATGTAAAAGAAAACAAAAAAACTCCCTTTGCATTTGATTTAAATTCCCTTTAAGAATAAGATTGGGTAAACAACTAGCATTTGTCAAATATTACTCCCTAAACCCCAGTTTAGTTGGAGGACAAGGGGGATGACAAAGTTGACCTTACCCAACGTACAGCTTAGATAAACTCAGGAAAGAAATAAAACCCTTCAAGTAATAAAACATGTAGACTGCAAAATAACGAGACGATGAACATAATGCAACATGTCAGTGAGCTGTGAGACAATGAACGACGCTCAAGAAACCTCAACCCAAAGTGACACAAGTCAAGTTGCTGACTGCACACAGACATACAGAACATTACAGAGCTACAGCTTAATGGAAATGGACAAATACATGGTAATATATGAATGTGCTGGCTGAACACAGGCATTATTCTGGATGAACAGCCTGTGTATTATGGAAGAAGCCAAAGTGGGAGATTCTATTGTTTTGCTAAAAGTCTGTACATCATGTCACTTTAGTAAATGAAGTACATATCTGGGGATTCTAAACGTAAAACAAAAACTGTGAAAGGATGCTCTCAAACAAACATGACATATATCGTATTTACATCTAACTTTGAATATATATATACTGTGCTTATGTATTTCAAGAGGGAAGGTGTTGTGAAGGCACAATGGTTATTGTTAGAAGGAAAAACATATTTACTGAGCTAGTTTGTATTTGTACAGTGCAATCATAACCAATGATGAATAATCAGAATAGATTATAGTGTGTGTGTTACAGAGCTTAATCAATAAGACACCCTCCACCCTCAGCGTAAGAACATCTACAATTATTTCTCAACTTAGATCAGGCGAGTGGGGTACTGCATATTTTCAAGGTAAATAATTTCCATTTGTTGAAGTGTAGCAGCAAAAAAACAAACACTGACCTTATATTTTCAATAACCTAATATCTTAATAACGTCTCACTTTTATGATTTTTTTTTTTTTACATATAGCACATCTTCTTAATCTATACAAAGGGAGGAAAACCCCCCAAATCATGTTATACATCTGAGTTTTACACAAGAGAATACCCAAGTTATACAGTACTCTTTTAAATAGTTGTCCATCTATTTAGTATTAAAATATATACTCATAAATTTATATATTCTTAAAACAAGACCTTTTGTAATATCTTTAAAAATAAATCCTCTTGTCTGTGTGAGGTCTATGTACAGGTGAAAGAGAAAGGTCTGGGTATTGGGGGCGCCCAAGTGAGAGGCAGCCAGCCAGAGATGGATTCCAGACATAGGGGGCAGGGTGGGGTAGCAGGGTGTCTAGTAATCTTTGGCTGCCTGGATCCGTGGGCCAACTGGAACACAAGAATGAGGACAGTCAGAACCATTGTTGAACAACAGTTATAACTGCACACACAGAGACAGAATGTATAGAATGTTAATGTAAAAATATGCAAATATAGCCTAATGTTGATCTACCATAAAACTCAAGTCCAATTATGTAAAAGGGTGTTTTAGATTCAGCGTGAGACTCACCTTGTGCCTGGTTCGCCTGATGCTGGTTCTGTACAGTTTCCAGGTCTTCAAGCTCCAAGGATTCACACTTGGAAGATTGGGTAGCTTTCCCACAAGATTGTGAAGTCCTCTTAGTGTCCTCAAAACAGTCTGAATCACTGTCCTCGTAGCCCTCATGCATGTACCCATGGTAGGCCCCCGGCAAGCTGGGATGCACCGCCACAGTCACTGAGGCCGTGGCCGTAACCATGGTAGTAACAGCACTACTGGGCACGGTACTGCCATTATAGGCCGGCATCTTAGTCCTGTTTTGATGAGGCCCTCTGTTGGTCTGAGACCTGGGACCACAGTGATTAGTTCTCCCGGGACCTTGGGTCCTGTCACTGGGTAAATGTTGCCTCCTGGGTCCCTGGTCAGATTTGTAATCATGTTTGTTATCCCACTGTGTGAGTTGAGAGCTGACGGAGGTCACTGCATTCGGAGAAGACTCATTTAAGAGATCTTTCTGTGCGGTTACGGTCGGGCCCTCTTTGAACGGTTTCACCACCTGGAAGAGTAGAACAATAATAGTCATGATTTTCATAACAATGTAGTGAGGTTACAATCATCAGGTTACAATCATGATTTTCATTGTTAATAACAATGTAGTGAGGTTACAATCATCAGGTTACAATCATGATTTTCATTGTTAATAACAATGTAGTGAGATTACAATCATGAGGTTACAATCATGATTTTCATTGTTAATAACAATGTAGTGCACATATCATACTGTATTTGGGCAGTCTCATGTATGAAGTAGCAACTATACAGCGGCGTTATCGTACCGTGAGTTTGGGGAAGCTGGGGTTCTTGCTGTCCTCCAGTAGTATATGAGAGGTAAGAGGGGTGAGGTAAGGACTTTGGTCACAGTACTTGTACTCCTCCTCCCCTATCCCTGACGTGGTAGTCGTTTCAGAGTAGTACTCAGAGTCCGACGACTCTGAGAAGGCCTGTTGTCGTGGGCCCTGTAGGCCGTGCTCTGCGTGGTAACCGTGGTGGGTCATGGGAGGTGGGAGGGGCTCCGGCGTCGGGGTGGGCAGGCGGCTGCCGTTGTCGGCCGGGGTGACCTCCGGGGATGGGCCCATGAGGGAGAGCAGCACGGGCAGCAGCACCAGTCCATTCAGGATCCCCAGCACGGTCAGGATAGCCAGCACAGCAAAGAAGTACCTGGAACACAACCAATACAGAGAGAACATTGAGTCACCAAGGCTCCTTCTGAATGGGAATAAGCAGGGCCACCAGCACTCAGCCACATTGGTAAACAGGCGACACGAGGACACACTGGGAGGAAGGACACTGCAGAGCTGGGGGGGTCAGACCACCTTCCTCAAGCCCTATGTTTGGCTCGACTTTCCTCCTTATATTTCATTCCCTTTCCACCTTCCCCTCGATTTCTTCTCTCCCTCTGTCCATCCCTCTTTACTACTGGCAACTTGACAAGTTGGAAGAAAATTCCTGGCCTTCATCATCTCCCTCTGGGAGCCCTCATCTATCCACAGCACTGCCACTTCCTGAAAATATGTGTTTACATTAGCCAGCAGATCCTACACGTCAGAAACACCAGGGCCCTCCCTCCCTCCCTCCCTCCCTCCCTCCCTCCCTCCCTCCCTCCCTCCCTCCCTCCCTCCCTCCCTCCCTCCCTCCCTGTCTGACTGCAGGCTGGGGAGAAGAAACGTGCCCCTCCTGGCCTCCGAGCTGCTGCCGCTGCTGCTAATGTCATTTTCCCTTTAACAACTTAATATCCGAAGTGATTGAGCTCCAATTTCAGCGTGGCGATGGCAAGGCACCTCTGTGTTTATACTGGGCTGGCCAGTGGAGCCTGCCTGCTCTTCCTGCCTGCCGAGCCGCCTGCCTACGTCAGCCAAATCACATCACACTTCACAGACACTACACTGTTGGGTGGATGTGTCCCAGAGCTACTACTTCTCCTAGAACAGAGAGAAACCCATATAATCAGTCTGGTATCTGAAGGAAACCAGAGTGGATGTGAAGCTGCTCTAGAAAAAAATGTGTTTGTGTGTTAAGGGCAGAAGGTAAATCAGATTCTCAACATGCCCCAACTAAAACAGCCTTTGATGCTCCCAATGCTGTTGAGAGCTTTGTCTTTGTCTCTCTTGGAGTTGTATGGAGCTGTTGTGGTTCCTAGCTCTGCCCTAAATGGTTGCGTGGTGAATGGTACTCTATAATGGGCTACAGAAATGTGAGGTTGCCTGGGTTTCTGTGAGCCTCTCTGTGCTTTGAGGGAGGGCTGAGGTTGCCACAACAAAGAGCGCATGAGAAAATTAGAGAGGACTCCACTTAAACACTAACAGAAAACAGAGAGCTCAGCTCTTTTAACTACGGTCCAGACTTAAAGAGGTAAGAAAAAGAGAGTGTATTATGAAAAACAAGGACAAGGATAATAGCATTCTGGAACTTTCTTTCATCTCTGCCCCGACTCTACCACGCCGGCTTTGTTCGTGTCACACCTCAGAAGGGAAGGTCATCCTTAAAGTTTGGTATAGAACTTGCTTTTGTTTCACCTCATGCTCCTCTTGCACCCTAACATTTACTCTTCCACTCTCCCTATGTCTGTCTCTTTAACAAGGCCAATGGAGGCCTCTCTGTTTTACTCTGGGAATCTAACCCTCGACTTAACTTGTTATGACAAAATACTTCACCAAACATTTCAGTTCAGTCTTCTCAACCATGACCATGCCTGACTTCAAAAATACACACAAATGTCTGGTCACTTCATATGCCCCTGAAAGGAGTTTCAATTGAAAACACACATACCCTAAGGAAGAGCAGAAAACCAGATGAGACTGACACCACCATCTCTGTTCACCTCTAGTTACCGTCCATCTCAACTCATTAGATACTCGTTAGATACAGTACAACCACTCACTATAATAACTATCCTGCATCTGGGAAAAGTCAAGAAAGAAAAGTAACTTGTTTATTTGACTGTCAACATTCCGAAAGTGGAACTTGATTTATTTAAGGGTAAAAAAAAAAAAAAAAAGAGAGTACCTAAACTATACACCGGTCCCGGTTGGGTTAGACCTCCAGAGAAGACATAGTGTTAGGAATTCTGTTGTTTATATAAACTGTAATCTTTTCCATTCGGAGTCGGGGGTTGGAAGGGGTGGCTCCTTTGGAGAGGGGCCGCTGAGCTCGCTGGGCTGTTTATTCACTGTACCACCGCCAGGAGATGTTTACAGCAATGTATTTATGCTACTCCCCAGCTAGAGGGGAGCTCTCTTCTGCTACATCTAAACAGGACCTCCTAGTGTGAATGCCCTCCTCGTGCTGCCTGCTAGCCCACCACCACAACATACGCAGTTAGCTCTCCAACCAACCTCCCAAGCTCCACCACTATCCTAGAACCAGCCACCCTCCTCCTTCCAACTCTTTATTCCTCCCTCCTCCATGTTGTTCTTGTCCTTCTCTCCTCTCTTTTCCTTCTCTCCATTTTTGGTGGGAAAACAATCCCAGTACCACCATGTTGCTTGACTCAAACAATTAGAGAAAGCTTGGAGCATTTCTGCCAAAAAAGCCACCCTGAGCGTATTTATATTTTCAATGTGCTGCCCTGCTTTCTTAGTTAGCGATTTTTATGTCATGGGCCTGTTTGAGGCTTTTCTCAAGGCTGTGGTTTGGTTCCAGCTGAGGCCAGATTCAGCTAAAAACATTGCTATTTGCTTTTTTCCACTGATGCATTTTGGCAGAGAAAAAATTACCCTCCAACAGAAGCCAGAGGCCTTGGTTGGGAGTGAGGGTTGTGGTGGTGACTTCTGGTAGGGGTACAACTGACCAGTTCAAACCCTTTTTTATTGTGGTGACCTATTTGGGCACAAAAGCTTTCAACTGGATGATTGGAATGTTTACAGATTCCCTATGAAAATAGTGTGTGTGTTTGCATGCGTGTGGGTGTGCTCGTATGTGTGATGTGTGCATGTGTGCGAGTCACCACCACCCAGTGGGTAGTCGAACATTTACATGTTTACGAGCAGCTGTTCCACACCCTTGATGTTTTCTCCATTTGTTGTGCTCTGAGGGTGGGGACATTAGGACGCTGGGCGCTGGGGAGGCAGGCAGCAGCACGAAGGACTGACAGACAGGGCCAGGTGGGGGGTCCGCATTCCCACCTGCATGCACCCCGGCCCCCCCCGCCCACACTGGTTCCCTCACCGAGGGGGAAAATACAACTCTCCATGCATCAGCCCCCTCAGCCTACCCTCAGAAACATAAACACAACACCAGCACTTCCTTCGTAAGGCAACATATGGACTGGGGGGAATGAGGGAATCTGCCCTGGCGGAAGTGAAGTCTCTCACACTCACCTCAGGATGAAGTCAAACTCGGAGCCAGCCAGCATGAGGACCCCCAACAGAGTAGAGATGGCCCCGTCAATCACAGGGGCAAACATGTGCTCCAGGGCCACCGCAGAACGCCTGTTCCTATTCCCTATGGCCGTCAGAAAGGCCTGGGGACAAGAGAGAGGACAGAGACAGAGGGTTAGGGTCAGGCTGTCCAGCAGAACAGACTCAAGGGAAAATGTAGTAACTAGTGGCTACATTATCATTCCATCCATGACAACACTTCTTATCTTCATTGACTTTGTTTTGAGTCAGGGAGGTTTCTCTCCTTAGAGTCAGGGAGGTTTCTTACCAGCGCAATATGGACGGTGAACTCGACGCCAATGCCCACAGAGGCGATGAGGATGACCACTGGGATGGCGCTGAGCTTGATGCCGATCAGGCCCATGATACCGAACAGCTCCACCGTCATCATGGCCAGGATGAAGACCTGAGGAGAGGTACACAGATTGGTTAGACACTGCCTCAAACTCTGCAGTCACAATGAAACATAACCACTGAAGAGTAGGTGAAAGCGTTAGAGAGAAAGATAGAGAAAGTTATATCTTGCACGCACAACTCTCAGTGCCTATTTCTATAATACTATTAGGCAAGAGTTAGGTCTTCACCCCACAGAATCTTTGACCCTACATTCGGAAGGTTCTGACTGTCATCTGCACAGCATTGCATTACACTCAGGTCCTAAGTCGGGCTCCCAAGTGGCGCATTGGTCTAAGACTATATCTCAGTACTAGAGGCGTAACTACAGAGAACCTGGTTCGAATCCACATATAGGCAGTGAAACTATAGAGGCTCTAGCTTAAAGGGAGACAATGTGACTGTGCACATGTAGGCCTGAAAGGACCCCCCCCCCCCCCCTCTCTGTGTGTTTGGGAAGATTGTGCCGTCTGTCTTTCAGTCGGACTGACTACTTAAATAGTGAAATGAAATACATTCCAATTCCAACTGAAACCTGTGCCACACTGACTGAACCGCGCCACTACAGCCCCAACGGTCGGTCACGAGAGTCACCATTCGGAGCAGTCTGACCAGGCGGGCGGCCCAGGGACCCTCCCCTCACGACCAGGCTGTGTGAAATGTTTCCCAGCCGCTGAGCTGACAGGCCGTCTCCCCCCCAGGCCTGATGGATGGGTTTAGCAGGCCAAGGTCGCGACTGGGCAGATCCGTCCTGTCCCCAATTTTTGACAAAGGAAGCTGGAGGTAAAGCCTTCAGCAGAGGCTTTGCATTTCCTTTTCTAAGACCGGCCGGGCCAGATTAGAATGACAAAGGACTGGGGGGTGTGAGCAGCACCCTCTGGCCAACCCGCCAAGGGCCCTCCCCAGAGATGGGGCCTCCGCTCCGTCTGTGGCAGGTTTATTGAGCTGTGCTGAGGGAGGCCTGGAAGGAGGAGGAGGAGGAGGAGGGGTGCTGAGCTGAGTGGACTTACAATGATGCCAGCGGTCCAGGGGTTGAGCAGGAGGATGGCACAGACCAGGAAGGTGCAGGCTAGCACCACGCTGACCGCCAGGAGGAACCAGTGTCGCAAGCCGATGTACTGCTCCCAGAACAGGAAGGGGTAACCGTTCGGGTAGTTGAGAACACCTTTACGGGTGAACTCCTCGCAGATGGCGCGCACGCTCTCGATGCCCTCGATGAAGTCGGACGTCTGCCTCAGGCCGTTCAGGTAGAAAGGGAACTGAGCAAACTCCAGAGGCTCCGCGGCAGGGACTGTGACAGATGGAGAAGGAGGAGGGGTTAGACACTCAGGTCCTAACAGAATTAAGTTGTGTTATTCACAACCTCTTTTTAGTATTAACAATATCTTTACATTGAACGAAAGACACAAATGTCCTAGACCATTATGAACTTGGATATGATTTTGAAGAGACACCTAAAGTGGGACACTCACTGCGCAGATTCTCTCCGGTGGTGTCATACTTGTCGTGGATCCACTCGCGAGGGTGAGGGTAGAAGTTACCCTGAGAGGCAGCGTAGCCAAGAGGGTCGTTGCTCACCCACACAGTCAGGTAGATATAGAAGACCTCCGGGTGAATCAGACCCTCCTCATTTATCAGACGACGAGAAGTCAGCTAAAGTAGACAGACAGAGAGAGACTGGGTTTAGCATTCACAGTAGCAGGACTGTACCTTCTAACACATTGAGGGGTGATTCAACCTAAACAGGAATACTTTTTTCCCCAAGGGAGACTTGGGAAACAGAGTTCTATTGAACTCAGTAGAGGCATGGCACTGTAACGGTACACACCTGGTTGTAGTTGAAGGGGTCCTTCTTGGAGCCGGTCTGGATGAGCAGTTTGTAAGCCAGAACACCATCCTCGGTGCCGTTACGGTAGTTATCCCAGGTGATCCTGCCTGCCTCCCAGTCTGCATCGAAGGCAACCTGCAGTCCTAGAGGAGAGAGAAGAAGAACACAGGACAGCACAGGGTTAGCCATCTCTGTCGGATCCACTTTTACCACTACATTCTCATGGTTATTATATCATACACCTATTGGCAGGGCCACAACATAAGCCGAGATGTTTTAAGCACTATGCTAGGAGTAGTGAAAACATGATGGTGGACTGGCACATTTAGAATGAGTCATCAAACTAAGATAAGATGTGTTATGAACATCAACCTCCTACAATCACACATACATCCAAAAACAGCAGCTCTGTTCCTCATGTGTGTGGGCTGAATAAACTAACCAGCAAAGCCTTTTGTGTTTTCTAAATGACAAAGTCTGGCGCTGCAGCTGAAAACCAGTTTCCACAGCCTTTCTCTAATTACAGGGAGATTCTGACTAGAAAGGAATAGCATAGAGGGAGGAGTGGAGCGAGAGAGAGAGTATTTTATGCCACTCCAATTCTCCATCGATTGAAGTGTTCAGTTCCTCATGTTTTGGAACGGCAAACCTGGCTACCCGTGGCCCACCCTCGATAGCTTAATCTTAGCTTAATAGCTTAATACCTCGTAGCATAATACTTCCTCATGACTAGTCTAGGAACGCCAACAACCTTTAGCCGGAGGGAAGAGGCCAAAGGTGAGGGAGATAACCTTTGGCCTTTCTACGACATCATCTGCCCTCCAGCCCTGCTAGATGGGGGTGAACTTTCACCGCCACAGGCTTTAACTAACCTCTCATCCACCTCCCATCCTCCACCTTCGTCCCTAGACTAAAGGTAAACATCAACCCCCAGCCTGTCACTCCAAAGGCCCTGACATCACTAAACTCTGTACCCCAAGGGCAAGAACCCACCACAGACTGAGTTCCCTTTCAAACACACACACTGACTAATACTAGAATCACTATGGGGCTTCTGGAATGAAATAAAACAAGGTCTCCTTTAGTTAAACTGTGTTTACCTCTTAGCCAGTCCTGGAAATAGTGCAGCCACATCCGGGGTAGCTTCTGGTCGCTATCCCTCACCACGTACTTGACCGAGATGAAGGAGTTGTGCAGCTGGATGAGGAGACGCTGGGAACGGGCGTAGTCAAAGCCGTCCATGGTCACCAGGTACATGTTGTAGAAGGAGAAGTACTTGAACTGGGCGTTGATAAAGTCGTACTCCTTGGTGTCACGGGGCACAATGTCGGTCAGGTAGAGTCCGTCGTGGACCATGGTGGTTCCGTACAGGCTGAGTCCCAGCAGAGCCACGAAGAGGACCACGACCACCACCTTGCTCTCTGGCTTTAGGAGGAGAGGAGCATACTTGTCCCGGGCAAAGCTTGACAAGTTCCAGCGGAAGAAGGGGAGCGGAACACACTCCCTGGCCTCCTTGGACTCGTCCATCTGGGCTAGGAGGTCCCGGGTGGAGCTGGAGGGGCTGAAGAGCTGGGAGCCGTAGGAATCGGTGGGGGAGGGGGGAGCGGGGGAGGAGGCCACCACCACAGAGGGAGGGCTGGTGGAGATCTGGGAGGTGGGGGGCAGGATGGTAACTATGTGCTGGCCTGCCGCGTCACACTGGGTGAAGGCCTGGACGGTGGTGGTGATCTGGGTGCTGGTGATGATAGTGGAGCCTGTGTAAGTCATTGTAGTCTGGGTGCCAGGCGTGTGGCTGGTGGTGGTGGTGTTGTCGTTGGCATCGGAGAACTCCTGGGGTTGGATCCGGATGACCCGGGAGGAGCAGGGGCTGTAGAAACAACACAGGATGTCCAGACGCTTGTCCTCACGACGGTGAAGGTCCAAACTCAGGATGGCCGGGAAGATGAGAAGCATCATGGCGAAGTTGAACACCACAATAATGGCCGCCTAGGGAGAGAGAGAGAGAGAGAGAGAGAGAGAGAAAGAGAGAGAGAGAGAAAGAGAGAGAGAGAGAGAGAAAGAGAGAGAGAGAGAGAGAGAGAAAGAGAGAGAGAGAGAGAGAGAGAGAGAGAAATACTGTTTAGGAGAGGGGCCAACCCTTTTCATGACTGCTCCACGCCACCCAACTCCACAGCTGCTGCCTGGAGCCCCACAAAAAAGGTCTCTACATTCAAGCTCTCTTGCTGTTTTAGTGCCTCGGATTCAGTCCCAGAAAGTCAAATAAAAAGCTCCCTAAATCACCAGCAAAAATAGTCAACAAGCCAGGGAACTGAGGGAAAGGAAAGGGGACTGCTGCTCTTAACAGTGTTGGGCCAGAAACCGAAAGGTACGTGATTCGAATCCCTGAGCCTTCAAGTTGGGAACATCTGCCATTCTGCCCTTGAGCAAGGCAGTTGGAGATTGATTAAGGCAGCCCCCCGCACCTCTCTGATTCAAAAGGGGTTGGGTTAAATGCGGGAAGACATGTTTCGGTTGAATGCATTCAGTTGTGCAACTGACTAGTATGCCCCTTTCCCTCTCTGCGTGTCTGTACAGGACCCTCCTTACTCTATCACCCTGGGGCTGACATTATAGTCGGTATGGTCCCACTGCACTACGGACCACCCAGGGGAGGCTGGCAGATCACAGAGCTAGAAGCTGACGGCCCAGTGATATACTGATCCACTCCCTCCTTTGATTATTTCCACCCTCCCCACCTGAGAGAGGGAGAGGGAGAGGGAGAGGGAGAGGGAGAGGGAGAGGGAGAGGGAGAGGGAGAGGGAGAGGGAGAGGGAGAGGGAGAGGGAGAGGGAGAGGGATAGAGAGCGAGGGAGAGAGAGAGAGAGAGAGAGCGAGAGAGAGAGAGAGAGAGAGAGAGAGAGAGAGAGAGAGAGAGAGAGAGAGAGAGAGAGAGAGAGAGAGAGAGAGAGAGAGAGAGAGAGAGAGAGAGAGAGAGAGAGAGAGGAAGAGAGAGAGGGAGAGCGAGACAGAGAGAGAAGGAGAGAGAGAGAGGGAGAGGGAGATGGGGAGGGAGAGGGAGATGGAAGAGGGAGGGGGAGGGGGTAGGTGCAGCGAGCAATAAAAAGAGGAAGAGAAAAGAACAAAAATCCTCTTCTGAATAAATGTTACTTTTCTTTTTGTGTTTCCCTCGGTGTGGGTGCCAGGCACTCCTGGTTCCATGGCAGAGCTAGGCAGTGTAAACACAGTGGGGCGTACAGCACAGTCTAGTACCTGCAGAGAGAAGGCACGCAGTGCTGGGATGGGGACCAGGGCTGCCATGAAGAAGGCGATCATGTTGTTGATGGAGGTGAGCGCCACGCTGGTGCCAGTCCTCCTCAGGCAGTCCCCCGTCCTCTCCTACAGGGGTGAACCAAAACACAGCCAACGGTTAGTGCCAGGCCAGCCAGAGTACATGAATATAAGTAACTAATTCTAACTAATATAACTAAGTGTGCGTCCCAAATAGCACCCTATTCCCTATATAGTGCACTATTTTTGATCAGAGCCATGGTCTGGTCAAAAGTAGTACACTATATAGGGAATAGTGTATCTCTCTTTTGGGACAGAGACTAAGTGTGAGGTTACAGTGGATCTACAGGTGATTGAACTAGGGGGCTTGGTGAGGGGAGGTAGATAGCTTACCTTAAAGGGGATGTGGATGCCAGTCTCAGTGAAGGAGTGGGCCAGAAGGAACATGTCATCCACACCGATCCCCAGAGCCAGGAAAGGGAGAACCTGTGTGGTGGCAGCGTTAAAGGACAGGCCCAGCAGAGAACATAGCCCCAGGCCAGCTGCCACAGACAGAGCCACCAGGAGCACGCCAGCCAGACCCACAGCCCCCTGGGACTTGGCACAGTCCCAACGGAGCATGGTCACACAGGCGTAGGCCAGCTAGAATAGGACGGGAGAGAAGAGAGAGGGTGAAGGTTTGAACTTTGAACTCAGCACAGGCGAATAGGCATCCATACTGAACCACTGCTATCAATGTTGAACCTACAGTAGAGAAAGTAGGTTACTACTTCTTACCATGAGCAGGTAGCCTCCTGCCACCCGGATGACACTGACATCAGAGAAGGACTTCATGATGTCGTTGAGGGTGGTAGTGGAGAAGGCGTGGATCTCTGAAGTGGAGTTCTGGGGGATACTGCCATGAGCCACCTGGGGGGGGGGGAAATCTAATAAGTTTATTTAAAATTAGGTGAGGGTCAATAATAGAATTGACAGTTTGTTTCATTTATTTATATAATATAAGCCAGTAGTAGTGACCTAGTTTGCATGGTGGCTCCTGAGGCTATCTCAGGTAACACTTAAATTCCTTTCCTGACAGTCCCATACAAACAGGGTATCCTTCAAAGATCAGGGCATGCCCATAACTTCCTATTTTGGGCCAAAAACACACAAACAAGGTATGGGTGAGCCCCTATAAAGCTTGACAACTAATGACCACAGATACCAGAGAGCAAGGTTCAGGGGGATCAAATGAGATCACATGGTCTCCCAAGCTACTCCATCAGCACCATGAATGGCCGACAACCTTAGAGGAACCCAACACCCTGCACTTTGTTTTTACAGTGACCATCCCCCTCTCCTCGTCTCCCGTTCCCTCCCTCCCTCCTCTCCCCCTCTCCTCTCCTGCAAGCGGGCATTGCTGGAGGCATGACCCTCCCACCCCTTCAGTCAGCATGCTGGGTGTCAGCTATCACAAAAACAGCTTGTTCCTATAACTGGTATCCTGTCAGTGGCCTCCTTGGAGGACTCTGTTTACTAGGCAGTTGAGGGTTGATGGAATTCAGGCAGAGGTTGCCGTCCCAGCCCCTCCTCTACTCATGTGGCAGGTAAACAGCATGACTGAGGCCAACCTAAAGTCCGCTCTATGATTTGTTCTCTGGTTTCTTATTTGCCGGCATATTACTCAAATGGGTCAAGACAGGTTGGTGAAAGGTGCAGGCGGCTGAGGCTGAGGGGCCAGAAACATAGGCTTCGTACCAAATGGCACCCTATTCCCTATATAGTTCAAGACTTTTGACCAGGTGTAGTGCACTAATGAGTGTACTACTTTTGACCCATACATACCTCCACGAACTTCCTCTGCCAGGACTCCAGGATGGCGGTGGCCTTGTCCTCATTCCAGTTGATGTCGTGGATCTCATAGTCGTCCTTAAAGTGCTCGTAGAGCTGCTTGGGGCTCATCAGGAGAAACATGGTCTGGAGGGCCTCTGCACTGCAGGAGATAGAGAGAGAGGCACAGTCAGATGACTGTGGCCAAGTGAGCGCAGGCCACACAGAGGAGTCATGTTCCCCACATTCAAGACCCCCCCCAAATACTACAGAGAAACCTTATGAGCCCTCTTGTTAGGGGACTCCTGTCTCAGCTGTCATAGATATTACATACTATGATCTGTGGCATATAAACCAAAAGGTGGTCGTATACAGTGTACGTGGAGAAACGGGTGGACAAGGCAGCTGTTGGCTAGTGTTTCTGAATGCAGATACAGACTCTATTGCCTGAACGGGTGAAAGCAGCTGTCTTGCTGCCTTTTTCCACAGCGAGCACAGATGGCCCTGAAGGCGACTTGGCACCGATGTGAGAGTTGTGGTGTTAAAACTGAGATTATCGTAAATCATATCATGGAATAAAGTCTGTGGCTTTGAATGACTGTATCCCTTCCATCCAGATTTGCCAGGGTCGTGATCTGGACAGAGGCCCAACACTGTCACTCCATTCATATTTGTGCTGTGGTTTTAAATTCAATTCAAATAAAATAAAGGATTCATAATACATAAAAGAGCCCAGGAATCGTGTCTTACACACATACGGCAGTATATCAAGATGTTTTACAAATCCTTATCATTAGAGATGTGGTACATCTTGTATTGTAAATTATCTTTGGTGTCCCCTTTATCTTTCTCTGACTTAAAGGAGAGGCTCCCTTTTTCTCCACTCCTCTCCACAAAAAATCTGTCCCTAGTTTAGGTGGCTGTCCATCATGTTTAATTGGTTTATCCTCCGCAGGGGTCAGAGGAGGAAATTGATCCTGCTTAATGCGAGGCATTCCTCGGATGTGTGAGGCTCTTAGGAGTCAGAGGGATTCCTCACTGCTAGCTAGGCCCTCACTGTACACCCCCTCTTACCTCTGCAAAGCATTCTGGGTGTCCTTGACCCGGCCGCCCAGGATCAGCTCCTCCTGCCAGTGCATGAACTTTTTGGAGAAGCCGTGGCAACCGCCTTGGAGCCGCCCAGCAATGTCAGGACTCTGTGGAGGGAGACAGACAGACAGGGCCAACAGTTAGCTTATTTAACAACCAGGCACATCGGGCTCACAAAAATACCATCCTCTTTAAAAGAGAGGGAGAGTGGTGGTGAAAGGGAGAGAGGGGTAATGTGGTCATACCTCTCTCAGGTCCTTGTTGGGGGCGCTGAGGGGGCACTCGGGGTCGTTGGGGTCCAGGCAGGGGCGGTTCATGTAAGCGTGGCCCACCTGGGCCTTGTCCAGCATCTCCCTGAATCCCTCCAGACTGGTGAACTGGCTGAGCTCCTCCATCAGTTTCAGAGGGTCCAGGTTCATCCACTGGATGTCAGGCATCCCCCTGTAGAGGAACACAGCAACATACAGGCTCAGCGGGCGTCGCAGGGCAGAGTAGAGAGATGACATGGCCATAGCAATCTGCGTCACTGCATGTCTTTGTATACAGTCCTATCCAGTGCAGTTCAGCTGTGCTCTTTCTGCAGAACCTCCTGCACCTTCCTTTTCCTTTCCTCCTCCAGCTGCACCCATGCCGCCGTTCCTACACCTCCCCACTTCCCTGCCTTCCTGTATACCATTGGCTGGTTCTGGTCTTGCCCTGCCTCTGCCGGACTCTCCCTGGTGGCGAGGAGCTGCGTTTATAAAGTAGCGTTTATTATCCTGTTACACGGGGCCACAATGCAGAGGGAAAGGCGCGGCGGCAGACTGCTCGCTCCTATTTCTTAACCTTGTGCATCGAGTCATAACAATTACCTCTGGCTCGCAGACATCTTGATAAGGCTGCAGTAGAGCAGTGAGAGGGCTGGCTGGCTGGGGGCACTGCTGGCTGGTGAGCTAAGCAGGGAGGCAAGCAGGGAGCCTGTCTGTGTGCTCTCTCTGCTGGGAGGCCGGGCTGATTGCCTGCCTGCCTCTCACGCTGTTTAGTGGTGTGATGTTCATTGAGCCTTTCAAAAGGCCTAATCCTGAGGCTTTTCGCTGCTGCTGCCTTTGGGTCCTCCTCCCATGCAAAATTTATAATTTGCTCCAAAGAGCAGGCAATTATGTGGCCTGAGGGATAACGCTTTGGTGTCAGTTAACAGCTTTGGCTGTAGCAAGTCAACTTTGTACAGTGCGCTAACTCAGTGGCTCCCACCAGTACAAGGAAGGTACTTGTCAAGAGGAAGCACCCTCTGCTTTACAAGATTGCCCTTGTGACAGCTATATCATACCACATTACCCATAATACACCAGACAACCAGAAATGGCCTTGGCTGCATAGGTTGTAATGTCTCAGTTTTCTGGAGTGCTGGGTGCTTTTGATGATCATCAAAATCTTTGTTAAAATTGTACCATTTATTCTATACAATAATCTAAATATGCCTCATGGCAAATATATAACCCACTTGGTCGATTTTATGTTCTAATTTGACATTCTCACAAAATCAAACTATATATATTTTTAAATATAATTCAACACAAAACTAGAACTCAGAACATTGCAAGACATAAAATAATGTTGTACCAATCATAATAAAATCTAGAAACTTGGAGGCCATTTACTTAAGTTGGTAGAGAGAGAGAAAAAGGAATCCCCAAAGTGTCCTAACTCTGGGCCCAACCTCATTCCAATGATTCATGAAGAGAGTGGCTTCAAATAAAGCTGCTGGTCTCCCATTCCCACATACCAAGAGCCTTTGCTCCTGCTTGCAAAGAGAGGCCCCTTTATCTGCTATTTTTTGCTTGAGTGAACCGGCCTAGGCCCTTTTGTTTTTCCATAGATTGCTGCTCTTTGTTCTCTCAAGTTTTTTTCTCTCTCTCCCTCTCCCTCTTTTTGCATTAAACTCGGCTGAACTGAAGCGGAAGCTAGAGGGGACATTAGCCTCAGTGGCCAGGCCACCCCCTCAGTGGCCAGGCCACACCCCCAGCTCTCTTCAGAGCAGCAAAAAGAAACGGCAAATAAATAACAACTAAGACATTAGATAGAGAGAGAGAGAGAGAGAGAGAGAGAGAGAGAGCTAGAGCTGCCTGCTGGAGTGAAAACAGGAGAAAACACTGTTTGTTGCACAATGTGCTGCAGAAAACTAGTTTCAAAACCAGACTCATTGGTTTTACTTGAATTTAAAACGAATCTGTTTGATACGCAGAAAGTACATTTGTTTCTAGTAATTTAAATATACATTTTGAGAGAATATGCAAGGAATATGGTAAAACATATCTTAAAATAACCAAACGCCACTGTTAATTTATTGTACGCTCTTTGGGGACCAAGACTTGAATAATGCACTTTTTATTTGTTGGACAACTTACAGCTCGGAGCCCAGGCGATTACCATGAGAATGCACAGTGTTACTCGTTGCTGACAAAGCTGAGCCCCCCTCCAGGGCCCCCTCACTGATGGACACTCACTCGTAAACTGAAAGAATGCTTACCATTGTCTGACCCAAAGGCTCCCCTGCCCCCCTTTACCAACCCACCCAGTAGCAGCCATCTCCTCCCTCCCTCCCCTGTCCCCTTTCCATGAGGGCCTTCCCCTGATCGGCTGTGTGTGTGTGTGTGTGTGTGTGTGTGTGTGTGTGTGTGTGTGTGTGTGTGTGTGTGTGTGTGTGTGTGTGTGTGTGTGTGTGTGTGTGTGTGAGGGGGTTAGCCTACGACGACAGGAGAAGCATAGGTGACGACTGAAGTAGGCCTCTTCCTAACAACAGGGCTAACCGGCTCTTTAGTCAAAGCTTGATGTTAGGTTATTACCGCCACCACTGTAGTTTATTGCTGCCGCCACTGTATTGGATCCAAACTAAAGCCTCTTGTTATGAAGAGTGTGGGAGAACCAGGAGGTCAATTGAGATTTTGTAGCCAAGCCACATTCCCTGGCCCCTGCCAAACCCAACGTATGAATAAGGTGAAAGGGGCCAAGCTAGCTGGGCATGGGCCCTAATGTAACTCTAATACTGGGATTCAAGATAGCTGACTAGAGTTAATACTAAAACTACACATTCTGTATTTCCAAGCAATATGGAAGAAATAATAATTTGCATATTTTGAAGAACAAATATTATGGAACTTACGGTAAGTATGCTGACCCCCCCTGGAGCTTTGCACCTTCCCAGAAACAGTCAAGTGGGGTAACAATCATACAGGGGAACAGCTTGTCAATCATCTGCAAACCATGGATACATTTTATCAGTTATTATGCAAACTATCAAGATTGCATAATACAGAACCAAAAACATACATTGTAACAGTAATGGTCAAAAAATAACAGGGAGGGATATTTCCTTTAACAAAATATTAACTTACCCTTTCAATCATGACATTTTCTATGATAGGGACACCAGATTTGTAGCAGATTTTATTGAGATCCCATGATCTGAGGAGAGAAGACATACAGACCGTTACATATATGTGACCACAGACAACACCCTTTCTTTAGCTGTAACCTAATCCCCATTATAAACTGGGTGGTGTGAGCACTGAATTCTGATTGGCTGAAAGCCATGGTACATCAGACCGTATACCACGGGTATAACAAAACGTTTTACTCTAATTATGTTGGTAACCAGTCTATAATAGCAATAAGGCTCCTCGGGGGTTTGTGACATATGGCCAATATACCACGGCTAAGGGCTGTGTCCATAAGAACAGCCCTGTGGTATATTGGCCATATACCACACCTCCTCGGGCCTTATTGCTTAAGTGACCGATGGGTCTACTTACTTTCCAAACAGAGACACCTGGACCTTGCTGGCCGAGAGCGCTGCCTCCAGGTGAAGCAGCAAAGCATCCTGCGTCAGAATGTTGGTCCCTTCCTGTTTGGGGGTTTGTATGAGCATCTGTGATGTGAACACAGACTCCTCTCCCTGCTTCTCCTTGGTGTAGCGTAGCTCCCGACTCACTCGGCTACCGGCTAGAAGAGAGATGGAGAGGGGCGATTGGGTTAAAGACTCATCTCATCTCATCTCCCACGTATATAAGAGCTATCGGGTTATTTATGTTCATTGCACTGCGATGTGGCAAGACAACTGACCCTCATTACCACCGCAGAGGAAACATGACGCAAGTTGAAACATCAATCAACAGACAGAGTGAAGAACAGGTCCACAGATTGTACAGTTTCTAATTTTCACATTTCTGTCCACCCCTCCTCCCGACTCCCCAAGACTGAGATTCTAAATAGCTGTGTAGTTCAAACCAGAGTCCTTGGCATGGGTCCAAGGGATACAGAGACCACAGCCGAGAGAGAGAGGGCTGGAGAGATGGAGAGAGAGAGAGAAGGGGAGAAATCTGATGAATACGACTATGCACAGCTCATATTATTATCACACTAGTGCAACAAGCATTGCAGACACACACAAACAAGTTCAGAGTTGGACAGTTGGCTGGTAGCCTAGTGGTTAGAGCGTTGGACCAGTAACTGAAAGGTCGCTGGTTAGAATACCCGAGCCGACAAGGTGAAAAACCTGTCGATGTGTCCTTGAGCAAGGCACTTAACCCTAATTTGCTCCAGGGGCGCCGTACTACTATGGCTGACCCTGTAGGTAGGCTGTCATTGTAAATAAGAATTTGTTCTTAACTGACTTGCCTAATTAAATTAAAAATAAAATTGAAATGACTGTGGCGTGAGTGTAGTGAGTGCAGCACATACACATGAACACAGATTGGCCAACGCCCTTGCCAATGTTGGTTTTGAAGGCACTTCAGACACAAAACGTCTAGCCAAGAGAAATGAGTCAAAGCTTCTCATTGGCTCCCTCTGTGAAACAGATGTGTCCTGTTAGGGAAATCCTCCTCACTGTGCCCAAAACCCAAACCCCATCACTAACAACACGGCACGACACAGAATGGCAGCACCACCATCCCCAGTTTCACAGTCTGTTTCACCTGGGGCTTGAATGTGTAAGAAACTGACAACAGCCAAAAACACAGCCTCTAGCCTAGACAGACGGTTTCAGTAAAGAACGAAGGCACGATATGCCATCCATTCTTTACAGCAAACTTCCACCATACCAGAACTAACCCATCAGAGGAGGAGAGGGAGGAACTAGGAGAGAAAGAACAGAAGGTGGTGGCAGGGTTGGATGAGGGAGAACAACGAGGCAGAAATGCTGTTGATGTGGTATGCAGAGCTGGGATGAAAGCATCAAAGCCCTGAGAGGAAACTCTGGAGTCCAGCCCCCTAATTACCAGAGGCTGCCCTGAAAAGAGTGAGCAGGGTATCTGTGGCTATGCCAAGGGCACATGAAACACAACGCTCTGGATCAGAGTGGGCCCGGCCCGTCTGCCCCTCCGTGTTCCACTACATGACAATCCTGCAGAGGCTGGCTCTCGCTGTGGCCACCTCGCCTCTCTGCTTCTCTCCCTCTCTCTCGTGCTCTCCCTCTCTCTCGCACTCTCCCTCTCTCTCGCTCTGCTTCTCTCCGCTTGCTCTCTTCCTCTCTTTCCCTTGCTTTTCTCTTTCTGTCTTCCTCTCTCTGTCTTCCTCGCACCACCTCCCCCAATCATGAGCCAGCTCTTTTAATTGGGGGAGAAGAAAAAAAGAACTATCCTCTCCCCGGCTCTCAAAGTGTAAGATCAATTTATAACTGGCTTGGAAAGACATCACAATCTTTCATGGCTTTCTTCTAGCCTCCTTGTGAATTCATAAAAGAAGGTAGGCTAATGTAATGTGTGATAATGCAGAATGTGTGCCAATGAACAACAACCTGAAACACCCAGGTTACATACACACTAGTACATGTTCACTTGTTTTCGAACTCTGATTAAAATCCATCCACGCTTAAGAACAGACACTCTTATTTTACACGAGACATTGTGCTCATATTTAATGCATTGGGGCATCTACAGGAACTGAGTTTCAAGGTTTGGGCCTGTAATTACAGGGCTCCTGAAGTAAATTATAGCTATTTGTGTCTCGTTCCGCCCATCTGGACCACCCAGCTAGAACCCCGGTTGGGGCCCCGGCTCCGACACTCAGTCACTGCTCTGCTCTGTGAGAGAGAGCTCAACCACTCACCAGATGGAGGCTGCACTAGCTCTACTCTGCTCTCTGATCCACTCCGCCTGCAACCAGGAGCCGTTAAAGAGACAGGCGTCCAAATACTTCTCACAAAGCAGTAAGTAAAGTTATAGAGAAGTGTCTGGATTGGGGCCTTTGAAAACCTGCGAAAATAACTTAGAATTAAGAGACAGTTGTCAAGACCTAAGACATGTAGCTATCAGTGTCCTTCAACAATCCCATATTGGATGGTGAAATAAGATAACAGTAAATAATTTCAACATAACATGGTAGAAGAGAACAGGGAGCTCACACTTCTTCACAAAGCCACTCCAGTCAAGATGCTGCGCTCCAAGCAATGCACCTCCATTTGTTCTCCCTCTGTTCCATTTTTCACTTCAACCCCCGGAGGTGACACCCCCTTTAAAAAACAACTAATCCCCAGTTATGGTCAACCTCATCTTCCAAATATGCAGGGATACTATCCATCAATCAAATGTGTTTATATCATAGACATTGCCGAGCAAGTTCTGACTACTATAGCCATTCCTCTGCTAAAGCTAAAGCTAATCTCCACTCCACTTCTCAGAAGAAGGCTGGGGGGTGGGGCTGGGAGTTGGGGCTGGTCAGAGACAGACAGACAATGGTAGCAGGTTTCAGGGAGAAGGCCTCCCACTCAGAGTTTGGACCCAGGGCCAAGCAGGCCTATCTGGGCGTGTGTGTGTGTGTGTGTTAGCTCCCCTATCTGTGGGCAGTATGGAACGTGGCATGTAATTAAACAAGGAGATGAAGCCCCCTGCTCCTTGGTGTCAGACCACTGATGGACCATGTCAGCTCCAATCTCCCTCATGTCCAGCCCACCACCACCCAGCCTAGCCCAGCCCCACAGACCTCACAGGAGACACCCGTACCATACTGTACTGTATCAATGTATATCCTCTCCATGTCTGTCTAAATGTTATGTTGTCTGCCTATACCTTCTGTACAGGTTTAGTGATTGTAAACAGTTGCCATCAAACTCAAAAAGTGTTTGTGACAGGCAGCACAAGGTATCCAATCAAATGTGGAAGAAGTCCCACACAAGAAGCCTAGCTACTTCTCCAGCTTCGCTCAGAGACTTTTAGGCGCCATCACAAAAACCCAATTATTAACCCAGTTAACAATTAGGATTGTGCCAGCAGCAGCACCATTCACATGCTAGCTCTAGGTCCAATTCCAGTCTCCATTAGCGGAGACCACCTTCAAAGTGTTGTGGGCCAGATTAGCTGGATTAGGAGGCCACTGAAAGGACCCACGCTGCTTTGGAGGAAGTCCCACAAGGAAGAGACATGCTGGAAGAGACATGCTTTACCTGCTTCAGCCGCCAAAGGAATAAAGCAAAGAGTACCCAGTGTTGTACTGTAGCACAGATTAGACCTTCTAGTATACAAAATCACAAATGTACAAACTCAAATGCAGACATAGCCTCGCCACTCACTCACTCCCTAATTTAGATACACTCACATAGAATATAGACTTTGCTGTACTGGTTCTCTTTAGGAACTGTCAGTCTGTCATCTTGCCCATTCTAAGTGCATGCTTTTCTATCGAACGCTGCCAGCACCCGCCCACCGGACTATCATCACTACTCTCGACGGGTCCGAATTAGAATACGTGGACACCTACAAATACCTAGGCATCTGGTTAGACTGTAAACTCAACTTCCAGACTCACATCAACCATCTCCAATCCAAAATTAAATCCAGAATTGGCTTCCTATTTCGCAACAAAGCCTCCTTCACTCATGCTGCCAAACATGCCCTTGTAAAACTGACTATCCTACCGATCCTTGATTTCGGCGATGTCATTTACAAACTAGCCTCCAACACTCTACTTAGCAAATTGGATGTAATCTATCACAGTGCCATCCGTTTTGTTACCAAAGCCCCATACACTACCCACCACTGCGACCTGTATGCTCTCGTTGGCTGGCCTTCATTATATATTCGTCGCCAAACCCACTGGCTCCAGGTCATCTATAAGTCATTACTAGGTAAATCCCCGCCCTATCTCAGCTCACTGGTCACTATAGCAACACCCACCCGTAGCATGCGCTCCAGCAGGTATATCTCACTGGTCACCCCCAAAGCCAACACCTCCTTTGGCCGCCATTCCTTCCAGTTCGCTGCTGCCAATGACTGGAACGAATTGCAAAAATCACTGAAGCTAGAGGTTCCTATCTCCCTCACTAACTTTAAACGTCAGCTGTCAAAGCTGCTTATCGATCACTGCACCTGTATATAGCCCTTCTGTAAATAGCCCACACTACTACCTCATCCCCATATTTATTTTTGTTATTTTTCACAAATCTTGCACTCCAGTATCTCTATTTGCACATCATAATTTGCACATCCTTCATTCCTGTGTTAATGATGATAATCTGTAATTTGTCTCACCACTATGGTCTATTTATTGTCCTACCTCTTAGCCTTACTGCATTTTGCACTACATTTTGCACTCTGTATATAGACTTTCCATTGTGTTTTTGACCATGTTTGTTTACTGTGTAACTCTGTGTTGTTTTTGTCGCACTGCTTTGCTTTGTCTTGGCCAGGTCGCAGTTGCAAATGAGAACTTGTTCTCAACTGACCTACCTGGTTAAATAAAGGTGAAATAAAATTAAAAAAAAAATCCCTGCTCTTTGTCATCCATTTAAAACATTTTTTAAAAGCATGCACCATAAAAGGATAGATTTGGCCCTGGCTGGCAGAGAGCGAAAAAAAGTATTTATTGAAATCAAGCTTTAGTTCTAATGCCATTTTCTATAGGCCATCCTTTATCAAAGTTCAGCGGCACCTCCCCATCCCAGTCCAACGTGTTACTTAGCAGATATAGAGGCTCCTAATTCATAGGGAACCCAGGCAGGGCAGCAGAGATTGAACGCAGGCTGTTGTCACTCCCCTCCTGAATTTCTTTCAGATGTTTCCCAACAAACAGGAAAAAATAAAGAGGGAACTTTTACAACAAAAGCAAACGGACCAAGACTTTTTCCCAGCAAATAAAACAATGCGGGTGTGGGGGGCTTGGCTTTCTACCTTACCTATAGAAATACAGTGTGTGTGTGTGTTTGGGGGGGACAGGGTGGCAAAAGCAGGGGACACTTTGAGGTATTCCTTCCCAAAAACAAATGAGAGGACTTGAAATGAAGTTCAATTTGAGAGGAAGAATTGTAAAAATACCATCGAAAGTAAAAGGCACAAATAATCAGCTTCAGTTACAATCTATTCAGATCGTGATACTTCTGTCAGCATTGACACTTTGCATTTCCATATGTATAGCCTTGCCTGTACTAATTATGCTAATCATCCCTAGTGTTGGCTGCTGCGAAAAATAGTCACATTAGGCACTCCACTGGCTGCTAATGCAGCTTAATGTGTGGTTGAAACATACATTCATTCCATGGTGAAAGGCAAAAATGTCCCAAATTGCTGGTCTCATTCAGGCTAGAAATACATTTATTGAGCCCAAGGACCATTTCTTCCCCATCCTCCAAGTCCCCCCCCCCCACACCAAGTACAAAGAAAATGTTTTTTTTTCTCTGTTCTTCTTTTTCCAGAGGGGGCAAACTGACAGAAAAATGGCCAAACTCTACTCAAAACGTTGACTGGTGTCACTTTATTTAAAGTTGACCAAGGAGAACAATCTCTTTTGGCAGAAACTGTCCAAGTGAATGAAATAGAGATTATACAGGAGATGTGTGAGACTGGGCTTCCAGGAGGTCTGTAACAGAGATAGGCCTTCAGCACTCCCAAAAATGGACACCAGTGTCTGCAATGACTTTCAAGGAACAAAAAATACAGGACGCTAAACAGGTCTACAGTTACATATAGTGCTGAAATGTAATGTACAATTATACATGTATAAAAGCCAAGTCCCATAAACACTAAATAACGTGAAAAGATACACAGCTATGAGTCACTGCTTTGATAGTGTAAATCTCCAAATAGGATATAACTTAGAAGCACTGTATATTATAATTTCTGTTCACAGTGGACGGTTGATGGCGACTTCAGTAATGGAGGGAGCTGGTGAGGTTTTGTATTCAGCTCATGTGTCTGCTCCTTGAGGAGAGCACTGAGGCTGGAGGACTGCAGAGTGGTGGGAGGTGTGGGGGGAACGAAGGAAGGGAGGGAGAGGGTGGGTGGGTGGGGGGGTTTGAAATAAACATTTTCAACTGACCCAAGTTGACTCTGGCTTTGTTTGTTCTTTCTACTGGTGAGGTCTGAGGCTCAGCAGTTGGAGTTTATTTATCTAGCTGGGGCACTGTGGCTTGCCATTCACCTCCAATAATGCCTCATAGAGCTTTCATTCTCTTTTAGCAGGCCCTGAACTGGAAGACTGTGTATTTTCTGATGAATTATAGAATTTACCTTGCATTTTTGTTTAGATAACTGTTCCAAACACCGAAACGTCCACATGTTCCCCTCGTGCTACTAGGGCTCTGGAAGGTACCTACTGTTCGCCATGTGGAGTAGTTCATGCTCTCTGTATATGTTTTTTTCCCCCACTTCTACACAATCCCTTTCTAAAACACATATCCCAAGTCACTTTGCAATATTTGCACAGCTTGTCTGTTTGTACATGTCTGTCAAGATCACCAAAACTGTGTCAAGAAGGATGGGTTTAGTTAATGTGGGCTACAAGTACATACTTGTACATTACATGTAAACATGTATTACTAAATGCTCTATTCAAAACGTTTTTCTGCTCTTTGGTGGTATTTTTACCCACTACAAAATATCAAACCTTTTGGGTAATCTACGGTTGCCATAGTAACAACACTATAGCTACACATATATTATTTCCAGAAAAAAACACTCCCTACAAAACAAATAATTTTTCTTCTAAGTCCTGCTTGAACTGGTGAGAGAAATGTGTCCTGAGAGAGAAGCCATACTGTTGTTTTTAGGGAATGGGAAAATGTGTATACCCCTAAAACCTTCACCCCTAATGCTCCCCAACCCCCAACCTCATCTCCCTACACTTCACTTTATTATTCCCCTTTCTTTCTCCAGACAATACACACTAGGTCACATTCTCCCCAGGTCCCACCCATGACTGCTAGGCCCCTTTCCTGTGTGCTTGCTTGCTCTTCATTGCTTCTGCAGTAGCAAAACTTCCTGAAGTAAATGTCCAAAAGAAAACAACACATGACTAACAAAGAAAGGTTCCTTAGCTGAATTGAGTGTGTTGTATTAGCCAACCAGTGGAAGTAGTCTGTCCACCTAGAGACAGAACCGTTTAGGCTTGTATCTGTCACAACCCCATATGTACACCTTAACAGGTACCATGTGTTTAACTACCATACCTTTCCTCAGTTTGAAGCAACCTTCTCCCATATGTTTCTGACTAGCACCGACTACTGGTTTATCTACCACCAATAGTCTATCAACTTTCAGAAAAGACAAACTAGTCCCAGCTAAGGTTGTAGTGACAGTGTACAGCAGGGTTTGTATTATTAGGGTCAGAAAATAAATTCTCTCCAAAACACTATTTCTACTGTCCTACTGTCCTATGGCCCAAGTGTTAGAACATTATCCTGGGCTAGGTTGGCGTTGGGTAGAATGGGGTAGTGTTGGGTATAGGGTAGGCTAAGGTAAGGTAAGGTAAGGTAGATGGGAGGAAACAATTCACATGAGCCTGGTGGTCTGACTTCACAAGCAGCAGGACATCTACACTAGCTCGGTGGCAAACATGACATTTGGGTGGGGGTTGAGTTGGGGACAAATATGGCCTGACGATATATGATGGGGAGCATATGCTCTCAGGCACTCACAGCTGGCCAAGTGTGAGCCCATGAGGCCTAGTATTAACACCCTCGTATGTGGTCTGCTATGACTACTACTGACAAAAAAGAATGTTCTCTGGACACTCATCTTTCTTAGAGAGCATTGAACTTCTCTGTCCTATTAGGAAATATGTCCTTCTTTTTGTGAAAGAGCCCGTAACGTGTGTGTGTGTATGTGTGTGTGTATGTGTATGAGAAGAACTAACCTCTCCTTGTTACCAAACCACTTACTCTTCATTCAACTCTGAGCAGCTTTGTCAATGGGCTATTGGGGGAAACAACACAGGCAGAAACTTTAGAAATATGGGCACTGCCTCTTAAAGGAACAGCATTCCTTTTCAGCATTTGGGCATTTCACTCTCGGAATGATTCCATGATTAGGCATAACAAACCCTATGGCTACATCTAACAACCTCCTTTCAGAAGACCAACGGCTAGCTTATTTAATGTGTATGAAATACACACCAGTACATTACCAAAAGACTAAGATCATGACAAAATCCACTGCGATAATTTAATATCTTGTTTGTGAGTCAGACTCAGACAACTCAACTACAATCTGACAAAAACTCAGTGTTAGACCACAGGCATTTCATTGACAACAACTGAGTAGCACCTTCCCAGCCAAAATACCCAGATACTGAAAGATACAACCTTTAGGGAGTGTTTATACTTCAAATGCTGTGACTCTTTTTAGAATGTGCAAAACAGGTGGGTAAACTTCAGCTGTATTAACATATTTTTGTAGGAAAGGGGATGCCTGTTTTGTTGAATGGAATCCAAGAATAGTTAAGGACCACACAGGGAGCTAGGGGGGAGGGTCAGCGCCTCAAAGATGGCTAACAATTCACACAGCCCATCTGCTCTTGGGATCAGGAGTGCGGCAAAAGCCTAGGGGGCTTAAAAGGAATTTGGCAGTGTGAAAACCAAATAAAGCTTCCTGAATATGCACAGATAACCCAGCCTGCACACAGAAAGGACGTAAAATAAAAAATGGAACATGGAACCACCATGGTAAACAATACAAGGCTGATGAGAAGAACAACAGAAGGCTTGTATGTGCAAGAAACAACAATGCTAACTCCTTGTGTGCAGTAAAGTTGGAATTACTTGAACCATTGTCCATACCCAATGCAAACAACTGGCATCAGCAAACAACATGCACAAAAGTGCAGAGCGAACAAAATATTACAACATTCAATTTAAGAAAAATTACTAAGAAAAAACAACACATTCTTTTTGACTTATCACCCAGTCGTGAATAACAACTGTAGAGCATCGTCTCAAAAAAAAAAAACTGCCATCTCAACTACTGATTGACAAATCAGTCAGACAGCACCCATACAGTTTCCTGTGCCCCCTCCAGTAGTTTAGATGGCAAAATGTCTACAACAAGTTCATTTGGGCAAATAAATACCCATTTCTCCCATTCCCAGACAACCCCCCCAAACCATACCCCGAAACTGAAATGCCGGACTCACCTTCCACCCATAGTTGCTCAATGTCCGTCTCAATGGCAGCGACCCGCAAACCCACAGACAAGGCACCGAACACAAGCAGTCCAATGAAAAGGACTTTTCCACAATGTCGCTGGATGTGACAACCCAAAGAGAATAGAAGAGCCTGGAACCGCGCCCGAACCCACAACGGGGCTTTCTGACCCACAGCCTTCCCCTAAAGAGGCAGGAGGAACATGGAGGGAGAGAAAAGTGTTATTACATTGTTATTACACATTAGTAGCAACATATTGCAATACACGGAATGCATGGCTATGGCATAGACAAGTACAAGTATTTGAATAATGAAAGACTACATTATATCTAACTGTAAGATTATTTTAAAAACGGTCTATACTGACAGTGGTCTTTCTAGTATTGCTAAGAATCAACTAGAAAGGCAGAGAATGCTATGCTAAAAAGATAGCTAACTTGAGTATGACTTTCATTGTAATAGCGAGCGTGACATACTTAAGGGCATGTTTAACATTACACTATCTACTGTAATAGTCAGCTACTTGGGAGATGTCTTCATGTCAGTTGTCCTATAAGCAAATCATATCTATGTGAACAACATCACCTAGCTAATGTCAGATCTAGAGACCATGTGAATATCAGAACATAACCAGCCAGAACCCTAATTGATTGTAGCTCATTGAGGGCCCAACATAAAAAAGGGTAAAGCAATGGCCAGTCTTTGGATTGGAATTGGCCCTCACAGTTGGCACAAGTGAGGTCGGGGTGCCACTCATCACCAGAGGCATGGGGGTTTGCTATGGAATCAAAAACCATGACTTCACAATTATGGTTACATGGTTTGGATTTAACAAAAATAAACAGCATAGTTGTCAAATGGGATATCAAGTCATCTATGCTGTTCTGGTGTAGCCTACTACACATGAACAATACACTATTAACAACTAGGATTAAAATAAGCATCTGCTAGGGGCTATCTATTTGACAACACTTTTGTGCATTTGGACTAGGACTTCCATTTTTGTCCAATCTTGCTATAATTCGTTTTTTAAATGCTCAGCCAGCTGCCACTAACAACCTCCTGGTAAAGAAAATATGAAACCTAATGCTGTTGGGCACTACTGCAACTCCTAGTTTTAAATGAAAGTTGAAAGATTACAAGGTTGCACATATCTGAGTCAGGAGTGATGTAGACTATACTGTACTTTCCTTTATATGCTACATACCTTCTTACAAGCTATGCAAGGATTTGACAATAAGCAGTTCCTAACAAAAATCCCTACTCCTATAACTTAAAATTCAAACACTGTCTGAAGACCTTCTACTATACCCATTCAAACTTTACAAACAATGTCACCGGTCTAGTACAGACACTGGACAGATGTTTTGGTTTCACTTAGAAGTTTTGACACACATCCAAGCGTTCATGCGGTCCAAAAAGTGACGCTTTGTCAGATAAAACTTAATCAGTGAATTCCTCTGTAAGACCCACTGCATTTTCAAACAAACTAGCCTAAAACGGGGACCCTGTCTAACTTCATACAAATAGAGTTGAACAGATCCCAAACACAGAAATAACTATTGGGATTTCTATTGCTTCTACAAATGAACGGAGAAAGTTATTCTCATTCATAGTGGGATCGGGCTGGAAGTTTAAAATCAGTGCGTTCCAGTTATTCATAAATGTTACAATGTAACGCCGAAATACCACTAGAGTGTAATCCCTCACTGTGGCATATCACATTGTATGACATTTTGACATAAAACTCCCTCAATTCATATTCCTCCATTCGAGTAGTAGTAACATCCGCAAAAGTACCAGAACATAACACTCATTCACAGAGACGATGAATGAAACAGTAAGCATATTCCACCAAAAGCATTTAATCACCTTAGAAATCTGTTTTAATGCGAAAGCAGCGTGGCAGTAACTGGGTCTCCGGAGAAGATCTGTGTTTACTGGCGGTGGAGAACGCATATAACTTGGGGGTAAATCTCCAAAAACACCGGCCACTGGGACTCTGGGATCCGAGGCCATAGTCCAAACAAGAAAACGAAGCACAGAGCAAAGCAAGAGAGAAACAGTGCGAGTTCAGCAAAAGCGACAATAATCCAAGATAGAATACTAGCGCATCCACTGGGCAAAAGTTTGGATAATATATTCTAGTCTTTCCTTGAGCCAAAGTCTTGCAACTCCATCCCAACATTATGTGCCCAAATCCGTATAGATCCTTCAGTCTTCATCCGTCCTAATAGCTTATAAAACAACGTTTTTTCGAAGTAAGAAAGTCTCGATCAGATCTCTAAGTCTGCCTCTGATCCCGTAGCAGTAACATTTGGAGAAGTTAGCCCCTCTGCAAATCCTGAAAAGGGTGGTTTGATGGAAAAGTGCTCTGGTTCTCATTGGCCAAGGAAGAGGCAAATTACTTTGCAAACATCTCCTATTATTAGCTGCTAAGCAACAGCTCACCAAAGTGGAGAGAGGGGGAGACCACCCAGGCAGCCCTTCAAATCTAGGGGAGGGGGGAGAGCGAGGGGGCGTCAGAGAGAGGAACTCTTTCAATAAACTCAGCACACTGTTGCCTGCCCTGTTCTGCACACTCCCAATAGTCTTATCTCGGTTATAAGAAGCAATCACACATGCCATCTATTGATAAAACAGACAACAATTACTTTTTTAATCCGGAGTCGAATATAAAAAAAAAGTCTAAATGAATCGAGAAGTTTCTCACATATGAATACAAGGGACTGAATAGCCTAAATTCGGCACTAAACTAGCTTTATTTACTGGCATGAGGGTGTTTAACATTATAAAGTAAACCCAGTATTATTAACTGTAAAACATTCAAGGTTACTTTTAAAGTAGGTTTAAACAAATTCTAACTCTCATACTATGGTTCACACCTTCAAAGTTAATTCATTTTTTACTGACATGTTTAATTCCACAGTGCTGTGCAGTTGACCAAACAGCTGTGATGAGTGTGTGTGGTGTTGGTCTTGAACATTGACAGCTGTAGGTCTACTAGCCCTGGTGTAGGGTTTGAGTAGACCCTGCTACTATTGCCAGGTTGTTTCCTCTCTGTCACAACCTACTGTCAAGTACCTCATTCTAACTTTGTTTACCTGAGTCTCAGGGCAATATAGTGAATGTAAGACATTTATGCAGCAGGTTGGTGTAGGCCTGCACAAAATCAGTATAAAGTATAGCTTATTTGTGATCTATTGAATTAATAAATGCAGCCAGGAGTGAAGAAAATCCACCCACTTGTCTTTATAATTACTTTATTAAAGAAAGTTAAATGACGACAAATGATTATGATTGTCATACGTGACAATCAAGCCAGGACAACAAACTCCTGATAAATGAAATACACATGCTACTTGCATTTTGGATGTGTAAAACGAGCAATAGTTGACACTTTATGGAAGCATTAAGGGTATTTTCCCCCAGCTCTATAATCCTTTCATCTTGTACATTGTTCAAAAACTGTGAAGAGAATGACTTCACATTTAAATATGTTAGCACACACCTACATGACTGAGACATGCTCTGACTTTTAGACCAAGCATAATTTGGTCAATTTATAAAAACATTTCAGTTGGTAGATAACATGTAGCTAGAATACTTTCAACCCAGGCCTTCAAGATGACCATTGGACTGTCAATTTGATTTAGATGAACTTTTGTTTTAAATGTGTGGTACTTGAGAAGCATACATGTACAACTGTAACTATATCAGTATCCACAATGTAACATACTGTAGGGGATTTTTGATTTAATTCAATGCAAACCTCAGACTCCAGGTCTAGCCTACATACTGTGTGTGAGCGTGGACAGAGATGAGAGGGGAAGGATATTCATACCATGGTGGCAAGCAGGGGTGGTACCAGTGATCAGCTAGTTACTCAATTTGTTCAATTGGATGAGGGGAATAGGCAGCTGGAAATTGGAGCTAATGTGGAATGTGAGGAATTGCCCTGTGTGGTAGGGGGCCCCTTGAAGCCTAACAAACTGAGGGAGGTCTGGTTCCGAGGTCTAGAGGCCTTGGATAAATAAACCCCAGAGATGACCATGCGCTGTCCAGATATCTGCCATCACACGGCCTCCCTAACATAAACCGCCCTCTCTCTCTCTGGCCTGCCTGCCTAACCCCGGTTCTGTATGTGCATTCGCAAAGTACGGAACCACTCACGCACTCACGCGTCACAAGAACTGTGCTTCAGTTGACCGCGTGATTATTTATCGTAAACCTAGGCATGCTTGAATTTCTTTCTCATATGGAGACAAGGACACATTCTACTAGGTTAGAGTTCACATGAACTGACAGGGCCAAATAATTTGCAGTTTACTGTAGGACATAGAACGCGAGATAAAATTGAGTTTCTTGTGAACGCTAAAAAGGCTAGTTGTCTGGACATTGATTAAGCCTAGTCCTGGACCACAAATTATGCTAAATGGAAATGCTCCCATGAAATAGGTTTTTAGTCAAGGACTAGGCTCAATTTGTTTCCGCGAAACCGGCCCTCAATGGGTATTCTCCATTGAGTTAGCTTTTTAGTCCAGGACTAGGTTTAGGGACCGCACACGCTGCACCGAATGTTGATCTGCCGTTTATCTGCAATTCTTTTGCAGGTCGTTCGGCCCGGTGTGTTTAAGGGACCACCCGCCCATTTTCGGCCAGTTTTCACTCGGTCTGCAAATTATGCCAGCAAATTACATCCGGACCGGGACTGTGTTCAGAGGTGCTAAATACTCTCAGCTGGCAAACTCTACTGGTGTGTCCGTGCCTTTAATCTGTGTCCAGAAAACCAATGTAAGAGTAGAACTTGGCATATTGGCAATTTTTGTACATCATGTGAAAATCTACAAAATAAGTACCTTTAAAGTTCTGTAGATACGTTAATTTCCATTTTCTTAACATCAGAGCAACTACTTGCAACTTCATATGGCTGATAGGCTACATGTAACTTCATATGGCTGATAGGCTACATGTAACGTCATATGGCTGATAGGCTACATGTCACTTCATATTGAATTGCAAAAATCCTTGAAGCTAGAGGTTCTTATCTCCCTCACTAACTTTAAGCATCAGCTGTCAGAGCTGCTTATCGACAACTGCACCTGTATACAGCCCTTCTGTAAATAGCACACCCTACTACCACATCCCCATATTTATATTTTTCGCTCATTTTGCACTCCAGTATCTCTATTTGCACATCATCATTTGCACATCTATCACTCCAGTTTTAATTCTAATTTGTAATTTATTTCGCCACTATGGCCTATTTATTGTCCTACCTTCCTAACCTTACTGCATATTGCACTACATTTGCACACTCAATAGATTCTCTATTGTGTTGTTGACTGTATGTTTGATTATTCTCATGTGTAACTGTTGTTTTTTGTCGCACTGCTTTGCTTTGTCTTGGCCAGGTCACAGTTGTAAATGAGAACTTGTTCTCAACTGGCCTACCTGGTTAAACAAAGGTGAAATAAAAAATAAATAAAAAATATGGCTGATAGGCTACGTCACTTCATATGGCTGATAGGCTACATGTAACTTAATATGGCTGATAGGCTACATATCACTTTATATGGCTGATAGGCTACATATCACTTCATATGGCTGATAGGCTACATATCACTTCATAGGCTATCAGACATGAAGTTACATGTAGCCTACATATAACTTAATTGCTGTTATGTGTGAATACAGCATTTTGGTAACCAGAATAATTCATGTTCAACATGGTATGAAGCAGTGGTGTTCAACATGGTATAAGGCAGTGGTGTTCAACATGGTATAAGGCAGAGGTGTTCAACATGGTATGAGGCAGTGGTGTTCAACATGGTATGAGGTAGTGGTGTTCAACCTGGTATGAGGCAGTGGTGTTCAACCTGGTATGAGGCAGTGGTGTTCAACATGGTATAAGGCAGTGGTGTTCAACATGGTATGAGGCAGTGGTATTCAACATGGTATAAGGCAGAGGTGTTCAACATGGTATGAGGCAGTGGTGTTCAACATGGTATAAGGCAGTGGTGTTCAACATGGTATGAGGCAGTGGTATTCAACATGGTATAAGGCAGAGGTGTTCAACATGGTATGAGGCAGTGGTGTTCAACATGGTATGAGGCAGTGGTATTCAACATGGTATGAGGCAGTGGTATTCAGACTTCTTCAGCAAGGACCCCATTTTCCGTCCTAATTTTTTCCGGCAATAATTTCTCACACTCCACCCACCCCAAATCCAATGACATAACCTTAAAATCAGTACATTTAGACTTTTACATCAACAAATAACCTTCAATTAATTGCATTTTCATCTCTTATCAAAATTAAAAGAAACCAATAAATACATTTACTCAATAAAATTGTATTTTTCTAATTACCTTTCTCAAAAACGTTTGTATATTGTCCCATACAATAATCAGTACTCTTGATTTGTTCCAAAATTAAATAAATACAATTGGCGAGCCACTGCAGTTCCCCGCAAACCCACTAGGGGTCGCGACCCCGACTTTGAATACCACTCGTATTATTTTCCGTTATTGCAACAGATTCATTCCACGAAGAGTAAACTTGTCCACTTTCAACCAACATTTGTCCAAACAGAACCCATTACAATCTACTACAATCACTATTAACTAAATGGATTTCAGGTCTGAATAAATCAAGAACCAAAACATATCACAATCATGTATTTGAATCAACAATTGCCAAACCGTGATGATAACACTATAACATTATTACAGTAGTATAGTATATTTACACACAACAATAAGCACACAGCACAAATATATGTGTACAATGGAGGGAACTATCTAATATTAACTCATCCTCTATTCTTAGGTAATGTTTACTTCTACCATTTACTCTTAAGTCATCGTTTTAGTGCTGGCCTCGTGTTTGAAGCAACAAAAAGACGCAGCGAACTAAACCAATATTCAGAGAGTGCATGTTTAATGAATGTTTACAAAAAGCTTTCTTAAATATTCGTAAACCAAAAGGTGCATTGTAGCAAAATGATGTGTACATGTAGGCATTGTAAGGGCTCTGCCTTTAAAAGAAGAGACCTGCCACACACAGCCAGAGATAAGATGCATTATGATCATCTATTTCTTTCCCCCTTTGTCATCGTAATGAATGGTTTGGTTCCCTTAAAGAGGTATTGTCACACTTTGGCAGGTGGCAACGATGGTAGAATCAGACTTTGTTTGTTTATGGGGCTCTCATTAACTTATCATTTATGAACCTGAGCTATTATGTACCTATATTGTGAGGTGGGTTCGGGTTCAATTGAGAGAAAGCAAGGAGAACAGAGTATAAATAAAATGCACTGACGTGTAGTCAGTGCTCTGTGACATCATTGCATCATGATCCATTAAAACGTAATGTGAAATGATCCACTGATTTGGTCTTTGCAAGTTTAGAACTACAAACTTGTACACATAAGCAAAGAGCATGTATCATATATCATAGACAGGAACAGTTCAATAACCCAGAAGAGCTTTGCATCCATAAAAGAAAACACATCACATAGGGGAATATATTTAATCTGGCAACACTAAATAAAAATAGCCAGTTCCCAGACTGTCTGACAGACTCAATTAAATACATTAACTGGTGACCAAAGCTGTTCACATGGCCCAACATGGCTTTGTCTCTGCCGACTGTGGTGCAGATCATTGATCAAACCTCTAACCTGCTGCACAGCTTGTTTAGCTAGCTAAAAAGCCACAGTGGTGTACTACTGAGATATATCAGAGTTGGTGTGCTTCACGTTCCTATAGGTTATTATGCTATACATGGATATCTTTCTCCCCCCACACACACCCTTTGTTAAAGTAGCATAAGCAAGTGTTCTTTCTGTTGAGCTGCTTAAAGACACTGTGTGTGTGTGTCTGTTTCTGTGTGTTGGAAGTGGGCGTGAGGCTTGGACGGAGGCATGGGGGACGCAGCAGTGTCTTAAAAGGCAGGGCTGCTAAAAAGGGAGGAAATTAGTTTGTGCCTCAAGAACAGAGAAGACAAATTGAGGAAGTGTTCTGTTAATGTGTATAGGTCAGCAACAGACATGCAGGTTTTTGCTACTTGGGTGGCCTAGCCAGTCTCTCACCCTCCAAAACGCTCAGCCCTCCAGCCCCAAAACCACCCACCTACCCTGCACCCACCCCAAAAGTCCCAAACTCCACCCCACCACACACTCCTCCCTTGGAGCAGAGCGGGTGGCTGCCTCTTCTGCTCCAAACCCTGAAACTTCTCTTCCCTCTCCCCCTAGCTGTCATTTGGTCAGTGTGACCAGCACCCCGTATTGGCCTGGAAGTCAGGGCAGGGTACTCCTCCACCAGAACTGGTGTCAACCAGCTCTCTCGCCTGGGCTGCGTCCCAAATGGCACCATATTCCCTATTTAGTGCACTACTAAATGGGGAATATAGTGACATTTGGTGCACAGCCTCTTGGACCAACTCCTGGACAGTATTTATATTACGGTCTACATGTCGTCTCCATTTGCTTCGCAAGGACCACTGCACTTACACTACTTCCTGTAACTGCCAAAGGCACATTAATCCACTGCCTGCCTGTTAACATTAGCATCTTTATTTGGATTAGAGCCTGCCAATGTTCACGGCTCGCCATGCAGCTGAGCTGACAGAGGTACGGAGAGGTGTGGAAAGAGGGAATCAACAATCATAAACAATAGCAGTGGTACATCTAGAAGACATTGAACATGGGGATTCAATTTCTTTTCATCACTTTGAAAAAGTTCACCAACTCTGTTGAGTGACCACTCTAATTAATTTAAGCCTTTATAGTCCGTCTATGGTGGTGGGGTCTGTTTTATCACAGTAACAAATAGCCCTATGGAGACTAACCCAGAGACGAGAGCTGATATATGATCTGTTGGATGACATCTGATCCCGAGCCCTGGAAAACACAAGCATCTGTCACATTTGGCCCAGAGAGGTGGGGACTGACACTGAACACAGAGCTGGTTAGCCCCTAACCTAACTAGCACAGCCACGGGGACTCAAGAGTAGGCTGCTGTATAAATATACAAACCTGGCTTTCCAAAACAACCCATGCCAGATCTCATAAAGTGGACTTGATACTCTCAAGTCAGAGGCTGCTGAAAGGGTTACATGTTAAATCAGGAATAAGAATACAAAAATTACATTTTTATCTTTATTTTATGGTTACCATTTATCTATGTATGCAAGTCTTTAAATGGCCACAAAAGAGGAGTCCTTCGAAGATCGTGGATGGCAATTTCGATCACAAGGCAGTTAAACATATATATATTTTTTTACAATAGCTTTTGTATCGGGACTTGAATCTATTTTCTGGATTTAAAAAAATAAAAAAGCAACAGTGAGTGGAAAGTTCAGTTATTATTCTAGCGTCATTAACGACAAAAACAAAAGAAGAAAGATGAGAAAAGACAAGACAACATAATTACTCTGTCAATGACAATAAATGCCTAGATTGGTCACGGACACAATATGAAGCAGACCACTGTAAATCACACGACAGACTGAGCATCTTCCTGGAGATCGTCGTTTGTGACTAAGGAACTTCAGACCTGTAATTTAAGAAATGCGCTTGCAAAGGAATGCAATAAATCTTTGACAGCAAAGAAGAAGAAAAAATCAAGAGATTTCTAGCAGTTTGTTAACGTGGGAGGGATTATGTGTTACTTGATGAGATCTCACTGGGTGGTCTGGCCCACCATTTTTGTGTACAAATAAACTTAACCCCATTGTGCTGCTCTGGTCCTCTGCTGCACCACACGGCAAGGACAGACTACCAGGCTGTATGGTCGTGTGAAGAAATGTACGTATAGACAACAACACACGGACCAAACAAACACCTAACAAAACATTATAGAATCACCCAGAAACAACAGACAAGATTCACACAAAGAACACCACTGAAACTGAGCCTTTGGATAAATCAAGATTTTATTTGGAAACCATGTAAAAAAATGGAGATGGTGGGGTGATGTGAGGAACTGCCTGGTGGTTAGTTTGCCTCACTGCTGTGGTCTGTTGGATCGGTCAATAAGGTGTCGGTCCGGTCGGTTGGTCAGTCTCCCCGTGGTCTAGATCTCCATCAGCTGGTCAGTTCCAACAATCACCTCGTTAGTCCTTTCAGCTACAGGTGAGAAGAAACCACTCACAATTAGACATCCGAGTTAGAAGATTATGACCCTTTGTTATTCTGCAGAACCTAGTATTTGAGGTGAACTGTATAATTAAGCAGGCCTAGGACCCCTAGACCTAGCGAGTGGTTAATTGGTTTCGTAAAACAACAGTGTTTGATAGACTGAAGTCAGGTTCTGGTCTTTAAAGTGCATTCAAGCAGAAATTAAACATCACAAGGCAGTTAACATGCTCAACTCAGACAAAAAGTATACAGTGCCTTGCAAAAGTATTCAGACCCCTTGGATTACTTCACATTTCGTGTTACAAAGTGGGATTAAAATGGATGTAATTGTTTTTTTTGTCAACAATGTCAAAGTGGAAGATTTTGTATATATTGTTTTTGTATAAATAAAAAGTTAATATCTAAAATAGTTGCATAGGTATTCAGCCCCTTTGTTTAGGCAAGCCTAAATTAGGTCAGGAGTAACATTTGGCTTAAGAAACCACATAAATTACATGGACTCACTCACATTGACATGATTTTTGAATGACAAAAAATTTAATATATTTTATTGTCACACGCCGGATAGGTAAATAATCCTTCCTCTGCAAGGTCCCCGAGTCAAGTTCTGAATTTCAAGCACAGATTAAACTACAAAGACCAGGGATATTTTCAAAAGCCTTATAAAAGAAGGGTAGTCATTGGTAGATTGGTAACAATAACACATCAAATATTGAATATCTCTTTAAGCATGGTCTAGTTAATAATTATTCAGTGGATTATGTATTAAACCACCCAGACAGATCAAAAGATAAACATAAAAAGATCTGAACTGAGCTGCAGGACCCGAATGAAACTGCTCAGGGATGTTACCAGGAAGATATTGGTGATTTTAAAACAGCTACAGAGTTCAATGGCTGTGATGGGAGAAAATTGAGAATGGATCAACAACATTGTAGTGACCTAAATGACTGTGAAAAAATATTGAATATACAAAAATATTCATCTTGTATGCAACCAGCAAAGGAAGACACTTTTTGGCCTAAATGCAAAGCCTTATGTTTGGGGCAAATCCAACACAACACATCACTGAGTAACTGTCTCCTTATTTTCAAGGATGGTGGTGGCTGCATCATGGTATGGGTATGCTTGGCACCAGCAAATACCGGGGAGTTTTTCAGGATAAAAAGAAACAGGATGGAGCTAAACATAGGCAAAATCCTAGAGGAAACCCTGTTTCAGTCTGCTTTACACCAGAGACTGGGAGAGGAACTTATCACCTTCAGCAGGATAATAGCAAACAACACAAGGCCAAATCTATACTGGAGTTGCTTACCAAGAAGAAAGTGAATGTTCCTAAGTGGCCAAGTTACAGTTTTGACTTAAACCTGCTTGAAAATATATGGCAAGACTTGCTGTCTAGCCATGATCCCCAACATCTTGACAGAGCTTGAAAAATAAAAAAAAGAATAATGGGCAAATTGCACAATGCAGGTGTGCAAAGCATTTATAGAATTAGCCAAGAAGATTCAAAGCTTTAATCGATGCCAAAGGTGTTTCTAACATGTATTGACTAAGGGAGTTGAATACTTATGCAACGACTACATTTCATTTTTATTAATCTTAAAAAGAATTGCATTTTTATTTCGGCTTTGACAGAGTATTTTGTGTAGATTGTTGACAGAAAATCCATTCAATCCATTTTAATCCCACTTTGTAACACAATAAAGGGAATAAATCCAAGGGGTCTGAATACTTTTACAAGACACTGAATATTTTCATAATGGGCCAAATCATGCTTAATACAGATCATACACATTTGTAGGATTTCGACACTTTCCCTCTCAATATAGCAGACGGACCAGGATTTCAGGACAAAAACAAGGTGAAAGCAGATTATTCCTTCCCTCACATAAGGGCGATGCCTAACAGTCTATTGAAACAAACCCGAGGAAAGCCTGCTATCCATCCAGAGCAGCACAGCTAATCCAAACTAAACTGTGGGGAAAGTGATTCATGAACCATATAAATACATGTTAGTGTGAAGCAATCCAAACAAAGGCTCTGTTTTTGCATTCGGAGTTTGGAGGAAAGAGAATCAGAGCATGAAACTCCAGGAGAGCAGTGTATTTCTAAGACTCTGTGAGGGAGAGGAGGAGAGGAAGAGGAGTGAAGAACTTGTCTGTTTCCCTGTAGCCTGGAGAACAGTCTGCTTCCTTTATGAAGCAGCGGCAACACCTGCAGAGTCCCACCACCACCTGACTGCTTGTGCAGTCAGCAGACGTTTTGTCTGTCTGTCTGTGGCTGCCTGACAGGGTGGTCTCTCTCCGCAGACACTTCCATCTAACTGCTTGGTGAGCGGAGGCGTAATGCTTTAACCAGCCATGCTCCTCATTTATCCTCCGACGAGAGATGCGACGCACCTGATACGGATGGTGTTCAGAAGCAAACTGAGCCCCGTGAGGAGCAACTGCTTCAGGGGATTTATATATAAAGCAACTGCTCTTTGCTTCATATGGATAGCATTTCTGTAAAAGAGAACCCACTATTCACAGTATGTACGTAATATGGATGTATACGCAGTGGACCAATAGCTTGGGGTGATAGTAGTCAAAGCTGTATGTCTGATGGATATCCATGAATAGGACCACCCTGTAAGGGAAAATAAATGCCTTTTACTTCAAAACGAAGTGTTAGTATATGAATCCCAGACAGTCACGATAGTAGAGCAGGTTGTATCTAAGCACTATCAAACCTCAGGGGAAAGGCAAGGTTCAGGGTTAACATCTAATTTGGCCTTAATTGTCCATATCATGCATGAAAAAAAAGACTGCACTTTTTATTTAATTAAGATTAAGAACATTTAAACTGAAGGGGAATGTGGCTTTGATATGATGAGTCAAAGTGCTTTTGACTTTGGAACTTAAAAGAGAGCGGTTGTTGGCACCCTCCGGGCGATTTCAAGACATTTATGGCAGTTATTATAAGTGATGCTTTTATAATGATAGGTTACATTAACCTCTGCACTGTGGCAGACTCTGTTAGCCTTTTTTCAGGGCTATCTTTGAATTGTGCTCTCTTGCTGTGCTTTAAGCTTATGGGAGTTAGGTGGGGGATTGTGCTGGGATGGGGGGCTGAGTGTATGGGAAGTACAAGGATCTAGCTTGTCATTTGGGATTTCTGGGAGCTACTCCATAAGCCACTGCTTTCCAGGTTACGGCAGGATAATCAGGTCCAGTCGCACTCCGATAACCATGCTGGGCTGGAAAGTTGGATGGGGAGGGATGGAAGGGGGTTGGTTGGGAGGGGGGGGGGTAAATGTTGCAGTATTTGCTGCAGGGGGCCGTGGTGTAGCAACACCCTGTTGTTCAGTCAATTAGGCTGAGGGGCGCCCCTGACAGTGTCATTGATGGAGAGGTTAGAGACCAGGCCAGGACCACCCGGAATTCAACAGCCACCAGACCCCCCCACCCCACTCCCAAAACACACACACACACACACAGACAAACACACACACACACACACACACACACACACACACACACACACACACACAGACACACACACACACACACACACACACACACACACACACACACACACACACACACACACACACACACACACACACACACACACACACACACACACACACACACAACCCCCCCCAGCTTGATCAATGACTATGGACAAGAAGACTAGGAATATTAATCCTTAAGATGGAGAAAAAACAGCATGGCACACGCACATTCACCCAGCCACATAAACACTGACCCACACAAATTCACACCAAATACTCCCAATCTCAATGTATGGAACATTCCTCCCGGCTACAATACGACATGACTAGTAGCATGTGTCATTTCCTCCTGCTGTGGGACGCAGAATTCAGGTACCTTTCCCCAAACTTCCAATGTTTTCAAGAATTCCCGGTGGGAAGTTTCCCCGATTTCCTACTTATTCTCTCCTGATTCGAGGAATCTTCCAAACAGGATTTCTGGAAAACCTGGGAAATGTTGAGTAACCGGAATCTTGCAACCTGTTGTATACTCCTGCTCCTAGATAGAGTAGAGGGGAGTGGGACTGGAGCGTGTGATAGCAAGGTGAGGCAGTAGTATGCAGTAGTATGCAGTAGTATGCTCACCCTCTGGCTCAATGCGCTGGGCACTCCCCACCAGGCAGTATTTGATGTCTGCACCTCGGCCAATCACAGCATTACTGCAGATCACACTGCCCTGGATGTTACACCTGTAGAACAAACACACAGCACCATCAACCATCAGTCCCCTTGAGAACTAGTACACTATCACTCTGTGTGGGTACCTCGCAGCAGAGTTTATTTTGGGCCAGTGGACACTTGCTCTCTGACTTAATGCATAGTAAAAATCCTGGTATTATGTACTACGTTTAAACATCAAGGAGTCCGTTTTCTGGATGAACAGTGTAACATTGTCCCGTTGTCTGTTGCTGCTTTAAACTGCACAGGCTTTCATTCACACAGACACAGACACACACAGAATAATATTTTCCTGGGATCACTTTGGCACCATAAAACTGTACAACTTTATTTGCACAGTTTGAAGTTTATTTGACATGCCTGGGCCAGGCCAGCTTCTTTTCTGAGTGGAAGAATAACATATTTACAATGAACATTTCTCTTTCATGTCTTCAGCTAATTGCACAGCTGAGGGAGGTCCTTGTCCTTTCCTGCCTCTGACCTCCCCTTAAAGGAAACATGATCCCTCAGAGTTTTCAGCTGTCTTGTTTTATTTTCCTAAAGAGACTAGATTAGCGTCAGTGTTTCCCCTGTATTCATACATTGTGGCCGCCATACCCATTTAAAAAAAAAAATTGTATTTATGGAAAAACGCTTTCAGTCTAAACTTAAATGACTAAAACCAGACAGAAAGTATGCAAAAAAGATAATTGACCTATGTATTTTTATTATAATCTTTGAGAAGTAGAAATCACCCCAAAAAAGCTAGACAGTCTGAGAAAACAGAACATTCTAAAAACAATGAATTTAGGAGTTTGATTTGTCATGGCTGGATTACTGACGGGGCACGCAGGGCACATGCCCAGGGGCCCTGATTGGAGTCCCCATTGTTCTTTTAGAATGGTTGAGCATAAGAACAATACATAGAATTGCAGGAAAGTTGTTTTCACACTGCACAATTTCCTCTCAGCTTCATGGAAAAACGTATAGAATTGCAGGAAATTTGCTGAAAACAGCATTTATTTCTCTCCGCCACCAATTCCGGACAGATTTAAACTGCACAAATGACCACACCCACAAGAGACGGCCACCACCTAAGACCCTATTTGATCCAGAAACACCTGCACATCCCGGCGACAGTTGCCACCGCCGCTAAAACAAAATCTAGAGGAAAGACTGAGCATACATATTAAAGAACAACACCAGCCTCTACCTCGTGTGTGTAAATGATACACTATCAACATTTAGAATACAACAACGGTATTCGATACCGTCAGGTATGTTTTGTTGAGGGCATCGGGTGACGAAACATTATAGACAGGTGTTCATCAAAGCACCCCCATGTCGAAATAAAACCCCCATGTTGTAATCATTATTAGCACTGAGCTCAGTCTAAACAATGGATTTCAGACAGTAGGTTTGTTTGGGGTCTGGGTCGGGAGTATACTCATTCATTTGAGTGGTGTAGCAATTCCCTATGGTAAGAAGCCAGTGATCTTTCAAATTCTTAGCCTAATCTTAATTTACTGTTAATTTACTCATTATCAAACATCCTAATTGTTTCTTCATTCCCTTGATTGTGCAGTTTAAGTTTTGCTGATCAATAAAAGATAGGAAATGCTGAATTAATTGATGAAACTCGATTCAGGATTTCATCTCATCTTCCCATATGTAACTGCCATAGTGAAACTCCAGATCCTGGGTGGGAGGCAGAGGCATGCTAAATCTCAGTACCAGCAATTGGAAAGTCTCTGAGGTCGTGGTGGTAGTGTGTTGGGTTAGGGTTAGTTAACAGAGCTGGGGGAACCAACAACCCTGTCTGTGGATGGATGCCGCTCTGCTTCCCCTTGGTTGCTTTGGCAGCCAGGGCTGAGGCCATAAAGTCCTGGAGGAGAGAAACAGATTGAGCTCTGTGGGGCGGACTGAGGAGCAACATGCACTACGTCCCAGAGCCTCTGATGTGCTAGGCCCTGCATCCACTAACACAGGCAGGTTTGTATTGGCTGCTGTTGCACAGAGGGCATTCTATTCAGGTGGTGGTGGTAGGGTTGGAGGGAGAGGAGAGAGGGGGGTGAGGGAGGAGGGAGGGAGGGAGGTGGGGGGGCTGGAGAGTTGATGGCAATGGGAGATTACAAGGATTGGCGTTTTAAACAGAGAGACCACCAAAGAAGCCCAAGTGAAACGCCACTAATTACTGACACTGTGCTCCTCCTTGCTGTGAGCCCCCCCACCCCCCTCCACCTCAACCACCCACCTCTTCCGCCTGCCTCCCTCGACCCCCCAAATATCCTCCGCTTTGTAAACAAGCACTCCTACATGCAAAACAAAGGGCCCAAAAATGCAAGTGCCTTCTTTAACATGCCAGGGATTTACTAATCCCCTCTTACATGTTTTTTTTATGTCGTGAAAGAATTGCCATTTCTTTCTTTTCTTCCCTTCTTTGTTTCTTTCCTTCCCTTTATGCAGGAACTCGGACATGAGGGTACCCACACTGGCTCTGGCCTCCCTGGCTTTAAGGACTGTGAGGTACCCACACTGGCTCTGGCCTCCCTGGCTTTAAGAAGGACTGTGAGGTACCCACACTGGCTCTGGCCTCCCTGGCTTTAAGAAGGACTGTGAGGTACCCACACTGGCTCTGGCCTCCCTGGCTTTAAGAAGGACTGTGAGGTACCCACACTGGCTCTGGCCTCCCTGGCTTTAAGAAGGACTGTGAGGTACCCACACTGGCTCTGGCCTCCCTGGCTTTAAGAAGGACTGTGAGGTACCCACACTGGCTCTGGCCTCCCTGGCTTTAAGAAGGACTGTGAGGTACCCACACTGGCTCTGGCCTCCCTGGCTTTAAGAAGGACTGTGAGGTACCCACACTGGCTCTGGCCTCCCTGGCTTTAAGGACTGTGAGGTACCCACACTGGCTCTGGCCTCCCTGGCTTTAAGAAGGACTGTGAGGTACCCACACTGGCTCTGGCCTCCCTGGCTTTAAGAAGGACTGTGAGGTACCCACACTGGCTCTGGCCTCCCTGGCTTTAAGAAGGACTGTGAGGCTAAAGCCCAAATCTGCCAGATGAAGCTCTTCCCCAGGATTTGAGGATGTCTGAATTTAAAATAACAGACTCCTTTTGTACTTCTCAGTGGTCTCTCTCCTGCGATTCATGTCATGGTTGCAGTTTTCAATCACCAGCCAGGACATCCATTCAACCGACCAGCACAAGTGAAAATACTTTAATTAAAAATGTCTCCCAATGCTAGACAAAAAAAATAAAAACGATTCATAGTAGGTGTACTTTCCATAGTCTGCAATCCACCCATAAGAAATAGTTGAATATGAAACCTTCAAGGTAGAAAACACCAGTTTATTTTTTATTATCCCAAAATTTTTGGTGCAAATATGTTCATAAGTCTATCAACTCACTGTGTAACAACTTGTGAGTTATATGAATGAAGTGAAAAACGTTGTTGCTGAGAATCTAGAATATATTCATCACCTACGTGTTTATGTATTGCATTGTAAGCATGCTCTGGTTCAATGCACACCAATTGACATTGTCAACATAGAGTTCTCCATTTTACCCACATATCACATAAAACAAACCTCAGTCAGTCCCCTTGCGCTGCAGCCATCACCCTCCCTCCGAAACCTACTTGTTCCCTTTTGTCCTCTCTCTCTCCCTCTACACTGGCGTCTGAAACTTCCCCTTTGTGGTTCAACACTATACTAGGCTTAATTGGGGAAGGGAGTTGACTGCCCGGCCTTTTCCAAATGGAAATAAATAACATTGTTTCTTACACTGCTTTCTCTCTACTATCTGGTAAAATGACTGTTCTCGGGTCTAAGGCCAAAGTGGTAGAAATGTCCAAAATCTGTATACAGTAGGCTTTCCTCACCCCTCCTCGATGGTGACTCCATGCATGATGATGGAGTTCGTTACTTTGACCTTCTCCCTGACGGTGGTGGACGCTCCGATTGTCGATCTCTTGATGGACGTCTTGTCTGAGATCTGACAGGAAGCTCCTATTATGCTGTCTGCACCAATCTAACAGACAATAGGCAGACATGGTAGAACATTGTCAGTAAAAAAACGAAAGCAGACAGCATAAGCAGAAAAGACCACACCAGAATTTCCACTTCACTCTGATCCCTTCCTACACTTTACTATATTAGTGAGTCAAATTCCAGTGTAAAAATGTAACTCTTTAAATGACTGTTAATGAGAGGAGACAGAACAACTATAGGATGATATTTTAGAACTCAAATGTGTACGACAGCTGGGAAAGCAGTTTGAACAGAAAGATAATGGAGAGGCAACCTACAAAGATAGGATCTTAATTTGAGCTAGTTTGCTAAAGCAGGAGAATAATCCTGCAGCTACAGGAAATGTGAATTATTATGTGGATTATTAATGGAAAGGGAAGATTATTCGTAAAGGGAAAATCAAGTCTGTAATTTCAAAGTGGAAATTACAAACTTCAGAAGCCTTTTTAAACCTCAAATTCGCTACAAGTTTAACAGTTCCCCTGCAACAGGGTGATCAAATTAAGATCCTGCATCTGTAAGGGCGTTTTCACACATTCTGTAGTTCTGCGCTATAGTTCGATTATTTTTTTATTTGCCAAATCACATTGCCAAATGACAAACAAACTGATAAACAAAGCCTGATACTGATAACAGCATTGTTGGGCATGTGACAATAAACTTAAAGTGTTCATGCAATCATTTGTTAATTAGCAAAAGATTTGCACGTTAAATCCATCTATGATTATCAAGAAGCAAAACTTGTGTCCCAAGCTTCATATTCCTTTCCCTTTGGTCTTTTCAGGAAACAGCGCAATAGCCTCTCTAACTGCGACGTGAGTAGGCTAGCCCCCCGTCTCCCTTGCATCGGATGCTCATACATGTTTCAGATATATCAAGTTATAGTTGGCTATAGTCAAAAACATGTACACGTCCGCAGAGCAGTGTTCTAGAATATTGGACTATTGGCTTTCATAGTTTTTCGAATTCTCAGCGGGGCTCAAGCAATTCCTCCAACCATTGCCACATTGAAATGAATAAGAGCCGTGTATGCGGAGCCGTGTTGGTTGGACATTTTGGAGAGGTGTGAAGGTCGGCTGTGCGTCCCCAGCGGGATATGTCACAATGGGCAGCCGGACTATCGCGGCTCCCAATCTGAAAGGAGCTTTACTCATAAGTCCTCTATGACACCTACAGCATCTTACCTCATAGACAACTAACAAGTATACCATGTGACTCACCACAGCACACTCACTCTAATGACACCCTCACTCTCATTCTTGCTAATGACTCACTGACTTAATCAGAAAATACACATTGTACCAGACGTCTAAGAAAACCACCCATCTAGCTCTTAACACATTCCCTGTTGGTCATAGTAGCTACACACCAGACAGCGCTCAGAGATCACTGCTGATGGATGGACTGCAGGCTCATCAAACAGCTTCAGGGCCTGGAAAACAGGAGAGAAAATGAATGAGGATAAAGCAATAATGTCAGGAATGTTCAGGCAGCATCCTTATCACTGACAGTTGAAGTCGGAAGTTTACATACACTTAGGTTGAAGTCATTAAAACTCATTTTTCAACCACTCCACAGATTTCATGTTAACAAACTATAGTTTTGGCAAGTCGGTTAGGACATCTACTTTGTGCATGACACCAGTAATTCTTCCAACAATTGTTTACAGACAGATTATTTCACTTATAATTCACTATATCACAATTCCAGTGGGTCAGAAGTTTACATACATTAAGTTGACTGTGCCTTTAAACAGCTTGGAAAATTAAAAAAAATGAGCTTTAGAAGCTTCCGATAGGCTAATTGACGTAATTTGTGTCAATTGGAGATGTATCTGTGGATGTATTTCAAGGCCTACCTTACAGACCTCCACAAGTCTGGTTCATCCTTGGGAGCAATTTCCAAACGCCTTAAGGTACCACGTTCATCTGTACAAACAATAGTACGCAAGTATAAACACCATGGGACCACGCAGCCGTCATAGCGCTCAGGAAGGAGACGCGTTCTGTCTCCTAAAGATGAACATACTTTGGTGCGAAAAGTGCAAATCAATCCCAGAACAACAGCAAAGGACCTTGTGAAGATGTTGGAGGAAACAGGTACAGAAGTATCTATATCCACAGTAAAACCAGTCCTATATCGACATAACCTGAAAGGCCGCTCAGCAAGGAAGAAGCCACTGCTCCAAAACCGCCATAAAAAGCCAGACTACGGTTTGCAACTGCACATGGGGACAAAGATCGTACTTTTTGGAGAAATGTCCTCTGGTCTGATGAAACAAAAATATAACTGTTTGGCCATAATGACCAACATTATGTTTGGAGGAAAAAGGGGGAGGCTTGCAAGCCGAAGAACACCATCCCAACCGTGAAGCACGGGGGTGGCAGCATCATGTTGTGGGGGTGCTTTGCTACAGAAGTTTGTGGAAGGCTACCCGAAACATTTGACCCAAGTTAAACAATTTAAAGGCAATGCTACCAAATACTAATTGAGTGTATGTAAACTTCTGACCCACTGGGAATGTGATGAAAGAAATAAAAGCTGAAATAAATCATTCTCTCTACTATTATTCTGACATTTCACGTTCTTAAAATAAAGTGGTGATGCTAACTGACCTAAGACAGAGAATCTTTACTAGGATTAAATGTCAGGAATTGTGAAAAACTGAGTTTAAATGTATTTGGCTAAGGTGTATGTAAACTTTTGACTTCAACTGTATATATTTTTTTATTACATTTAAAAAATGTTTTTTAGTCATTTAGCAGACTCTTATCCAGAGCGACTTACAGTAGTGAGTGTGTACATTTTCATACTTTTCCCCCCATACTGGTCCCCCGTGGGAATCGAACCCACAACCCTGGCGTTATGTTGCTCACAGAGCCTACTATTAAAGCAGGTTTCTGTGAGTAAAATAAGAACGGGGATCACAGTGTCACTTCTCTCACTCACCAGGCGATTGGCTTCGATGTATGCCGCTAGAGTGTTGACACGGTAACATATTCCCTCGTCCATGATGTGCACGTAGCAGCGCAGGCATCCTCCGTGGTAGGCCCCGCTCATGTCCCCACGGTGGTCATTCCAACAGGATCTCTCCTGGGTTAGATGCAGTAGCTCCTCATCCCTGGACGAGATCTGGATCTCTACACATACACACACACACAGCACATACACAGAGGGGAATGTGTGTGTGTGTGTGTGTGTGTGTGTGTGTGTGTGTGCGCACAAACATGAAGTGAGTTAAACCCAAGCTATGGAAAGTCTCTTAAATGTTCAAGCATACTCTATTTGGAATGTTCATTACCTAAGTTTACATTGCCATCGTTTTTCTTTAGGTTCTGATGAGTTTCATCGTTGACCTTCGAAGAGTTGGTGGATTTAGAGAACTGTTTGCGGACCAAATACGGGACTAACTCTCCCCGAATCGAAGAAATTGATCTTTGAGAGAAAAACAAAACACAATAGTTACTCAATTGCTGAAATAGTACATTTACTGAAAGTAAAAAAGTAAATTTAACCTTCATGAAGTGTGTAACCTTTGACCCTCAACTGTTTTGAAGAGTAATAACATTGAATTAGAATGAGTAGAACAGGCATAGAATACAGCGGGTGAAATAAGTATTGAACACGTCACCATTTTTCTCAGTAAATATATTTCCAAAGGTGCTATTGACATGCAATTTTCACCAGATGTTGGTAACAACCCAAGTAATCCATACATACAAAGAAACCAAAACAAATAAGTTCAGAAATTAAGTTATGTGTAATAATGTGAAATGACACAGGGAAAAAGTATTGAACACATGAAGAAAGGAAGGTTAAAAAAGGCATGGAAAGCCAAGACAACAGCTGAAAACTATCAGTAATTAAAAAGCCCCCTGTCAGTGCAAATTAATATCAGCTGGTTCAGTCCCAACTGATGGCCTACAAAAACGTCTCATTGCCAAGGTGTCACACAAGACACATCTCATGATGGGTAAAAGCAAACAGCTGTCTCAAGACCTTCGCAACCTAATTGTTGCAAAACATAATGATGGCATTGGTTATAGGCGCATTTCTAAGCTTCTGAATGTGCCAGTGAGCACTGTTGGGGCCATAATACGGAAGTGGAAAGACAATCATTTCACCATATATTTGCCTCGACCAGGTGCTCCTCGTAAATTTGCCCATTCATCCTTCCTTCAATTATGTGAAGTTTGCCAGTACCATTTGCTGAAAAGCAGCCCCACACCATGATGTTCCCACCTCCAAACTTTACTGTTGGTATGGTGTTTTTAGGGTGATGTGCAGTGCCATTTCTCCTCCAAACATGGTGTGTATTATGACATCCAAACAGTTCAATTTTGCTCTCATCTGACCACACTATATTCTCCCAGTATTTCACTGGCTTTTCCAAATGTTGTACAGCAAACTTTAAACGAGCTTCAACATGCTTTTTTTTCCAGCAATTGAGTCTTGCGTGGTGAGCTTGCATACAGGCCATGGCGGTGGAGTGCATTACTTAATGTTTTCTTTGAGACAACAGTACCTGCTAATTGCAGGTCTTTTTGAAGCTCTCCACAAGTGGTCCTTGGCTCTTGGACAACTCTTCTGATTATTATTTTCATTCCTGGTCAAGGAAAATTTATGGTGAAATGATTGTCTTTCCACTTCCGTAACAGTGCTCACTGGAACATTCAGAAGCTTAGAAATGCGCCTATAACCAATGCCATCATTATGTTTTGCAACAATTAGGTTGCGAATGTCTTGAGACAGCTCTTTGCTTTTACCCATCATGAGATGTGTCTTGTGTGACACCTTGGCAATGAGACCTTTTTGTAGGCCATCAGTTGGGACTGAACCAGCTGATATTAATTTGCACTGACAGGGGGCTGGATTGCTTTTTAATTACTGATAGTTTTCAGCTGTTGTCTTGGCTTTCCATGCCTTTTTGAACCTCCCTTTCTTCATGTGTTCAATACTTTTTCCCTGTGTCATTTCACATTATTACACATAACTTAATTTCTGAACGTATTTGTTTTGGTTCACTGTATGTATGGATTACTTGGGTTGTTACCAACATCTGGTGAAACTTTCATGTCAATAGCACCTTTGGAAATATATTTACTGAGAAAAATGGTGACGTGTTCAATACTTATTTCACCCGCTGTATATGACCATGTAATACATGTCAGCATAGGTTGAGTCAGGTATTTCCTCATGGTCAATCAAAATTATAGAAGTAGTAAGTAGGGAGAGGGGCGTGAGGAGGGGGACAATTCCTTTGTGTGTACATGGTTAATGTCCATGTACTGAACACTCTCACAAGCTGAAGGCCCAACTCTGCTCATGAGGGTTTGGGCTAACAAGAAAAGAAAGAAACGGCCACGATCATTTCACAGTGTACACGTTCATGGGTTTCCTAACAGGTAAAAAAAACAAGGCTGAATCAAGGTTTGAAAAGTCCAAGTAAGCCCTGTAGGCAATTTTACTTTCTCTCTCTCTCCTCCTCCTCCTCCTCCTCACTCTCTCCTGCACTGCACTCCATGTCCCTCTCCATCTCTCCTCCTCACTCTCTTTTTATTTTCTTTGAAGGGAGATTAGAATTTCCATCTGAATGCAGAGAAAGAAACAACAGTTACTCTGTCCAGTTTTCTCAGTGAGCGCTCTACAGCAGAGCAGATTCAAAAGAGAGAGAGAGGGAGAAAGAGGGAGGAAGAGTGAGAAAGAGTGAGAAAGAGAGTGGGAGAAAGAGAGAGAGGGGGAGAGAGAGAGGGAGAGAGGTTGAGAGAGAGAGAGAGAGAGAGAGAGAGGGTGAGGGAGTAAGAGAGAGAGGGAGAGAGAGATAGAAAGAGAGGGAGAGAGAGAGAGAGAGAGAGAGAGGGAGAGAGAGAGGGAGAGAGAGGGGGAGGGAGAGAGAGAATAAAAGGGGTAGTGCAGTTTTGGTGTCTCCTGAGTCTGGATGGCAGATTAGATTAAATTATATTTATATCTGTTTTGGTGTCTCCTGAGTCTGGACGGCAGATTAGATTAAATTATATTTATATCAGTTTTGGTGTCTCCTTAGTCTGGATGGCAGATTAGATTACATTATATTTATATTAGGACTGGTGAATAAAAATGTCAAAGCAATGGGAAGGAACAATCGGCTGCGTTGCAGCATATTTATGCAAATCCCCGGTAGAAAACGTATATTTGAAGGGAAAGGGATCGTGCTAGTGAGTCAATGTACTCCCCAGTTAATGCCACCTGCGCTTATTTTCAACACCACTTAAAGGAGCTGTTGGGTCTCCTCACAATACCAGTTTAACAAGCATAAAGGGACTGGGGGAATGGACTGGAGGTGGGTGGAGGAGTAGAAGGAGGGTGGAGGAGGTGGTGCTTCTGATTTTGGTCTTGCTGCTGGTAGTGGCGGGAGGGGACGGGGAGTGGGGGTAAGGACAGGAGGGTGGGGCTAGCAATTACTGGACCTGTTTCTTATTCAAGCCCTGTTCTGTCCCCCTCCCAGTTCTGAAATATCCCCTGCCTTGGATGTATGGGCTGGAGAATGGGAGTAGATTCATGTAACACTATTAGACATACAGGCTACATCAATAGGATGTACATTTATCAAAGTGGGATGCATTTCAAATAAGTGAGGCATCGAACAATGCATTTAATTGCTTGGCCTTGATTTTAATGATCAGGTGTATATATTTTAAATTGTTGATGATTTTATCTGGTGGTGGTGGCCACAGAGATCCTATTAATAACTTCTATATGTTATAAGCTTCAAGTAAATCTATGGTGGTGGCCCTATTTTTATATATATATAAAGTTTAAGTTGTAAGTTTACATACACCTTAGCCAAATTAATTTAAACTCAGTTTTTCACAATTCCTGACATTTAATCCTAGTAAAAAATCCCTGTTTTAGGTCAGTTAGCATCATCACTTTATTTTAAGAACGTGAAATGTCAGAATAATAGTAGAAAGAATTATTTATTTCAGCTTTTATTTCTTTCATCACATTCGCAGTGGGTCAGAAGTTTACATACACTCAATTAGTATTTGGTAGCATTGCCTTTAAATTGTTTAACTTGGGTCTTCCCACAATAAGTTGGGTGCATTTTGGCCCATTTCTCCTGACAGAACTGGTGTAACTGAGTCAGGTTTGTAGACCTCCTTGCTCACACACGCTTTTTCAGTTCTGCCCACAAATTTTCTATAGGTTTGAGGTCAGGGCTTTGTGATGGCCACTCCAATACCTTGACTTTGTTGTCCTTAAGCCATTTTGCCACAACTTTCGAAGTAAACTTGGGGTCATTTTCCATTTGGAAGACCCATTTGCGACCAAGCTTTTACTTTCAGACTGATGTCTTGAGATGTTGCTTCAATTTACCCACATCATTTTCCTTCCTCATGATGCCATCTATTTTTTGAAGTGCACCAGTCCCTCCTGCAGCAAAGGACCCCCGCAGCATGATGCTGCCACCCCCAGTTCTATTTTTGTTTATCAGACCAGAGGACATTTCTCCAAAAAGTACCATCTTTGTCCCCATGTGCAGTTGCAAACCACATTCAGGCTTTTTTATAGCAGTTTTGGTGCAATGGCTTCTTCCTTGCTGAGCAGCCTTACAGGTTATGTCGATATAAGACTTGTTTTATGGCGGATATAGATACTTTTGTACTTGTTTCCTCCAGCATCTTCACAATGTCCTTTGCTGTTGTTCTGGGATTGACTACGTTCATTTCTAGGAGACAGAACGCGTCTCCTTCCTTTTTGATTTTGTAAAAATTTAACCTGTATTTAACTAGGCAAGTCAGTTAAGAATACATTCTTATTTACAATGACGGCCTAAGAACAGTAGGTTAACTGCCTTGTTCAGGGGCAGAACAACATATTTTTACATACACTAAGTTGACTGTGCCTTTAAACAGCTTGGAAAATTCCAGAAAATGACGTCATGTCTTTAGAAGCTTCTGATAGGCTAATTGACATAATTTGAGTCAATTGGAGGTGTACCTGTGAATGTATTTCAAGGCCTACCTTTAAACTCAGTACCTCTTTGCTCGACATCATGGGAAAATCTAAAGAAATCAGCCAAGACCTCAGAAAAAAAATGGTAGACCTCCACAAGTCTGGTTCATCCTTGGGAGCAATTTCCAAACGCCTGGAGGCACCACGTTCATATGTACAAACAATAGTATGCAAGTATAAACACCATGGGACCACGCAGCCGTCATACCGCTCAGGTATGTCTCCTAGAGATGAACGTACTTTGGTGCGAAAAGTGCAAATCAATCCCAGAACAACAGCAAAGAACCTTGTGAAGATGCTGGAGGAAACAGGTACAGAAGTATATATATTCACGGTAAAACGAGTCCTACATCGACATAACCTGAAAGGCTGCTCAGCAAGGAAGCCACTGCTACAAAACCTCCATAAAAAACCCACAACTGCACATGGGGATAAAGATGGTACTTTTTGGAGAAATTACCTCTGGTCTGATGAATCAAAACTAGAACTGTTTGGCCATAATGACCATCATTATGTTTAGAGGAAAAAGGGGGAGGCTTGTAAGCCGAAGAACACCATCCCAACCGTGAAGCGCGGGGGTGGCAGCATCATGTTGTGGGGGTCCTTTGCTGCAGGAGGGACTGGTGCACTTCACAAAATAGATGGCATCATGAGGAAGGAAAATGATTTGGATATATTGAAGCAACATCTCAAGACATCAGTAAGGAAGTTAAAACTTGGTGGCAAATGGGTCTTCCAAATGGACAATGACCCCAAGCACACTTCCAAAGTTGTGGCAAAATGGCTTAAGGACAACAAAGTCAAGGTATTGGAGTGGCCATCACAAAGCCCTGACCTCAATGCTATAGAAAATGTGTGGTCAGTACTGAAAAAGCGTGTGTGAGCAAGGAGGCCTACAAACCTGACTCAGTTACACCAGTTCTGTCTGGAGGAATGGGCCAAAATTCACCTAACATATTGTGGGAAGCTTGTGGAAGGCTACCAGAAACGTTTGACCCAAGTTAAACAATTTAAAGGCAATGCTACCAAATACTAATTTAGTGTATGTAAACTTCTGACCCACTGCGAATGTGATGAAAGAAATACAAGCTGAAATAAATAATTCTCTCTACTATTATTCTGACATTTCACATTCTTAAAATAAAGTGGTGATCCTAACTGACCTAAGACAGGGAATTTTTAATAGGATTAAATGTCAGGAATTGTGAAAAACTGAGTTTAAATGTATTTGGCTAAGGTGTATGTAAACTTCCGACTTCAACTGTATATATACGTATATGGTAACACAAACATTTAAAATGGGCAATAAACAACAGATTTTCTGATTGGTCCACAGTGATTGCACTTTAAAAGAAGTAGTACAAGAAGTATGAGGAAGTGAGATGATCAACACAGTTGTGATTGAGGTGTACCTCTGACACTAACGCACAAGGGGGGTAAAAGCCTAATAAACTGCTCAAGTGGCACATTGTAAAACAAATTAACACCTAACAAGAATACATACCAGGCTCAAAGCCTTTCCACAGTCACAGCCTGTTCTTACATGAACTAAAATTCAAAACGCATGCAACTTGGCAAGAAAGGTGCTGTTCGCTATTTTACCTGTACCTAGCAATACACTGTATTCACATTTATGAGGATGGTTATTGGTACCTTTTAAAAACGAATTAGATATACACTGAGTGTACAAAACATTAGGAACACCTTCCTAATATTGAGTTGCACCCCTTTTGCCCTAAGAACAGCCTCAATTTGTTGGAGCATGGACTCTACTAGGTGGTAAAAGCATTCCCCAGGGATGCTGGCCCATGTTGACTCCTATGCTTCCCACAGTTGTGTCGAATTGGCTGGATGTCCATTGGGTGGAGGACCATTCTTGATACACACGGGAAAGTGTTGAGCGTGAAAAACCCAGTTCTTGACTCAAACCGGTGGGCCTGGCACCTACTACCATACGCTGTTCAAAGGCACTTAAATATTTTGTCTTGCCCATTCAATTGTCTTAAGGCTTAAAAACCCTTCTTCAACCCATCTCCTCCCCTACACTGATTGAAGTGGATTTAACAAGACACATCAATAAGGGATCATAGCTTTCACCTGGATTCACCTGGTCAGTCTGTCTAATGATTTGTACACTCAAATGACATGCACAAATTCATACACAAAGGCTACGTCCGATTTAGGACGCAACCAAAGTCAAACATGCGCAAATGCCTCACTTGTTATCAGCGAGGAAGTCGACCACAGACTTCTTCAGGCAGTACAGGTGGGCGTCCACAAGGCCAGTTTTGATGTGCATCCTTGGATGTCTGAATGAAAGAGAGCGAGACAGACGTGGGGGGTAAATCAAATCACATTCAAACTAAAAAGCTAGCAGAGCTGGGGATGTTCTACATGACATTGCTCTAGTGGAAACACTGTAATGGCATGTTCTATGACATACTCTAACATTTGGCTTGGAGTTAAAGGGATTTCTGTTATTACCCAGGTGGATTAAGGATTAGTCCCAATTTCACTTTTGTAATTCTACTAGAGTTGTAACTGTGTTACTTACTACACAGGTATAACGTAATGTAACTGTATGTAACGTAATGTAACTTCAAGTTAATGTTCATGGCGCAACACACTATAAAGTACCCTATAGAAGACACCATGCCTCCTCACGAGGAAAAACACTTTTCTTCTCAAAATGCTTTTTTAATTAGATGACAGTTAAACTAACTACAGCCTTTAATTTGGCTTTTTATTCTGCCCTTAATAACTCCATTGAAAGCAGCACGTGACGAAACAAACAGAACATCTGCTATGAGGTAAAAAAAAAAAAAAAAAAAAGCATAGGTGACAAAAGTCAGTGGGATGTCGTGGCACCTGTGTGTTGTCCCCTGCCAGCCTCTATACGCAGGCCCTGCCCCAGAAGTCTGGCTGCCATGGTAACCGTGTTCAGTCTGGACCGCATTGAGTGCTGTACTAAATGGTCAGATGCCAACACAAGCGGACCCCCCAATTGTTTTACAGCCTGCGATTGACATGATAATGCTCTGGGTATAGAGCCTGTGTCTGTCCCAAATGGCACCCTATTCCATTTATATTGCTGTACAAAAGGGTAGTGCACCATAGGGCTCAGATCAAAAGTAGTGCACTATATAGAGAATAGGGTGCCATTTGGGACACAGCCCCGAGCCGGATGTCTGCCCTGGACGCCAGTGTAATTCATATGAGAGCAGAGCAACAGAGGCCTGTGTGAGTGATGTGGGAAGTGTCTCAAATCTAAATCCAATAAAATTGTATTTGTCACATGCGCCGAATACAAGAGTAGACCATACCGCTTACTTACGAGCCCCTTTCCCAACAATACAGTTAAAAAGTAGAACAAATATATTAAAAGAAAATACACTACATGACCAAAAGTATGTGGACACCTGCTCGTCAAACATCTCATTCCAAATTCATGGGCATTAATATGGAGTTGGTCCCCCTTTGCTGCTATAACAGCCTCCACTCTTCTAGGAAGGCTTTCCACTAGATGCTGGAACATTGCTGTGGGGACTTGCTTCGATTCAGCCACAAGAGCATTACTGAGGTCGGGCACTGGTGTTGGGCGATTAGGCCTGGCTCGCAGTCGGCGTTCCAATTCATCCCAAAGGTGTTAGATGGGGTTGAGGTCAGGGCTCTGTGGAGGCCAGTAGTGTTCTAGAATATTGAACCATTGGCTTTCATACGTTTGGAATTCTCAGCGCAGCTCAAGCAATTTCTCCAACCGTCACCACGTTCAAATGAATAAAGGACGTGTACGCGGCACCGCGTTGATTGGGAATGTTGGGGAGGTGCGCGCTTGGGCTGTGCGCCCCCCGCGGACGGTGGTCTTAGAGCCGCGTAGCTATATCACAATGGGACGTTGGACTATCGAGTCTCTGAATTACGCTTAAAGTGTGGCCAAGTGAACCCTGACTCCATAAACAGTTCCTTGGACAGAACGTACGCAACGGGTCAGATAAGACTATAGCCGTACACTCACTAGCCTATATTCTATATGACCTCTGGGTCAAAGCATCTGGTGAAATAGATGATGGCAAATCTCCCCCAAACACCCACCATGATCAGAGTGGTGAAGCACAATCATAACGACCCGGCTATCCAGCCTGCCTGGTTGTGTTGCAGTCAACTGGGCCTCCCATTCCCTCCTCCTCCCCTAAATGTGACATTTATGAAGCGAGACCATAAGAAAACCATCTCATCTCCGGGACTTTATGTGAGAGGACCCTCCCCCGCTATGCCTTTTCTTGGGCGAAGAATGCGATTTGAAGCATTGAGAATGAGTCAGCTCTGTTTGGCCATGCAGATTTCAGGACCAGATGCCGGGCCGTATAAATCACGTGTTGAGGGGGAGGAGGGAAGGAGGAGGCGGGTAAACAAGCAAGAGGTAAATCACTACAACTTTGAGCCATTCCATTAACAAGCTCACAGAGGGGCCATGTGTTGAACCCAGCAACGAGCGAGGGGCTGAAAACAGAGACGGGAATATCCTACCACACCAACCACATGGGGTCCTAATGAACTCCTCCGGTCCACACACAGACCAGAGTAGAGAAAACAGGTTGACATTTCCTGTGTTTGTGTGTACTGTACGCCAAATGCAGATGGAGGTGAATGCGATTTAGAGGACCAACCAGCATCTGACAACATTTGGCACCTGTGGGGCTGGGCAGGCAGACAGGCAGGCAGGCAGGCAGGCAGGCAGGCAGGCAGGCAGGCAGGCAGGCAGGTAGGCAGGCAGGCAGGCAGGCAGGCAGGCAGGCAGGCAGGCAGGCAGGCAGGCAGGCAGGCAGGCAGGCAGGCAGGCAGGCAGGCAGGCAGGCAGGCAGGCAGGCAGGCAGGCAGGCAGGCAGGCAGGCAGGCAGGCAGGCAGGCAGGCAGGCAGGCAGGCAGGCAGGGAAGGCAGGCAGAGAGGCAGGCCAGCAGGAGAGATGGGGGTCGGGTGTGGTGCGACGAGGAGGGGAGGGTCAACGGGTGCCCTTTATGGAGAAGGGCACCACGGTTAAACACAAGCAGGAGCGGCAACAGGCCTAGCCTGTCCGTCTACTGGGAAGGCCTACATGCTGGAGGAAGGACCTCCATTCGCATGATCATTTTAGTAGAACTACAATACACATTGTTTGGCCATAAGCCACTGCATTCTAATGTGTAATTCCTGATAGTCTAGAGCAGAGGTTCAAACTTTTTCACTCAGGGCCAACTTCCGGCAGTGGGGAGAATCATGCCCCCCCACCCCCGTGCACATGCGCCACCTCTATTTCTATACGCAGAAGCACTGTTCACAGCCCTCTTGTTGGTGGAGACAATTTTGCAGTTTTAAAGCTACTTTTCTTGCAATTCTATACATTTTGCAATGTCTAATTCATGTGATATTTGAGTGACAAAATTACAACAATATCTATGGTCAAAAACGAGTAAATAAAAAAACGTTAGCTGACATGGGCGAGTTGAGTTGACATGGGCAAGTTATTAATAGCTCTCTGAGGTATGCAATGACTAACATGATGATGCACTACCCAATTTTGAAATTGTACCTTGTGCATTCTACTATTACAACTTTCAAGAGTAAGTTTAAAGCTGGACTGAGTTCAGGCTTTAAAGTTTAAAGCCGGACCCACATGTCCACCCCCCCCCCCCCCCCCACAGGCCGCCTCCTCTAGGGTCCGCGCCCCACAGTTTGGGAACACATGGTCTAGAGGGCCTGGCTGATGAGTGAAGCAGAACATTGTTGGAAAACTCCTCAGGCTTGGGTGACTCACTACCAAATAGCTTAATGACTTAATACTAAAAACCTCCATGCGTAGTAGGCCTACCCTCTAAACGAGCACATTCCACATGGCAGCAGCGCTGTGTTGTGAGGTAACGGTCCTTCTCTCTGAAGAGACAGTTCTAACTGCTATTCTGGACCTAGTCTGTGTCAACACCAACGCAAGGCCAAGGCAAATTTGCTCAAGCAGCCAGCTACACTGGGCATTATTATAAAGACCTAGGCTCTTTGTATTCTTTATTGTCTGAGCACAGAAAGTAAACAGAAAAATCCCAGACTTGGGTAGTTAGTTGGGAAAACGTGCAGTTGAACGTATAGCTTCCCAAACTTCGCCACCTGCCATTGGACAATAGATTGACGCCATTTAAAGAGAGGAATGTTTGAGGAGCGTTCTTCATTGCACACAGGGGACAAGACACATGCTACTTGTTTTGCAACGGTACTAAATTCTTCAAAATATATTTAGTTTAGCAGGAAACAGGTACTGTAGACCTCAAGTGATTGACAAAATTCATGATTTCATCCTAAAAGAGAATACAACTTTGGTCGTACAGTAAGGACTCTGACTTCACCTCTGCTGGATTTACAGTGGAAAGTGGAGCAACATTGTACGCGAGGAATCTGCAGGAGCCTTCACACTGTCAAATCAATTCAGGGGCCAACTCATATCACATGTGTAGCATGTTTTCAGCTTGCATTTAGCTCACATGTGGAAATGGGTAGTGAAGGGTGTCACCACTCACAGACTACCAGCATGGGAAAATGTGGTGGGAATCTAGGACAGGGGTCAAAAACATGCAGTCTGTTGGACCTGATGCTTGATAATCAACAAATACCGGTTATCTTACAATACCATTAAAAAGTCATCAATATAAGAGTCTTGACCATATCCTTTTGTAACTTGCTGGACAAATATTCTGTTTATCAAAGAAAGCAAGGGATGAGGGCATTAGAACAGAAGAGAAAGTTATCTTCAAGGGCTGAATAGCAAATTAACCTAAGATCTGCATTTGTAACTTGGTATAACTCATGCATTGATATAAATGTGAAATTTGTACAAAGGAATTGAGAGGCACAAAGTGAGTGGTGGCTAAGCCAGGTTAGCCGTACCGCTGTGTAGGACAGCAGCCCAGTGTTCCCATTTCATACGTCACCCAGCCTATGTCTGTATAAATACAACGGCAAACAAGTAAAGAAAGACCCTGAAGACAGCTTAGATAAACAGCCAGGGAACGACTGGAGCTGGTAGGGGAGACTTTCAGACGTCTCAAACTTCCTACGCTCAGGAAAAAGAGGGTTAATGCGGGGAAACAAAGACTAAAACAGAGACCTTTGACATCTGGGGCTGAAATAAACGACAAAGCATTGATACTTAGGCTAGCTGAAGAGTTAGCCGACAGCTTTAAGATATGACAAACTCAATACACCTCAGTCTCTCAACAAGTGGCCTAAGGCTCACTGTTTTCTCCCCAATTTCGTCATATCCAATTGGTAGTTACAGTCTTGAGCCTTCGCTGCAACTCCCGTACGGGAGATGGGAGCCGTGCGTCCTCCGAAACACAAGCTCGCCAAGCCGCACTGCTTCTTGACACAATGCTCGCTTAACCCGGAAGCCAGCCGCACCAATGTGTCGGAGGAAACACTGTACACCTGGTGACCGTGTCAGCGCCATGCGCCCGGCCCGCCACAGGAGCCGCTAGAGCGTGATGGGACAAGGACATCCCGGCCGGCCAAACCCTCCCCTAACCTGGACGACGCCGGGCCAATTGTGCGCCGCCTCATGGGTCTCCCGGACGCGGCCGGCTGCGACACAGCCTGGAATCGAACCAGAATCTGTAGTGACACAGCTAGCACTGCGATGCAGCGCCTTAGACCGCTGCGCCACTTGGGAGGCCTATGTGGAGACACAATTTGCCAGTCTTTCAACATGCATGTGGAGGCCAAAATGTTCAGATGTTTCCTATATACAAGTATTTCAGTGTAAGTAAGCTCAGTATGAATGTAGTGCCACAAGCCCACAACTGCGTGTGATATCCTGGTGTGTGTATGTTCGTGTGTGTGTGTTTGCTACATGTATATGTGTGCGTATCTCACATTAGTGCGCGTGTGGCCAATTTCCTTTTGCAGAGAAGTGTGCTTGCAGCTGCTGCGGCCCCTCTCTTATTGGGCAGGATTTACAGTGGCTCTGGTTCCCTGAAGTATTTACGAGCTCCCAACAGACCAGCTCCCACAGCCCAGGACCAGAGTCCACAACCTAGAACCTAGAACCCACGGCCCAGACCAGTGAACAGGACCAGTCCACAGACCAGAAGCCCAAGACAAAGGCCCAGAACCAAGGCACAAGACCTGGGCCCATCTTCACAAAGTGTCTCATAAGAGTACCGATTTAGGATCAGCTTTGCCTTTTAAGATCATAACGGATAAGATTATATAGACAGGGAGGATCTGATCCTAGATAACTACTTTCTGAATATGGGCCCTGGGCTGCAGTCCAGGTCCGGCCAGGATGTCGACAGCTTCAGCTCTTTCAGTCCAGACATCATAGACACCACACAGGCGACTCAAGATAATGTTACTAATGGGTTCATTTGTTTTGTAGACGTACAGGTATTTGATGAGCAAGTTAGTCATATTAGTTTTTGAAAGGAATGGCAATCTAATTCATTATTCTAGTTCCTTATTATCCAAATTCCTTATGTATGACGTTTTATCAACTCTAAATGGCCTAAATACCAATAATCAATAGGTCATTTTATTGATCTGGTCAAGTAGGATCTACAATTTTGGCCATTGAACAAACATGAATTCTGCTTTAAATTTTTCATAAGAGGCAATCAGCAGTTGCTACATCCATTGTTGGACTAATAAATAATACCATAATAATAAATGCCATTTAGCAGACGCTTTTATCCAAAGCAACTTATAGTCATGCATGCATACATTTTACATATGGGTGGCCCCAGCGGGAATCGAACCCACAACTCATAACCCTTGGCGAAGAATAGAACTTACAAATGCCTCATGAGCATAGTTCAACTGTCGTACCCCATCAGAACCCAAAATATAAGCTCGTTTTGCTCCAATGTTTGTAAACAAAGCAAATGTAAACAAACACTATATAGCCTCAAAATAGTTTAACTATACTTTTGATATCATGGATGGTCAGTCCTTGTATCCATAGCTCTGTCTATGAATTTGAGTGATTACATTTCTCCAGCCCCATGCCTCAGCTTTTTACCCCAAAAAGGGGCGGGGAGCTTGCGTTGTTATTGTTTCAAGTGCTGATTGCCGCTTTAAGATGTAGGATGGCGATGAAATAAGAGTTTAAATAGAAGGCTTAAGAGCAGCCAAATGCAAGCGCACACACAACCACACAGCTAAAGCCTTCATGGAGGTTTGAGAGAGAGAGAGAGAGAGAGAGAGAGAGAGAGAGAGAAGTAAAAGAAAAGGAAAAGGACCGCAGCATGCGCTAAGCTGGAACAGGAAGTCTGCCGTGCAAAAACAGTACAGGACAGCCAAAGCAGGAACAAATCCCTGTATAGCTGGAGTAATTGGTTAGTCTCATGACAGCCAAGGCTGGAGAGTGCTGTGTTTTGATTAGCAATCCCACACAAATGCGGGGTCAGATCTGAGCAAGTTTGCATTGTTCCCTTCAACACTCCACTCCACCGCCTTATGCTGTGCTAACACACACACACACACACACACACACACACACACAAAATCTGGTGGCTTGATAAGACAGACCTGGGTTAAAATACTATTTGAAATCTTTCAAATCCGTTAAGCATTAGCTTTTTCCTGCATGGAGAGCCAGTTGAGTGTTGGTTGTGCCAGGCAAGCTCAAACAAGCACAGATAAAGTATTTGAAATTGTATTTGAACCAAGGTCAGTTGGTAAGACAGCCCAGCGGAAAGACTTGGAGAAAACTTGCACGCTAGTAGTCAGACTCAAAAGAGAAGTTATACAATTTGTATCCCTGTATTGTAAGACCGGGGAAGGTGTTGTTGTACCTGACTCCCAGTTCCTACCCAGACCAACTCGGTCACATTATTTGTAAGGTTATGAAAACGTCACATCATTAATAGTGGGAACGGGGATATAATTTCACACGGCAATGAAAATATTTGAAATAAAAAAAAACGACAATACATACAACATTTCATAAGTTTAAATGTATTATCACTGGCCAGACAATAGGCATTATTGGGTTTGAGGGGAGACCATTGTTTAAGGTAGACTCAGCGATATGACGTAGGTGCCATACAAAACTCCTTCCGTGGCCTCCAACTGCTCTTAAACGCTAGTAAAACTAAGTGCATGCTTTTCTATCGAACGCTGCCAGCACCTGCCCACCGGACTATCATCACTACTCTTGACGGGTCCGAATTAGAATACGTGGACACCTACAAATACCTAGGCATCTGGTTAGACTGTAAACTCAACTTCCAGACTCACATCAACCATCTCCAATCCAAAATTAAATCCAGAATTGGCTTCCTATTTCGCAACAAAGCTTCCTTCACTCATGCTGCCAAACATGCCCTTGTAAAACGGACTATCCTACCGATCCTTGATTTCGGCGATGTCATTTACAAACTAGCCTCCAACACTCTACTTAGCAAATTGGATGTAGTCTATCACAGTGCCATCCGTTTTGTTACCAAAGCCCCATACACTACCCACCACTGCGACCTGTATGCTCTCGTTGGCTGGCCTTCATTATATATTCGTCGCCAAACCCACTGGCTCCAGGTCATCTATAAGTCTTTACTAGGTAAATCCCCGCCCTATCTCAGCTCACTGGTCACTATAGCAACACCCACCCGTAGCATGCGCTCCAGCAGGTATATCTCACTGGTCACCCCCAAAGCCAACACCTCCTTTGGCCGCCATTCCTTCCAGTTTGCTGCTGCCAATGACTGGAACTAATTGTAAAAATCATTGAAGCTAGAGGTTCCTATCTCCCTCACAAACTTTAAGCATCAGCTGTCAAAGCTGCTTATCGATCACTGCACCTGTATATAGCCCTTCTGTAAATAGCTACTACCTCATCCCCATATTCATTTTTGTTATTTTCACATATCTTGCACTCCAGTATCTCAATTTGCACATCATAATTTGCACATCCTTCATTCCTGTGTTAATGATGATAATCTGTAATTTATTTCACCACTATGGCCTATTTATTGTCCTACCTCTTAACCTTACTGCATTTTGCACTACACTTTGCACTCTGTATATACATTTTCTATTGTGTTTTTGACTGTTTGTTTACTGTGTAACTCTGTGTTGTTTTTGTCGCACTGCTTTGCTTTGTCTTGGCCAGGTCGCAGTTGCAAATGAGAACTTCTCAACTGACCTACCTGGTTAAATAAAGGTGAAATAAAAAAATAAAAATAAAAGGTGCACAAAGTAAACAGGCTAGTGGGTCAATTTCCGCAACAACTAAGAGCGTTGAAGCGTGAGGCTAAACTCCCCCACTGTTTTGGTCCCATACCTACCACCCTCTAACAGCGTGAAGCAAACTTATACACATGCAGATACTGTGTGTGACTGTGTGGGGAAATAAGTCTTGCATCTTGTTCCTCGCAACATCTGCAGTGGTGCTCGTAGCAATGTCATTTAGTAGAGTCTACCTTTAACCACTAGATGTGCTGATACAGCAATACTCACTTTCTCATGATGGACTTCCTGATGACCAGACCTTCGTCCAAGTCGGCCTCGTTGGCCATAAAGAGGAGCCTCTTTCCTGTGCCATCCACCCCAACAAAGTCCCTTTGCTCCCCTGGGAGAAGAAAGATACCAGAGGAACAATCGCATATGAATGGCTAAGATCTCACCACACGACTAGCAAGCTAGCCATCTGCCTGGCTTGTAAACTAACATCTAGACCTACAGACGTTCACCCGGTTTAATGAGACAGATTTAGAAATAAAAATGTCAACGAGTTTGATCGTAGATTGTTACAAGCAAGATAAACATTTGCTAAGCGGGGAATATCCTTTTTAGGGAATGAAGCTTTGAAATGTACCATTTTATCATCCATAAAACTACTGACAGATAATACGAAGTAGTGTTGTGCATTCCCTATTTTTGGTTGACTCAAACTCAATGCAGCAACTGGTGTAATAATGCTTGCTGTGCTACAATCATCTGATGAATCATACCGGTTCTTTTCTTTCCCTTCTGTCCAGGGACGGTCTCGGTGAACTCGTGGGCTTTGCTCATCAGCATGGAGAGGGTGGCGTTGTGGGCCCGGAACAGGTCGACCACCTCGTGGAGGGCAGCGTCCGTTATCAGGTCACAGCTCACCACCAAGATGTCCGTCTGGAGGGAGACATGGAGGAGGACCACATATTCTTTTGAATTTGAGAGAGGGAGGAGGATTCATAAGCATTGTGTCTTTACCTCAAGACCCGGAGCAGAGTTCTGTTGGTATGAAACAATACTAATGTAAAGGCAGTTAGTGAGCTCGAGAAGAAGAGGATGGGTTTTCACTTGAGGATCAGGCCCCACTAAACAGTTGTATTGTAGCACTGATACAGAGAATTCAGAACAATTAGCAGTTCATTGACTTGAATAGGAGAATATCATAGCTGGTACTAATCCGTTACAATTAGTTGATCGACAAACTTTAAAATTCAACAAAGACAGTGATGATCTACCATAATATCCTCTTTAACGTTTTCTTAAGCATGCCCAGGACCCTTTCACATTAGAGTTCATGACATTATTCTGCCTAATAGGAAGAAGAACCTTCTAACGAAATTGAATAGACATTAAGCAGTCCCCTAGCAACGCTCAGTAAGTTATCACACACTCCATCCTTGAAATACAGTTTATTCTGTCCAGCTTTATGTTATGCTCAAAACACTAGAGCTTCTTCGCAGCTGTGACATTCATCGCGAACGATGTGCATGAACATATGAGGCGACGACGCTCCATAAAAAGTCCTTAGCGCATGAAAGGTTTGGCCGTGTTTTTCTTAACGACAGTCACAACAAAAAAATGGGTTCATAAGGGGAGTGGGCGAAGTGGAGACAGAGGTAGAGAGAGTGAGAGAGGTGGAGAGAGATAGAGGGAGGGTGAACCTCCTTGATAAACATGGTGCTCTCCTAACTCCTAGCGAGGCAGCCTAGCGTAGTGTAGCAGGGGGCACAGGGGAATCCAGTGATAAATCCTGCGCTGCATTTGCCATCGTTGCTGTTAGAGATGTCTGGTTCCCATCTGCTCTGGCCATCTTGGGCCTGTGGATAAATAAACAGGGAAGGCGAGTGAGGAGCGGGCCTGTTAAAGCGTGCCTGGCTCTATAAAGGCTGCATGCCTCATTGGGGAGGCCTGGGGAGAGACCCTGTCGTGACGTTCTGCACACGGGGCATGCAGCTCGGCAGTCTGGCTCTGCTCTACTCCACGGTAGCACACATGGCCAACAGATAACAACCAGGCCGGAGCCAGGGCCCCTCAACCCCACTGTCACTGTCTCTCACTGCTACTGGAGAGAGACTACAGAAGTATCTTCTCCTACTAATATCCCAAAACTATGGTTGGGCTATTTATTTCAGACCCCAAAAGACAGGTTTTAATTGTTGGAACAGATGTGTGGGGGTGGGGGGTTGGTTTCAACACTGAAACTATAGAAGCCTTCAACACAGAAGAAAGATTTTGTGAAGCTCTGAAAAAAAATTATTAACTGTAAATCACCAAAAAACAAAACAAAATAATAATAATAAAAAAATATATATATATAAAAAAAAAAATATATATATATATCCCTTTGAATGTCCCTTAGAGGCATCAGTTACATTACCAAAGATAATAGGCTACATGTATCATATTCAGTTCATATAACTACATACAGTGGGGAGAACAAGTATTTGATACACTACTTACAAAGCATGTAGAGGTCTGTAATTTTTATCATAGGTACACTTCAACTGTCAGAGACGGAATCTAAAAGAAAAATCCAAAAAATCACATTGTATGATTTTTTAATAATTCATTTGCATTTTATTGCATGACATAAGTATTTGATCACCTACCAACCAGTAAGAATTCCGGCTCTCACAGACCTGTTAGTTTTTCTTTAAGAAGCCCTCCTGTTCTCCACTCATTACCTGTATTAACTGCACCTGTTTGAACTCGTTACCTGTATAAAAGACACCTGTCCACACACTCAATCAAACAGACTCCAACCTCTCCACAATGGCCAAGACCAGAGAGCTGTGTAAGGACATCAGGGATAAAATTGTAGACCTGCACAAGGCTGGGATGGGCTACAGGACAATAGGCAAGCAGCTTGGTGAGAAGGCAACAACTGTTGGCGCAATTATTAGAAAATGGAAGAAGTTCAAGATGACGGTCAATCTCCCTCGGTCTGGGGCACCATGCAAGATCTCACCTCGTGGGGCATCAATGATCATGAGGAAGTCGAGGGATCAGCCCAGAACTACACGGCAGGACCTGGTCAATGACCTGAAGAGAGCTGAGACCACAGTCTCAAAGAAAACCATTAGTAACACACTACGCCGTCATGGATTAAAATCCTGCAGCGCACGCAAGGTCCCCCTGCTCAAGCCAGCGCATGTCCAGGCCTGTCTGAAGTTTGCCAATGACCATCTGGAT